>VZRW01011373.1:372992-417845 GCA_013398125.1 Aegotheles bennettii | reverse complement strand
TTCGGCGGGGTGGAGCCGCGGAACCGGCGGAGGGGCTGTGGCCGGCGGTGTTGGGCAGAACGGGCTGACCGGGAGCAGGAGCCTGCGCGGCTCGCCCCGGAAGGCTGCGTTTCTGTATCACAGGGTATCCCCTGCAGCAGCGTCTGGGGGGCCTTGTTCTCCTTCCCAGGGAAACCGCTCCAGGCCGTGCTTCACAGTAAGAAAAAAAACAACAGGGAAAAAACTGAGCACGAGGTTCTGCTTAGAAATTTTTTGTCTAAACGAGCCCATTACCCTGAGGTGAGCGGAGAACACGATGGGCAGGGGCAGCAGCCCAGGAGAGCGGTGTTACCTGGCACTGGTGTGCAGCGCAGGGCTCTTGCAGCCCAAAGCACACCGGCACAGCGGGGGTCAGGTACAGCGGGGCAGCGCTGAACAGAACACTGGCGTTTGCCACCTGTGTTAGTGCAGAGGAGCCCCAGCCACAGGCCAGGATGCCATTTTGCGAGATGCTGTACAAACAGAACAAAGAGCACATGTCCTAAGTACGCAACAAAAGACGGCAGTTAGAGGCAGGTAGATGGCGGAGTGCAAGCAGACAATGAATCGATACTGGTCAGCATCATAGTGGTCAAAGCTATTTTTGCTGCATTGTCTTTATCAAGATAACAATGGGATTTCGAGAACAAAATATGCCCCAGGGGAGCTTTACCCAAGTGTGTGAAAAAGCATAACTGAAGATGTAGACATCTTTGAAAATTAAGCAAGTGGACAAAGTAGAAACTTTCTGATTCTGAAGGCAAAGTTGTCAAAAAGGATTTCAGCTAGGAATACTGGGGTATGATGAAGAGAAGGAAAATGTAGGTAAAGTGTTTGATGTCTTCTTAGGGAGGCAATGAAAGACCCATTAGTTGGAACATAACGTTTATATAAAAGTACTAATACTTTTACAAGACTTGCAGCTTTTTGTGTCCCTAGCAATCGTGTACAACAGCAATTTGAAACCCATGTAGTATTTCCCACTTGTGGTTGGGTACTTATCCTAATTTCCTTCTGCATTCATATTCTGTTTCCAGTATTGTAATTTTCCCTGCCTTCTTTTTTTTTCTATCTTGCCTTGCCTTTTCCTTTCTTCCTCTATTGCAATTTATGTATTTCTTCTCTTTTTATGCTTCTCATAGAACCTTCTGTAAATTGCAAATAGAATGTATGGATTGCACATCTGAGGATGGGCCACACCAGTCACAGACAGCTGGCCTGGGTTCATTTATATGTAGTTAGACATCTACATGAACTTGGTACCCAGACCCAATCTCCAGTGGGGAGGAACAAGCTCCTGCTTGAAGGTGATTGATCTTGTGCTAAAAGGCATACAATTTCTCACGTATGGGGACCATTTCTTTCCGTTGACTATAGAGAGCTTTGCACCAGCAGTCCAGAACTGGACATCTATCCTTTAAAATTACAGAATTATATGAGGCGACTCACTTGTGCTTGAACCTCATGCTCTCTAGACAGAAAGCAATGGAGAAACCTGTCTCTTTGTGCCCTTTTCCACAGTGCGCTCCCTCTACTGTATAAATAAACATACTCTTTCCCCACTTTCAGAAAGCAATTATTTTGAAACAACCTCTTTCTCTTGACCTTTCCTCCGTTGCAGCCTACTTTTTTCCATACCAATTATGAGAAACGAAACAGAATTTCCACTGATGGTTACAAAACACTGGGATATGTTGTAATCCCACAGGAACCATTCTTGGAGAGAACCATTTCTAATCAGCAGGGGGAATCGCAACTGCCAGCCACAAATGTTATCCCTAACAGCCGAGTAATCTTTCCGGTTGTCGTGTTCCAGACCTTCTGCTGTGTGGCCATCACCCAAACTACCACGCTTAAAGGTTGGAGTGTTTTCCCAGCAGCGCGGGGCCTGTTTCCCACAGAACTCCCAATTAATCCTTGGTTTGGGAACTGAAAGGTGATTCGGATGGTGCATTCAAAAGCTCAAGTGGATGATGGGTCATGGTGCCCTCCATGTGGTGTCAACCGTGATGCCCATGGGGTTGTGCAAGGGTGGGTCTCATTCTTGAGTAACACTGAAGAAGAAAGGCTGTTTTCCTCACACCTTGTTCTGTCCTCAGATAGGAACACAAGCGAACGCCAGTGAAAGCACTGTGCCATCTCATGTTGTCTCTACAACTGAAATGGTGGTGGTTTGTCATAAGACCAAGGGGGAAGAGTATGCAGTGTTCAATTCACAAAGGGTTATGAAGAAAGCCAGGCTAAGCAACTTGAAGCAAATCCTGAACTTTGTCCAGTAACAGGACATTACCTTAGGATGGACAAAAAGGTACCACGTTGCTGGCAGGTCTGGGTGAGAGTACCTGTGTTCCTCAGAGAACTTACATTTCTTTCTTCTCTGGAAAGTACTAACTTTTGCCCGTTTATGGATTCATGTTTCATTTCTGAAATAGGCTGAGCTGAGGATTCCATTTTCAGGAAAGCATCTTCTAGCAGCAATACAGGAAAGCACATGGAAGAGGTGTGCATTATAGTCATATGCTTAATCAAGAGATTTAGGAGGGCTTTGCTACAAACTGACAAAGTTGGGAATTCCATAGCCAGACATTTTGTCATCCAGTGATGCCCAGAAACCTGAACCCAGAAAACTCATCTGTCTTCTGCTAAATATTTGTATGGCACATGACCTAGATAGCTTGAATGACAAAATTGATGGTGTCAGTATTAGCAGTCTTTAAAAAACTGTTTCAGGGAAAGAAGGGGGATGAATAAACCTTCATTTTTAATTTCCTTAGTTTTAACTGTGATTTCATCTAGCAGTACAGTTTTTCCAGAGTAGTTATTTACACCCTATGTTAATTTCGCTGAGCGAAAGTAAACACATCTCTAAGACAGAAGAGATGGGCAATATATTTTTCTCTTTGTATATCAGGCATTCACTCTCTAGCTAGTGTTTGGTCTCTTATTATCTTAAAATTGACTTCTTTATAGCACTGGACTAGGGAAATGCTCACAGTATGATTATGACACTGAATATGATATTATGCTGATAGCTTTGTGGAAGTTAAAGATCTAATAATATTTTCAACATCTCACGGTATAAATGTTTTAGCATGCATGACTTGTCAGTTAAAAGTTTATTCACATTAAAGGGGATGTGAAAGGGGATGGCAGCAATTTCTAAGTATCTTTTTGTGTGAAAATTCTTGCTGCAGAGAAAATGACAGTTGTTCCTGGAGAAAGCATTCACAAATGAGGTTATTTAAGAATAGGCTGTTGCTGTGTAAATCCATATGAAGATTTGCCATTTAGTCAATACTGGAAATATATGCCAGTTACCAGCATTCTGAGCAATTAAGTAATCACTTCATCACTGCTTGAGTTTAAAAAACTCTCTATAAAGACTATTATCATTATATTGTAGATAAACCACCTTTTAGTCCTTATTTATAAAAAGAAAAACTACGTAAATATAAAATTGTACTGGAACAAATGCACGTTATTCCAGCACAGTGTATCTGTTTTGCTTGAATTGCACTGATACAATAAAATCGACACAATTATATCAATTTGTGGGAATTTGGTGAGTTTTTTTAACATGATTGGTATAATGAGGTCCGAATCCTGTCTGGGCTTCCATATGCTACTGCACTGCAAAAAAAACCAACCCCAAACCCCCAAACCAGAGCTTTTTCAGTGAAAGGTATTTGCAGACCTTATAATAAAGACAGTAAGATGGATGACAGGGAGAACTGCCTCTCCAGCCTGTGTTCGCTCAGCCTTGGGGTCAGCCGAAGCTATCAAAAAACTATCAGCAGCTCCTGGCAGTCCACACTTCTCTAATTAGTGTGTGGAGGCAGGAGAGTAAAATTCTGCTTTAGAAAGGGCTGGGGCAGAGAGGAACTACACTTGGGAGTATGTCGTAACATCAGAGAGCCTAAAACGTTTTTAAAGAGTTTGCACTTACTTGTGTGTACAAACCTGACACATTATATAATTTTTAGGGAACTGCTGCATTCATGAGACTTCGTTCACCACCATGTCTTCAGGTTTCACACAGTTAGAATGGCCCTGACATCAGCAGGGATATGTTGTCACGAACCTGGAATAACACGGTGGTGAGTAAGTCCAGGAGGATTTCTAGAGCCATAATTTACTGCATGTTTGTGAGAATTTGGCTCCAGACACAAGACAAAGAGCATTGTATACAGAACACATGCAGGTTATAGGGCACCAGCAGTGTATAGTTTTCTGTGTAGGTGATCAAGAAAAATCTGACCATAGTGGTTATGTTTGCTTTTTCTGTACTGAAATGAAATTATCAAACCACTTAACTTCAGGCGCTTGGTAATTACCAAATAATTATTTCAGTTACTGCCTACTTCTCATTTACTGGTTTGGGCCCAGTCTTTATCTTTGCAGGTTTTGCAGTGAATTTAAAAGATGACAAATGTTCAGTTCTGTAGTTTCTGTAAGTCTTGTATGTCATCACAGAAAACTCTTAAAGTAGATGTTTCCATACTTTTTCCATTCAGCCTCTCTCAGAGGTAGTCTGAGGTGTGAAGGATCACTGCGAGGAATAAAAGAACATTCTCAACACTCATTTGCTGAGATTTCCAGGCATGGTGGTGCACATGACAGTCTTTTAGACTGAAGATGATAATACATTTCAGATAGGTCACTAAAGTTTGTTAATAAATAATACTGATACTTAATTCTTCTATAGCACCTCTCAGTAGAGGTGTGCTAAAAGCTGCCTATGAATGCTAGGTTGAAGGTATGCCAGGCGATGGCTTCAGACACTGGCAAGGTGTTTATACAACCTATGTCTGAACCTGAGGAGCCAGTGGAATTTTCCTTCCTAACAAACAATGCAAGGTTGGCTACTGCAGGGCAAATGGTTCAAAGTGGCAAAGCTGGGGTCTTGCTTTGAACCACGTATAAAGGGAGCAGAAGGAGAACAGGCTCACTAGCCTCTGTGAATTTGGGTCTTTGGTGTTAAAGGAACTAGAGCGCAGCTGCCGTTATCAACCCTTTAAATTTGGGGCTAAATCTTTTCCTGTCTGCTCCCATCAAGGTGAATTGAGGTAGTGTCCAGTACATTCTCTGCCAAGGGGAGTTCATTCAGGCAAAGCCAGAGCCCCTTAAGGAGGAATGGGTATGTATTGTAGAGGCTCCTTTAAACAGAAACAATCTCTGTCTTCAGCTGCCAGTTCTTGCTGACATCAGCACAAGATCTCACTGGTTACAGGGGTGAACACATACATACCTTGATTAGCAAGCCAAGCTCCCTCAGGGCTGTAGGAGTGAAAAAAAATAGCCCACTCTCAGTGCTATCTGTTCAAATGTGTTCCCTGATTTCATCATCTTCCTTTATCTCTCCTACTTTGCTCTCTCTTTCCCTCTCTGCTATTTGTCATCTTTCTGGTTGTTGGGTTTTTGTTTTCTGGGTTTTCTTTTGTTTTTCCCTTTTCCTTCGCCTCTTTATGTGTTCCTTCACCCTCCCTCCTGTTTTCTTTTCCTCATTGTCTTTAAATCTAAGATTTCTTTCTAGCTGTTCTTCTGTACTACTAATTCTGCCTGCTCCATCCTCCAAGTTCCCTTTTTGTCATGTCTCCCTCTTGTCTTACTTTTCACCTTCACTGATGCTTTTAGGAGTTGTTTTAAAGCATTAAAATCTGGCCAGAGGTTGAGTTTCTTATTTTTGTGTCATGCAGGTGGCAGGCTTCCAGTGGAAATAGAGCCAAAGGAAGAACAGCAGCCCAGAAGAGATTTCACACTTTACAGCAATATTTAAAGCATTCTGAATCTGATTAGGGGATATGACTGAAAGTCACATAGCTTCCTGGACCTGCACGGCATTTTTTAAAAGCTGTCAGAGCAGAAAATGAAATACTGGAACTAAAGCCCCTAAGCAAGTTCCAGCTTCAGTTCAATACTCCAACATAGTGTCAGTCAGCACGCAAACACCTACTGCAACGGCTGGATTCACAAGTGTTATAAGCCACCTTTGGATCAAAAGTGCCATTCAATTTTTCTCATTGTAAATCTCTTTTATACATTCCTTCAGATTTACTTTGAGATCAGAATTTGACTTACAGGCATTATCTCTGACAACTGAAGGGGAAAGGGTGAATGTGGAATACTGTGGCATCAGGAGGAAAAAAGGATATTGGTGATGTACTGCTTTTTTCAGATATAATAGGAGTGGGGAATGAAAAAACCAACCTTCTGTCAGAAAAAAACATACAAAGATGATGACTCCTTAAGAATGCCTTCTTTGTGTATAATAAAAAGCATATTTCACTGCTCATAGCTATATATACACGCATACACTCACAGAGACGTGGGCATATAAATACTCAAAACAGTTGCAAATTTTTCTCAAAAGGTATTCGATTTCATTATGAAATAACTGAGGTAAGAGATCTCCATGTGAAACCTTTGGAGTCCTCTTTTTCCAGTTCCCACACTATTCTAGGTGAGGAAGAGAACGATGATTTAATATATGTGCAGCACGCTGGAGTGCTGGTAAGAGACCTCACTTTTTTTTTTTTTTTTTGGCGTGGAATCACTGGCTTTGTCTCAGTTTTGCAAGAGTATATCCTTCATGACATAAACCATGTCAGTATCTTCTGCTGCCAGCCCCAGTGTTACACATTTCATTTTCCCTTTCTCCCCCCCCCCCCTTTAATTAAATGGATATAAAATATAGCATCTAAACAACAAAGGAACAAAAAAGCACAGGGATCAGATCCAGCTAATAGGACACATCACTGTGTGGGTTCAGCATCAAGGCCAGGCAAGGAAGCCTCTCCCCTGAGGAGAAGACAATTTCCTTGCCACTGTGCTAAGGTTATTGCAATGCCAGCATCCCTAAATAACCATGTATTGCGTCTTACCACCAGTTCAGCTCTCTCCCCGTGCTTTTATCTGGACTTGTAATTGCTGCCATGCGTAGGGCTGGACTATGCAGGTCCTCAATCTTTTCCAAAATAAACAAATGTAGAAATGAGAGAAAGAAAGAGTAATGAAGTTCTTTAATTAACATGGTGCATACCCTCAGGCTTTGCCTGTAGGTTCAGAGCACTGTCTGTAGTGAGCCCATTGCATTGGCAGGTCGTCTGGGGCTGGGGGAAACAGAAATCTCCCAGAGGAACCTGTCAGTCAACATGGATTGGTGTTAATTCCTCCTGTTAGGTGATTGCTCAAGTAGAAGACTCCAGATTGTTCAGGATTCAGGAAGAACTGTTCAAATAAAAAAGGCTATCTAATCTTGCAGCACTGCTATTTTAAAGATTATTTAAAGCTGAAAAAAAAAGTGCCCTGGAAAAAAATATTGCAATTATCAAGATGATCGTCACAGATCATCATCACTGGAAGTTGAGCATTGAGGTCAGATGACTTCTTTAGGGAGCAGCTGCACTGCACAGTCTGACTGGTGCTGTCTAGCCTGCAAATGGCCAGGGAAGCTGCACAGCTGGCACTGCACAGGCACACCACTGATGCAAAAGCTCTGCTCTCAAGCTAAACTGCTGCTCTCTGGCTGCTAAAAAGAAAAAGGAAATGTAGTTACACAAAAGGGAGTTTGAAAAATGACAGATTTTGCTACTTCATTCTGCATTGGAGTTATCATCATCTGTAGCCATTACGAACATTTAACTAACCTTCAGAATGCTCTCATCCAGCCTGACAAAGAAATCTTCAAAGAAACCCTGGGATGAAGGCAGTGTAAGCACAAGCTTTAAGTCAGCTTTGTGTGACAGCTTCTGATTTATGCTTTCAAACATGCCCACAGATCTCTGCCTTAGTTTGCTAGTTACCACTTGCAAAATACATAAGGGCATGCAATGCCTTAATATACCTCTTCGAGAAGAATAAAATCTTTATACATACTCTATTAAATTAGATGGTTCAGAGAAGACTTACATTTTCCTGAAGACTGGATTTATGAAAAGACTATCTAGAAGCTTCTATTTTTAATTAATTGCAGATTCTGTAGCATTCTAGACAGCTTTAATGTCCAAATTTGTCCCCACTAAGTCAATTTAACTACTACCCTTTTCATATAAACAGTGATAAATATTGCTAAGAATGAAGTGTTGAATGTCTTTTTTATGATAGAACACACAGTGAAGGCTTTACCGTTTCCCTTATCCCTGGGGAAGTACTTAAGCAGATAAAGTAATTAATAATTGGGAGTTCCTAGCTTATATAGTAACAACAGAATATTTGTTAGCTGCACATGTAAGAAGATTTTAAATAAATTCCGTAGTTCTATCTGTAGTTCAATTTTTTGAAAGAAAAAAAAATCCTGTAATTGGATTTAGTTTTTTTTAAAAAAGCTATTCCACAGTTAAGGAAGGAGATGAGTAGCAGAAATTCTTTAGCCACGTCTCTCATTAATGTGCAGTAGAATGAGCTAACTACTCTGCTTGGGTTAACCAACATACCTTTATGCAGGCTGTGTGACCTGTACGCTTAACTCCAGATAAGAATCTGTCCCTGTGTAGCTAGAAGTAGAAGATAACAAACTGTATAGCAGATGCAAGAAAAAAAGTGGCTCAACAAGAAAGGAGATGATTGATTGATTTTGTGTTCATTTGTTAACCTCAGGAGGTCAAATACAAGAGAGGTTGTAGAGCTTCTAAGTCTAAAAAGTGCACGTATTCTAAGAGCTGTGTTCTGTCTTCTTAGGAGTTTGCCTGGGACGCTAGCCAGAATAGCACTGCAATAGCACCTGACAGATAAAATTAAAGCATGAATCATAATCTCTTTGGTCTGCCAAACTGAGCTTTATTCATGTTGTAGCTTTAATGTAGATTACAGTTTATAATTTGATGGCATGTCCAAAAGCTAACTATCCCTTGATTTCAAACAGTGTTTTGGGAAGGTTGTGTATTTGTGCTGGGGTGCAAACCAGGGTTTGCATGATGAGAACTGAGAGTTTAAAATCATAATGGATTCTATTGTTTAAATTTAAATGAAATGCCAGCTGGACATTTGCCAGGGTAAGATATCATTCTGACAGAGCAGAACACTCAAGTATATCGAGCAAGCTCTTTGGATTAGTCTAAAAGAATAAAGGGCATTGTAACACTCTTATGAGGCAGGG
The DNA here is from genome assembly GCA_013398125.1 of Aegotheles bennettii. Classification (NCBI taxonomy): domain Eukaryota; kingdom Metazoa; phylum Chordata; class Aves; order Caprimulgiformes; family Aegothelidae; genus Aegotheles; species Aegotheles bennettii. The sequence continues at coordinate 408,733 of VZRW01011373.1, read as the reverse complement.
AAAACGTGGAATGCTTTAAAAACAAGCATTCAAAGTAGCGTTGATCATAAATGATTTACATGGAATTTCATATATGGAATTCTTGATGTTTGAAACCTTCTCCTTAGCTATGAGGAAGAAGGCAGGCAGAATAGACCTGGAAGAAAGCCTGGGTTAGAAGGTTAGTATTTTCATTAATGCTAGCATTATTGAAAGGCTAATCTTCCAAAACAAATCTACTTAATCTATAATCTTTGAAGCTATAGAACTGGTAAGTATCATCCTTCCAATTTTCATTTTAGATGCTGTAGCAATCAAAGGATGATATAGCTTCAAAGAGTAATATGACATAGTTTGAAGTTCAATTTATCATACTGGTGTTGAACCAACCACTGGGATTTTTTAGTTTGCTTGACTGGGACAAGGGATGGACATACTGAAGTCTTAAATCATCAGATTATCTTGATATGTGTGGCTACTTGGTTGTCTGAATATAGCGTTAGGTAAAATAAATACTTTTAAATTCACAGCAAACTGCCTGCTTTACCAACACCAATAAAAAAGACTAATGCAATCTAAGATTTTTTTCTCTGTGTGCCTAGATATGCAGCAGATATCTATCTCTTAACAAGTGTTAAGTGAAATCCATAGATCAAAGGATAAAATAGTATAGAAATAAAACAGACTATCAATTTAAAATTCAAAGCATTCTTACATTTGAAATACCAACTTACAAAAGTAAATTAGCCAGCAGACTTCTGTGCAAGAATAGGTATTTACTTTTAATCTCCTCAGTAGTGTCCATTAAGGATCTGACATTCAGTTCATCAGTTGCAGATATGATCAAATCTATAAAAAAGATCTAGATTTTTATGCAAGTAGCCATCACTAGATGCAGTTCCTATCTTTTCTGGGAGTACTTTCAGTTAAATTAGTGATATACATTCTCAATATCGACTCCACTTTGATGTTGATCTTTGGCTGAGAATTTCTTTAAGAGGTTTTTACATATGAACATTTAACAAGAAAACCCAGGAAGAAATCAAATAAGGAGACACAAGAAAGGTAGCATAATACCTGCAAAAAACTAGAAATATATGAAGAATTTTGGCTCAGCTGAAAAGAATATCTGAAGTTTGGAGACAGATTCACCAGTAGGCACCATTTGCTTTGCGCTGCTACATGGCAATGCAAAGCCAACAAAATCCAGTCATAAGCTAGGCCAGGTCTACAGCTGCTTTGCGTTACTGGGGGAACTCACACCAGCCCAAGAGATGTTAGAAGCCTGATCATTAATTGACTAGCAATCAGGCACAGAGATCCTTTACGAGAGTGACACTGGGGAGAGAGTGGTAATTGTGCACGCTGTCAGGGAGAGCTATTAACAGATGAGGCTGGTGTCCCTGACTGATTTTGCCCAATTAAACTGAATCATGCAAATTGGGGAGTGAGGGAGGATGGAGCTTGGCTTTGTTATCTCCAGTGTTATACATTGAGGTATAGATCTGCATCTGCTTATTACCTACAGCAGTTTCTATACCAGTCGTTAATAACATAGTCTCAATGCATGTCCTCCAGCTGAAGCCTACATGTGATATTTCAGGAGCTTTAACTCTACAGAAAGTTTGAATGCTTTTGTGTTTTCACATTATTACACAGAGATGTGGGATGATAGTCTGGCAAATAGCAAATTTCTAAAGCAACTGGGTTTTTTTGTTTTTAAATTAAAAATTAATTGAAATGTTTTATCTGTAAATTGTCACAAAAAGTGCTATACCCAAAGCATAGGTGATGCATCCTATGACATCTCTATCCCAGGTGATGCATCCTACAATCCATTTGAAAGGATCTTGAACCTTTGATGTGTACAAAGCAAAGAAGGTTGAACCATTCACTCAGATATCTACAGGAAGACACATATAAACACACCAGTACTCTATGCTCCTTACAGTACATTCAAGGTCTGGAAATGCAACCAAAAAAAGAATCACCTATGGTGATACTATTACAGATTATATAAGCTTCCTCTGATGTTCAGGTGTAGAAAGGGTTGGCATAGTAGGCACAGTCAAGATGATCTCTCACAGCATGGTGCCACTTCAGTTTGAAGTCCTCAGTAAAGAGCCTGGAAGAATTATTTCTGGCCAGTCCAATCATAGTGTTTTAGATGTGCTGATGAATGGTGTTGCTATACAAAACCCCCAAGTTCAGAAGCAACCTTGAAATGTCTGTTTCCAGTGCTATCAAAGATGGGAAGTATTGTAAAGCCAATGTTACCCATATAAAGATGAACAGCAGGAACGCCAGTGATAATATGAGTGTGCTGCAGCTGTACCTGGACAGTGGGAAAGCCAGGGAGTTAAAAGCAAGAGAGAGTTAGTTCCAGAAGATGATTTGGGTGAAATTTTTCTTTTATTGTCTGCTGTTTTATTTAATTTTTAATTGGTGAAGAAGAGGGGTCATATTCTGATATCAGGAGCCTTCCAAAGTCTAGAAATGTCATACACAAAGTAACTCAGGGTAGCTTTTTATTTTCTTGGAAAAACAATCAGATACTAAGTTGATTTATTACATATACATTTATTTTAAGAAACAACTGAACATTATACAGAGGGCAACAAACTATATAATAGCTGTTGGTTTTGGTTTTTTTTCTGTTGTACATGAAATATTTTGCACAGGCAAATGTGACTGCACAATCACTTTCTTTGTGTTTGAAGTCAAATAGAGATGGGAAGAGTCAGAGCATTTGTAAAAACTAGTGATACACTATGTTTTTAAGCTATATTAGGATAATCGTCTTGCTGTATTAGGGAAAAACCCATTCTTTAGCTGGAAAGCCCAGATACATTACTCCAGGATACCAGTAACCTCTGCAAGTGTTTGGATTGCGGTCCCCATAGAAAGATTAAATAATGTTTTCAGAAAAAGTTATTGCTACTAGCTTTTATTTGTCCAGCAACTTGCAGTTGCTGTAGCCTCCCAGTGCTTTCAGCAAATGAGCTAAGTTAGGTATGTTCTTAGAGGTTTTTGTGGGGTGTTTTTTTTTTAAGCTGTCCTTGTGACACCTAAATCCCCAGAATCATGGCAATATTCTCCTTTACTACAGCCTGGCTTCCTACTTACAGCTGAGCACCGGAGCTTAGTATTCAATACTCCTTCAGTGTCCCAGCTGAGGAACCTTCTCTTGGTAGTTATCTCCTGCATTGATTCACAGACTATTTCAAGATATAGTGTTATGTGTTTGCACTGAAATAAATGGTGGGTACACGTTCTTTCTTGTTTAAATCTGCTTCTAGGTTGCTTACATGTGTTCCTAACTCATCCCTGGTCTAAGACTTTGAGTTCTTGTCTGCCTGTCACTGTATATCTTCAGTGACTCTGTTTAAATCCAAGCATTCACTCTGGACTTTGAAGACATTTAAATGGATGCAGACTCTTCATTTTTGTCTCGTTTGGGTTCTTTTTTCCTTTCTTTTCCACCTGGGAAATAAAACAAGCAGATGGAATCTCAAGTCTTTTGAGAACAACCGCAGGGAAGAAGTTTTCCGTGGGTGTGCAAAAACAAGCTGGAGGACAATTTGTAATTTATTGCTGCACTGCTGAGTCTGAAGTAATTGTGTCACTTCTGAGCAGCCTGAGGAGGCTGGGTGAAAGCACACATTAACATGGGAATGTTACTAGAAAAAAGTGCGATGTCAAACTGGCTAGTTCCCACAAAAATTGCTGATGTGGAAATAACAGAAAACCTGTTATTTTTCTGGATGAAGTTAAACTATGTATGGATTAAGTTGTATTAAAAACAAATAAATGTACAGCTTTTCTGGTTAGAAACGTGTGTTAATGGATGTGAATACAACATTAAGAATTATTTGTTTATTGCCAGCCAAACTATTCTGACATAATTATAGCATTCCATGGTCTTTCTTAATGGATAGTGTTAATTTTGGAGCCTATCTGGGTTTGCAGAAATTACTCACTGTATTAATAGGTGCCAGCTGTGAGATAATCCACTGACAGCTTCTTAAAAATACTGTTGTTCTTTCAGACAGACTTCATGTAAAGCTAATCACTGCAGTTTTGCATTCGTTGCCGAAAGCTGAAAAGAAAACCACCACTTCACTTTATTATTGTAAATATTTAACTGATGAAGTATAAAATACTCTCCAGCTTGCTCTTGTTCTATGCCAGAAGAAATAACCATTTTTAAATAATCATTCTTTTATGTTATGTTTGTTTGAGGAAAAAAAAAATACGGCTGGGTGTCTTTACTGATTCTGCAGCTTCACAGGGAATTTCTTCTGGAACTTCCAATGTAAAAACACCTGAAGAAAAATTTCAATGCAAGTGCTTTTGAGGGGCAAAAAGGTGACTGATCTTGCAGTGTCATGATCACTTTATACAAGCTCATTGTAGGCTGAATCCCCAGGGAGCACTCCCCTTCTCTGCCCAGGGACCCATCTGCCTTGGCTGCCATAGGAATAGAGCAAGGCATGGTGAGCTGGATCAGCTTGCCAGGCTGAGTGTAACCTCTCTGCTGGGTTTTCTCCAGAGTTCATTTTCTCTGCTCTGATCTGTGAGTGAGTCTGTCTGAGCCCACAGCTGTTTGATTGGAAGCAGCGGGAGCTTGTAACTAGAGGCAAGGAGGAGAGAGCTGGACCATTCTGTCCAGGCTGCGATGGGTCAGGCTTCATTGCACACATCACAAGTCAGCAATATAAAAATAGGTAACCCAAGCAATAAGACAGCATTGGAGATTGCACTGAAAATCACTCAAAAAAGGAAATTGTCCCAACGTCAAAAAAGGACATGAATCTGACCTATGAAGAAAAGACAGAAAAGCCTCCAAACAGGCAACTTGCTGGGAAGCAAAAAGCTCTTTGTAGATTACACTCATTTAAGAGCAGACATATGTGTAAGTGGCACTTCACAGATACAGGACTTGACTCCTGGCACTCAAAGTCTAAAAACCTCACCCTGTACATTGCAAGACAGAGGCACAAAACCAGCCTACATCATTGGGTTGCAGTCCTCAAGGATCAGGCCCTATATTAAATAATTAAATGTGACAGTGGGAGAACTAACACAGACAGTGACTAGACACATCTACATTAACTTACAAGAACAAAACTCTCACAGCTTGCTAATGTGAGAAGCTAAGGCCTTGCTTTCCCAGTGTTAATCCTGGCCATATGGCCCCACCTTTTCCCATTTTCTTGCCTCTGGCGCTGTCTGACCCATGGGTGAGCCAGGTCAGCTCACTAAACGAACTTTCTGCCAGCTCAGCCAGCAGATCCAACAAACTGTGGGGACATGTGAGCAGTAACAAGAAAGTAGAAAGATTGGCAGAGCAGAAACCATCCTTTTGGGGGCAGCCAGGCATCCAAGTGTCTCAGCTATAATAGGAACTCCCCCAACAGTTCTCTAAAGTGTGAATTATTTGCCTTCAGTTTATAGCACTAGTGACAGCAAACCTATATCTGGTTATTTTTTACTTCAAAAAATCATGGGGTCACAGGATAATTCAGGTTGGAAAGGATCTCAGGAGGTCTCTAGTCCAATCTTCAGCTCAAAGCAGGGTCAGCTTTTAAGTCAGTCTGGGTTGCTCAGGGCTTTGTCCATTCTTGCCTTGAAAAATCATTATCTTTATTCGAATTTTTTTTGAACAGTTTATATAAAGTCTGTGGTATTTTCCAGGAAAATGCCTTTTCTCTGTCACAAAAACATCAAGGTAGCTTTAGCAGAGAACAAAACTATAAAAAATGATCATTGTCCTCCTGTTTGGGCTGCTCAGGTGTAGGGAGAAGAGCAACTGGCAAATGCTCCCGTGCAAACAGCGCACTGGCACACTCACAGCCTTCTCTGTCAGGAGGTACCATTCCTTAGGTACCTTTCCTTAGGGTATGCTGAGAGAGCTATGAACTCCCACCCTGGGACCCATGACCTTCCCCTAACCATTTCAGTCTGATTGAGGTGCACGAACAAAGCCTCCTGCTCACCCTGAAGTGATTTCAGTCTGACCTCGGAGGCAGATGGTGGGCTCAGCGGGCACCTGGGCACAGGAGTTTTTCCTGGGGAAGGGGTGGGTGACTATGAACTGCAGGGATGATAACTTTTCACCCCAGCACAGCTGGATATAGAAAAGGGCATCTGCCCATAGCCTGGGACACACATGACATGGTTATATTTTCTTCTTTAAAATAAACTTGAGATATTTTGTAAAAAAAACCCCCAGGAAGCTACTTAAGAAGAACAATTCTTTGGGTAGCAAAGCCAGCTACCCAAAAGTTAGAAGATGCCAGCTGACTATATGTCCTTGACTTGGTCCCCTACACTAAGTGCATTATGCAGTATCGGCACGTATTGTTCCTCCATGGGATCTCTTGTCTAGTTCAGTGCAGAATACAGATGAAAAAGGAGTAATAAGGGGATCTTAAACTTGCCACTTTCTAACGTTCGAGACCTTCACCTTGGACCCTGTATCCCAATTATTATTCCTGTAATGTAGAGGATTACATGCAGTATACATGATCTGTGTAGGCACACCTGATTATTCTTTGGACCAGGTTCTCACATGAAAAAAAAAGTAAAAATGCCTTTAAAAAGACATTTATTTAAAAGACATTATTAATGGTGAGATTTCATTTTTTTCTCCTTTTACAATCCATGTTAACTTTAGATTTACAAGGTCATGTTAAAACAACTTATATAGGAAACAGTAAATCAGCTTATCATAGCAAATGTAAAACAAATATGACCATGTTTGGATGTGACTGCACAAACAGTCACATGGGGAGAAAATCCAGGCAGCTGCCTCCAAATAACCATTAATCCTCCCAAAGGCGAACGGACAAGAGAATGGCCTAGGGCTTCTAAGAGCCAGATCCCATGTGTTTCAGGAGAAGGCAGAAAGCTGAGAGGAGAGCTCATGTACAGTGGCACTATTTGGTGCAAATGCTGTCTTTTCCCCATCTCTCTTAATTCCTTCAGCTTTTTTTTTTGCCTTTTTTTTTTTAATTTTCCTTTTTTTTTTTTATAATTTTCCTTTTTTTTTTCCCTCCTTCAGAGTCAGAAGTAAATTCCAGAAGGCAATACGTGCATAACATCAACCACATTAAAAATGTTAGATGTTCAGGAATCAGAGCTAATTTCTTATCCTCCTGTGATTCCTATGAAAGGCCAAGGAATCTGTATCATGAGCTTAAAGGTGGGAAATCTCTGCCGTATACTGAGTTCAGCAACCCTGCTGTCTAGCCCTCTGTCTCTTTACTGCTTTGTGTTGCCTTTGTGAATGAGACACAGGGACCTGGTATATTGGCTTTTATTTGGTCTCCTAATTCCTATGAACAAAATGGGGGAATTATAACATGTTGATAGCAACACACATTGGATGAAAAAGTATAGTGGGAAGGTGAACAGAAGGTTTCCCACTGATTTGGTGTGATCAAGATTTACACCACTGTTTTCTAAAAATGCATCCATTTCTAAATGTCCATACAATAAAAGGGCCAAAAAGCGCCTGCATTTAATCAGAAAAACACAAAAAAAACATTGTAAAATATGAAAACCCTTCTGACATAAATAAGATGTCTTTAAAGATACTATTTTAATTCAGATCAAGTGTTTGTCAATTAAGAGCATTAGCTGGGGACACAGTCATCCTAACTGGCATATGCATTCATCCATGGACATAGCCTGGAGGGGTGGTGATCAATTATTCAGCAAGGCATTTTATGCTGCCTCCACCTTTCATAGCACATCATCTGCTAGATTGTGATCAGCAGCACATATCTGAACAGCAGCAAATGAGAAAACAACTAATATTTTTTGGTTGAAGCTAAGTGAGATTTTAATTTCCTCAGTAAAAACTCTCCTCAGTCACTAGGTTATGGAAGATGCATGAGCCTGGCTTCTCCAAAAAGAGCTGAGATGGTGGTTTCCCATTCTCCAAATATCCCATTAGCATTCAGACCCCTCAGAATTCTGCCTCTTCCATCACATTTATTGTCACCTCTTCCTCCCCTGGATGTTTGCCGTTGATCCAGCAGCATATTGATAGAGAACAGCTCTCCCGATGTGCTTTTCCAGTTTTGAAGCTGCCTAAGACAGCAGTCAGAAACATTGCTCTGGCTAAAGCTGAAGAAGGTAAAGAAGTAACTGCCCCCCACACTCAGTTTCTTCCTCATCCTCCCCATCTACCTCCAGCTCAGTTCTCTTGGATCAGCCTAAAGCAAACTGTCCCTCCAAAAACCTGTTCGTTTTCTGGTGGATCAGGGGAGCTGGTTCACCCTGAAGTTGCATAATCCCTCGATGTGATGCAAGTAGAACAGGGACACGTGGGAGTGGGGACATGAAGATAGAGAGACTGCCATCTTTGGTGGCAGCCCACAGTTGTGCCAGATTAAGTGCAGCATGAACCGCTCAGAGAAGTACATGTTGACCACAGTCTCTCCACTGGGGAAAATGCAATTATTATAAGGTAACATAAACTGCTTCCCACTTCTTTTGGCTTTTTTTGTTTGGCTTTCATTGGCTTGCCCCTCTCAGGAGCTGGAGTTACAGTTCACGCACTTCAGAAATGAGATATATGTGAAAATCCCCTCAAACTAAGTTATTTTTTCTTAAACTATCACTAACACATACCTGGATAAATCCAAACAGGACTCTCTATACGCATTCTCTCACTTCCTAAGTTATTTATACATCACACTCCTTCCTTTTAGCACCAGGTAGGCTCTACATAATTTTTATGTGTAGCAAATAGCTTTTTTTGCCTCATAACAGGAAAAACATATCAGAGGTCATTATAAAACAATCAAGATCATTAATCCTATTCTTCTCCTGTGGGAGCTGCTTTGTGTTTCTGTTGCTTCAGGGCATCTCTCTCTTAAAAGTGCATATTCAGCGTTTTCACCCGGTATTTTTTGTTGTCATGGGTAATATCAGGTATGGAGCAGGATATGTGGGTGAAATTGCAGTATCTCTTCATCTCTCTGGCTTTCTCCCAGGAGGTTAAGGATAAGAGCAGCATGACTTGGGAGGCAGCATTTCAGTTGATCTTCCTCTGGGCAATTATTGTATCTGCATTGTCTAAGTGCATTTGCTTACCATCTTGAAAAGGACTGGCTGATTCTAAACTGAGGTCAATATTTGGAAAAGAAAATGCTTTCTACTATGAAATTAAAAGGAACTGGTAGCTCCGTAAGGGTTTCAGTAGCTCTGTAAAAAGTAAACTGCACAGTTCTTATTTTTGAGATAATCAGACCTAAACCTAAATAATCAAATCTATTTGGCAACTAAACTATGTTCTGGGTGGAATTAAACATATAACTAAAATAAGTAATTCACAAGAAAACAGTGCCTAGTTTTCACCAAAATTCATTTCCAGTATCAGTTAAGTCAAATATATACAATCATTGAAAGCTGACAAAGGATGGGCATCTAGGTTGGTTCTATGTCCATCCATTACCAAAACACTTTCTGACGGTAATAAACAGCTCCGGGTTTGTGTGAGATGTGTGAATCCATCTGCCAACACTTTAGAAATTGTATCTATGTCTGTTCATTAGATAAGGTTTTGGGAGAGAGAGAGCAAGCAAAAACTAAGTGCTTAGAAGTATTTCATAGAATCGTAGAATGGTTTGGGTTGGAAGAGGCCTTAAATATCATCCAGTTCCAACCCCCCTGCCATGGACAGGGACACCTCCCACTAGACCAGGTTGCTCAAAGCCCCATCCAACCCGGCCTTGAACACTTCCAGTGAGGGAGCAGCCACAACTTCTCTGGGCAACCTGTTTCAGTGTCTCACCACCCCCACAGGAAAGAATTTCCTCCTAACATCCAGTCTAAATCTACCCTCTTTCAGTTTGAAACCATTCCCCCTTGTCCTATCACTACATGCCCTCATAAAAAGTCCCTCTCCATCTTTCCTGTAGGCCCCCTTCAGGTACTGGAAGGCTACTAAAAGGTCTCCCTGGAGTCTTCTCTTCTTCAGGCTGAACAACCCCAACTCTCTCAGCCTGTGTTCATAGCAGAGGTGCTCCAGCCCCCTGATTGTCCTTGTGGCCCCTCCTCTGGACTTGCTCCAGCAGCTCCATGTCCTTCTTACATTGGGGACCCTAGAACAGGACACAGTACTCCAGGTGGGGTATCACGAAAGTGGAGTAGAGGGGAAGAATCACCTCCCTTGACCTACTGGTCACACTTCTTTTGATGCAGTCCAGGAAACTGTTTGCTTTATGGGTACAAGCGCACACTGCCGGCTCCTGTTGAGCTTCTCATCAACTGACATAACTAAGTCCTTCTCCTCAGGGCTGTTCTCAATCCATTCTTCACCCAGCCTGTGCTTGTACATGGGATTGGCCTGATCCAGGTGCAGGACCTTGCAGGACCTTGTTGAACTTCATGGAGTTTGCATGGGCACATCTCTCAAGCCTGTCAAGGTCCCTCTGGATAGCCTGTCACCAAGGGATGGGGATGTAACACAGTCTTTATCAAAGCTTCTGAGGTGGGATGGGACAGAGAAGTGATCACCTTTGCTGAGGAAAAGTCAGGGTGTGGGATAACTAAGACGACTGGATGGCCCTGCCAGAAAACCCTGGTGCTTGGAAGTGAGCCCAGAAAATAAGACTTGCCATGAAAAGGAAGCAAAACACGCACAAATGGGTTTGGGAGCAAAGCACACACAATGGGAGGTCTAGTAAAACTCCAGTGAGAAAAGAAATTATGTGATCTGTTGTAAGATCCATCAGCAAACACTTATCCCTTTTGGGAGCACTTCACCTTTTGGAATGACTTCATTCCCGATCAGTATTTTGTATTATGTAGCTGCAATATTATAATGGGGTGCGAGGCATTCAAAAGTCAGGTGGTAGTGCTTTGCCAGGCCCTTCTGCCCACAGTACCACCATATCTGCTGGTGCAGTACAGGACGCAGGGATGGTGGGTGGACCCACAGCTCTACCTCCCCACTCTGGAAACCACTGTTCGATTTTTAGGTGTTCAAGATGCATCTGGATGTGGCGCTGGGTGATATGGTTTAGTGGTGATGTAGGTAGGTGGTTGGGTTCGATGATCTTTAAGGTCTCTTCCAACCTAGATGATTCTATGATTCTATGATTTTCTTTCCTGTATCTTCTACAATAAACTGTAAAGCATATTGTGAAAGGGGGTTATTAAATAAATAAAAGCTGGCAATGAACAGTGTCCTCTTAAGCAGGAAACTGTGTGTCATCGAGCTTCTCGCTTATGTCAGGGAAGAGAGGAGTGAAAGAGAGGTGATAATGACAGGGGCTGCCTCCAGGGAGGGAGGTGGAGACAGCCTTGAAGGGGGTGGAGGGCTCAGATTGTGGTGAGGGAAGAAAAGGAATACAGTGCAGCCAAATGAATACAAGGGAAATAGATAAAGGTCGAGTAAAAGAATTTATTATAAGTGAAACAAAGCAGAACTACCAAAACCTTCAGAGCTATAAAAATGAGGAAAGGAGAAGAAGTATGAAAGCATTCTCATCAAAATTCCTAAAATAGGCACATGTTAGCGCACTCGGAGAGGGAAAAAATAACAGGGAGGCTTCGATCTTGTCTGTCTCTTTCTCTAATCTAGCCAGCAGAGTGCCCACGCTCCCATGCAACGTGACTATAATTATAAGCTGTGATCTATCAAAGCAAGACCTGGAAATTTAAGTCTTATTGACCTGCAAACATATGGGGAAGGCTGCAAAATTGTTAAAGCGTTGACTCTTCTCATCTAACCACATTGTTATTTAGCACCATGATTCTATACATAATGAGAGTGGCTGGGCTTCCAGTGAGTAGGGCTTGATAAGTATCACACAATTAGAGAAGAAATGAAATGAAAATGACCAACATTTCAGCCAGGTTTAGTTTCTTGATGCCTATTGGAAATTGCTTGCAGTTGCCACCTCTTTAAATGATGATCCCACACCATCCCACACACGGCTCTCTTTCCAATTAACAAAAAGTCTAAAAGTGTAAGAACACATTTAAAGAGCCCCTTTTTTCAATTTTGTAACTTATTTGTGCTCAAGAGTCTGTGTCTCATTCTTTCCCCCATGTGCTGATAAACTCCATGCCAACAGACTGAAGGGGTTGAACTCAACTGAGCTCTGAAATTTCGGCTTTGGCATTTACTACATTGGTGATGGATGCCTCCCCCTACCACTTCACCAGAGCACCAGCTCCTGCTGTAAAGGAGTATAAACCCAGCTGAAGACAAGATAGCCCTCAATCTAGGAACACTGAAGTATTTTATAAATGTGGTATTTGACCTTGTTGGTCATGGGAGGTTATTGATACTTAAGAGGAGCATCACAGCTAGATGGATAATGAAGCTTATTGGGGGCTGTGGGAAATACAGTCCCAGGCTTCAATATAGCCTTGAAAGACAGAGGACAGTTATTAGCTTTGAAGATCTTATAACTTGCCTCCAAGGAAAGGAGTCTTGTTTTGCCAGACAGGGACTTTGAAGATAAACACACACACCCCCAACAAAATGCAACCCCCAAAACAAAGAGCCGCCCTCCCCAAAACAAAAAACCCATCCCACCCAGCTTTAAAGGATATCTTCCTGAAGTATTAAAGTGCCTGTGAACCAAACATTACCAGGCCTACTATTCTCTGGGAAAGAGATACAGAATCTACTGAAAACTTAGATGACACAGGAAAAAATGGTCAGGTGAGTGAAACCAGATTTAGGGGTTTCAGTCCCATTTTTATCTGGAAAGCTTTTATTAAAACATTCTGCCTTGAAGCTGTGATTAGTTACCAATCATCTTGACATTGTCCCCATAGGACAGAGGCACACATGCCTTGGGCACAGGTCAGTTTGGCTGGTGAAATCGCAGTGATAAGCAGAGGGCAGAAGCCCCTGCCAGCATGGAAGAACCATGGGGAGAAGCAAGGCATGAGCAGAAGGTGCTTGCAGAGGTCATCAGAGGTAACTGATTAGCTCAGGAACAGCCAGGAAAAGAAGAGCTATTCTTATACCCATTCAATATTCAGCAGTATCAGATGAAAAGCCCAGGCAGCTGGTGTCCTATGTGATGTTCGTTATTCACAAGTTTTACAAGCATATTTTCCATTCCACCACCCAAGGTTTTAAAGAGAGTATTGAACAGTATTGCATTCACGACAGGTCTCTGTAGAACCCCACTTGGTACATCTCATCAGTCTGTGAGCTACTGAGAGCAGTTTTCCCCAAAAAATTTCACTCAGGTTACAATAGTAGCATTTAGACCATGTTGTTACTATGTCACCTTATCACAAATCTTAATGAAGTCAAGATATATGTTATCTACCATCTCTCTTTTACATGTACAGTCTGTACCCTTGTACAGAAAGACATCAGATTGATTACAATCCATATCGATTTTTACTTCTCACCCCTTTGATAATTTTATTCCAGGATTTTTTTAACCAGGGGTCTAAAATTCCTCAGCTCCCATTTTTTAAAACCAGAATCTGAGTGCATACTTGTAAATGCAAATTCTCAAAAACAACTCCTAAAATTGCCTAGGGTCTCTAGGTACTCTGGGAGGCCCAGCCATTTTAACATCTAGCTAACCTAAGCATTCTGTATCCCTTTCTCTCCCTGTTGCAGCTTGCACTCTGGCAGATGGTTGCTAGCACTACAGCTGACTTTACTAGTGAGGATGGATTCCGTCAGGGCTGAAACACCTTTGCCTTTGCAGCTGCTGCACTGAGGACTCCTCCCCGTTGAAGGGCAGATCAACTTGCTCCCTGGTTTTACCCTTCTTATGAACACATTATTGCTATTTGTACAACACTCATTACTCTTTCTTGTTCAATTGGCTGATCTTTTGATTTTGCTTCTGTACTCTTGAGCTAATTACACTTAGCCAACTATCCTAGGTTACAGAATCACAGAATCCTAGGGGTTGGAAGGGACCTCAAAAGATCATCTAGTCCAACCCCCCTGCCAGAGCAGGGTCACCTAGAGTACATCACACAGGAACGTATCCAGGCGGGTTTTGAATGTCTCCAGCGAAGGAGACTCCACAACCTCTCTGGGCAGCCTGTTCCAGTGCTCTGTCACTCGCACAGTGAAAAAGTTTCTCCTGATATTCACATGGAACCTCCTATGCTCCAGTTTGCAACCACTGCCCCTTGTCCTATCATTGGTCGTCACTGTAAAAAGCTTGGCTCCATCGTCCTGACCTTCACCCTTTACATATTTGTAAACATGGATGAGGTCACCCCTCAGTCTCCTTTTCTCCAAGCTAAAGAGACCCAGCTCCCTCAGCCTTTCCTCATAAGGGAGATGTTCCACTCCCTTAATTAAAAGGTTCCCTTTTTCTTTTTCTGATTTAACACTGCTGAAGAGTTCATGTAGAGTTTAGTTAAGCTGGGCTCTTATTTCACTTTATTTTACTCCACTTTGGGGTAGTTTGCGATAATGCCTTTATCACAGCTTCTTTAAGGCACTGCCTTTTTTGCTTTTAACTACTTCTCATGAGTTCCGAGTTCTCATCTCTTAGTGCTTCAGTTCTGTTGTGACACTTATTTGAAAGTAAAAGCACTATTCATCCCATTAAATAAGTCAAACTTCACCCACCATCTCTGGATGAGAAAAATAGGTTGGGAAACCAGGCAGAGTAAATGATCGGTCATGTGAGATTTTTCAGCAAGGTGGCTGGTTTATTTCATATGACTTCCCTGTTTCTTGATAAACTATTCATGCCATGTAAATGATAGCAGTCTACTGAGGCTCCTCCAAGTCTCTCAGTTCCCTCGTGTGATTCTTTGAGTTGAAATGCAGTTTCCCTAAGCCAGTATTCAGCTGTAGTGGTACTAGTAAGAAATACGAACATTTGGGAACAATCCAAGTATGGAACTATAGAAATACAAATCAAAATATGGAATAACCATCTGCTGGTTGGCTTATTCTTACTAAAAGGGACAAACAGCTAATTTTTATTTCTAAATGAATTAATGTACAATAAATAAACTGAATAAGCTTACGACAGTATCTTTGAAATCATATAAAAATATCAGAGATTCCCCACCACACTGTTTTCTATTTTAGAAATAAAGATATAATTCTAAAGTGAGTATTTTCTGCTGAACATCAGCAGATTTCCACAATGAACTCTTAAACCCTTGAAAAGGAGGGGGAAAAGAAGAAAGAAAGAAAAAAAGGAACAGCTAATAAACTTTTTAAAATAGCAACAGCAAAAAATACTGCCTATCATAATACTGTGACACAAAATACATCTTCTAAAACTAGTTATCAATGAATAATACACTTATCACTCAGACTGGAGGCATGTATGAAACTCAGTTGAGTATTCTCCAAAGGACTATGTCTAGACATTTGAAATACAGTTTGTTGGCCTCTCTCATCAGCTGAAGCCTAAGTATGATACATCTGTCATCAAACATGGCAGCAAACATTAGCCTGTGTGATTCATTGCTGGTTTTGATATAATTTAGTTAATGCTGACCATATATATTTTAATCATCTCAGTGAATTCAATTTAACTCATTCATATTATGTCAAGGAACTGCAACAATTATATTGCAAGAAGAGAGAGAAACAGAGATGGCAGAGGAAAGTTACCAGGCAGCAAATTTTGGAATTAATTTCTTGTTCCTTATTCATTATTAATACAAGTAATTTTAGAACAAACCATAGGATGAACTTTTATTATTAGTTGCTCACTTCGGCTTGCTAGGGTTGTGTCCATTTTTAGACATTTATATTTTTCTGATTAATTAAAAATTAAAAAATACATGGGCTATCCTCTCACATTATTAGCATTTTACTGAAGGGAAAAGAATCTGAATGAGTAAAGCCTCCTTCAGTTGTAAACCCTTATCCAGGTATTAAATTAAGTTAATGATAAGAAAAATGGAAAATCAATTGGACAGAATAACTAAATGACTAGCATAGCTGGAAAGCAATTTTTTTTAAAAAAAGCATCTTGCAGCTAACATGTAGTTACAATGAGACATCCTGAAGCTGGTCTGCAGTTTGGATATCAACACATAAAAAACCACAGAACAGAAATCTCTCCATCTGAGAGTCAGAAACCTAGGAAGGAAACCTTCATCATAGGCAGAGGAACAAACAGCAAGTTAGGAATGAGGAAAAAACCCTCAGCATAAACCAGATCAGTGGTGAAGTAAACAGAGATAGGAGGACTTTGTCATCTAGACAATTGGAAAAAACTGGAGAAAGCTCTGAACAATAACAATCCCATGGGGGAAGGATGGACAGGAGAGACGCAAAGTGAGTTTAAGAGACATTGGTTCTCAGAAGCTGCATTAGGTCTTAGAAACTGTTTATTGGCTAAGGAACTCTTGAACAATAACTGGTGACACAAAGGTTAGACTGGGAAGTCATTTGTGGATTCATCTTTCAAAAAAAGCAGAACTGCATCCACATTTGCCATGCTGCTGTGAAGTTTAGCACCTAAGAAAATCATGTAACTGAGTTCAGAGTTGAATGTGAAAAACAAACCTTCACTGCAATACAAGAAATCACCTATTTCCTATAAAAGCATTTTTTAAATAGAGGGGAGATAATGTTCCAGATGATTGTGTGTTGGTCTTCAGTTGACACTTTTTGCACCCTTTTGCCCTTATTCTGATGCTGGTCTCTGCTCTACCAATATTCCCAGTCTCACTTGCCCATTTATTTATTTAGTTAGTTATTTAGTTATTTTCACTTCTGAGCTCCCTCTCCTCACCTGCCCATTTATTTATTTATTTAGTTAGTTAGTTAGATAGTTAGTTAATTTTCACTTCTGAGGCTCTCCCTCCTCTCCTCCCAAGCATAATACATGCTCTTAAATTCTACAAAGCCACTTTGCTGTCTGCATTCTCATGTCAGAATCTGTTTAAATATAACACCTATGTAAAAAATAGTTTACAACAAATAGTTCCACTAACAGATAGGTGTCATTGTTTCCCAGAAGAAGCCAGTTAAAGCATGAAGATAACTTAACATGAAGATATACTGAGTCCCATTTGCACTAATACAATCCATGCAGTGTTTTTTTTTTTATATTCTGAAACAGTCCCAGGACTGAAATAAAAACTTCACAGTTAGAATTTACACCTATGTACTTCAGAGTGCCACATGAATTTAATCCTCATGAATTCTGATCTAAAGTACTGCTAAGAGGGGAATTTGCAGAAAGAAACCTGAAAATATTTATCATAACTGATATACAGTCATTCTGGATGGACATTCGGCCTACCCATTTCTCACCCTGCTTGCCTCCTTCCCTCCTCCTCTGGCCCTAGGAGCAGTGAAGTTGCATCCAGAGAATGCTGTTATAATATTTACTGATTGCCCTGTCTTCAAATGAGCAGAATAACCTGTGTGCAGTGCTCCTACCACATTCAGATCAAGGGAGCTCAGTGCTTTCCCATCAATGAGCTTGCCATTCCATAGGTTTAAGTAATGACTGCACTCATATGAAAACAAGAACACCACACCAAATTTGCAGTAAGTTGGTAGGAGTAACATACTGTAGCTTGTACTCTTTTAATATTCAGTGGGCATAAAAATGTGTGCAATACAGTACAAAATCCGCCACCCTAGTACAAATAACAAGAGTGAAAAAAAGGTAAAAGTTTTGCAAAGGCTACTTTGTACTGAACTCAAGTACTCCATCGTGGGCTTGACCTAAATTGTGCAGCAAATGGAGTGGATTCTGGACATTCTCCAGAAGCTTCAGCTAAATTAAATATGAACATGAATAACGCCCTGGGGCCCTGCATTCTTTGGGATGCCACAGGCATGGGGACTCAGAGAATCCACCCTGCTGCAGAACTGTATCCCAGATTTTAATTAACTGAGTTTCCTCTGTTAAGCTTTTCCTGTGAAAAAAACTTTTTCTTAAAAACATTATGCTGCAGCAGATGAAAATAAATCTAGCTGTTGAATTTTCAAAAACTTTCTTCAGAAGAAAATGATTTCCAGGACTACAATCACTCACTCCAGATACATGGTTCATGAACTCAAAATCATCACGTCCAAGTATCACATGTTCTCATCTTTCTTAACTACCATATGCTACTAAGTAATTTCATTTTATATGCACCCTCATGGCTGCAGACTTCATGGGTAGATGGTTCTTTGCCACCTAATCAAATTCGCACATCAAGGGCATCCCAAACGAAGTCCTTTGTAGAACTGTATCCTCCTTTAGTTCCTCTTCTTTCCTTGAACATTTGCACATCAGTACAAACTTGTAGTACCAAAATGTTCATAATTTTCAGCTATAAGACACTCACTCATTCTTCAATTAAGCACAACACAGTACAAGCAGTTCTATCCCATTCACTCTAAAAATACAATTCAGTGACTTGGAACTTCACATCATACCCACAGAGTCCTTAATACCCCTTTTGGTTCTATTTTGGGTTTCTCCTTCCATAGCCACATCTGTTCATTGGGCAGAACATGTCTACGCCCTCTGTCACCACATACACAGTTACAATAATGCATCTTCACTCCTGCAACAGAGTGACAGTTTTTGCTGTACTGCATGAAGCTTGATGCACTATCTAAATTTGGATGCCTCCTAATTTCCTTTAACTGCATATTAATAAAACTGAATTTTCATGGATCAGCTCATCTTAATGTAGGCTTCTGGCTATTGCCTTTGATGGACTCATAATCTCAGAGTCACATTGGATTCTCTGGAGTATCCTATTAATCAGACAGGAAAGTTCACATATTAGTAAGTGTGGTGTTTTTTCAAGCCACTGTGACCTACATTGCCTCACCAGGTTGGTTAGATTTTTCACACATGCTTTTATCACATTTTACTGCCACAGTCTCTGTAACTCTTTATTCGCTGTGTTACTTATCACATCCTTTAAATACTTGCTTAAGCACGCATCTCATCTTTCAATGCACAGCAGGGTCAGAGTTAGCCTGGAAGTGACAAAACCTGTACAATTTCACAAACCTGAATGATTCTTCAAATTAAAAAATATTGCTTTCTTTTACATATAGAATCTCCTCAACTTATCCCTTCTAGGATACTTTTTACAGACACCAAGATAGATACAAGAAATAAGGTCATCTACATTGAGAGTGACTAAACCCTTCACTTCACATATTTTTCTCTAAAGAAGGAACAGTGTAGTAATCTTCAATATTGCCATCAACAGCTACAGAAAAAACTCACCCTGTTAAGATCCATAAGATAAACAAAGCTGTTTAGTATGAACATTCTAAGGACACCTAAAACCAGTTTTGTAATCTATACTAAAAAGAAGCAATCAGCTATCCAATACCAGTTATTTTAAGATAACACATCTAGAAGAGTATTATTTGAAATATTTTTATAGAAGAACAATGGTGCAATTGTGATAAATACGTTTTACATCTAGCTTTTCTAAGCAGTTCAATATTTTGTGCCTCAGAAGACCACAGCCAAAACAGCATGCACAGCTCACCTTCCCATGCTACAGTAACTCATCTCTGCAGATTAAAAAAGGGCTGTCCCAGAGAACACGGTGACCCAGAAGCCAAAGTGTTTACAACTTGTTCCGACATCACCTATTTATTTAGCTGCATAGTTCTTTATATTTACAGCCCCTTCCATTGCTCTGCTGAGAGTAGTAACCTGAATATGCCAAGAACAGAGTGTGAGCCTGCTAAACATGACTGAAATTCCTCCAGCATCTTGTAGCTGCAGTGGTTTAACAATTGCTGCACAGGCACAGTATGAGTAATAACATTTATAATCAGTTAAGATAATAATCCTTATCCCATTTCCATAGCCCCTTCTTCCCCAAGGACAGAAAAAAAGTCATCTTCTAGTGGCTTTTGAGACACTCCTCAGGCTAGCCATTTCAATAGACAATATGTCCCAGGACCCAGACAACCTTATTCTGAAAATTTTCAAGGTGTTTTGAAAATACAAAAGACAAAATCCAGTAAGTGGATGTTTGCAGAAAGATCCAAGTTTGTGACATTATTAAAAAAAAAATAAAAAGCTGTCTGCCACTTAATATCATTTTCTCTCAATCAGAGCCACATTGTATATACTCTAAAACTAGCATTCAGCTTGCTAGCCTAAGGTAGGTCCTCAAAAAAACTAAAAAAAAACCAACCGCAAAACCCAAACCCAAATCAACACAAAAAACCCCACCAACAAACCTCTCTGGTTTTTCTAACAATAACAGGAAGGTGTTCTCCAAGGCAGTTTTTATTCTTCTCTCTTTTGATTGCACGGTTACATAGCCTCATCAGTCTGGCTCAGAGCCATGCAGCCACCAAAGCTGTTTTCTGCTTCCTGACCTGGTGCTTCAAGATACCCAACTCTGACAAATGCAGCACGGTCTCATGATTTGAAAACTAAATGCACCCTATTGGCCTGATCTAAATTAGGAGCCTAGTTAACACTCCACCTAGCTGCCCAACATTTTCAGACTCGGATGGAAGCCTGAAGCCACGCTGCTTGGAGTAAATGAGGTTGTGCATGAACAGGAGCAAATCGCTTGGTGACAAGTTTTGACCTTTTCTTCCAGAATGAAGCAGCTGCATCAGGGGTTGCTGCAGACAACAATTTTGTATTGAAGCAAGCAGAACAAGTACTCATCCTATCTAATTTAATGGTTGTCTAATGCTAGAGTTCTGAATTCCTTACCTAGAGATGCTTCATTCCTTTGCCAACAAAGAATAGAAACTTAAAATTATTCAGGAGACCAAAGTGTAAAAACCCTACTTCTCCAAAGTCCCTCTAGGTCCTGTTTAAGGCATCAGGTGCTTTCTTCTTTACTCTGACTCTAAGCCAAAAACTGAGCACTGCTAATCAATAGAAGTTCAAAGATAAGAAAACTGTTAAAAGAAGATGATTTAAGGTAAGGAATTCTGGATGCCAATTCTGCACTGAAGCAGGCCCATTTTTATCTGTTTCTTTTCCAATGTCATCTGCCTCAAGTGACTTTATGCTTGGAACAAAAGAGCATGGAGGAATACCACTGGGTCAGTTGTAATAGTCGGGACTGAGCCACTGCTTCACGCTGACACAAGCAAATCCTACGGGAAAACAGCGAGGCAGGCACAGCAGAGTAGAAAGATATATCAACATGCTTCAGCTACTGGAACTCAAAAAAGTACTATATTAGGTCAGAACAAAGGTCAGTTTTGTTTTTATTCTTTCTGACAAGACACCAGTAGCAAATATGAAACAGTAAAGTGTTTCAGAATAAAACATTCCTAGACTCTCAATATATCTGTATGTTTTACCACTAAAGGTAGTCAGAAATATCCTAAATTACTGAGTGGAGACTGTGTTTAAGCTAACATTTTTAAATAACTATCATGTTCCACATATAAGTCTAATCCTTTTTTGACCCTGTAATCCTGAAAACAGTCTCACAGTAGTGAGTTCCACTACTATTTTACAGAGTGTAATGAAATAAAAGTTGGAAACTTGCTGCCTGATCACTTATTTAAAACCTTAATTCTTATAAGCTAATAAACATCCCAAATTAAAGTCAAGGACAAGGTCAAACTGCTCCTCTGTCGCATTTTAGTTTTTGTATCTTTTTTTAAAACCAGCATTGAACATGGAATTGAAGGAGATGGCAAACCCTGATTTTAAATAGTGGTGTAAAATTTATTTTATTTTTTTTGCTCACCTTTATTTATTTTTAATTTTTTTACTGCCATTGATCACTAACCTAGCATTTGCAGAGTAGCATTTGGGCAGCAAGATTTTCTTCCTTGGCAGAGTTTAGAATTCCTGTCTTCATTATTATATACATGATATACAGTGATTTGCCTTTATTAGCACTAAGTTACACCTGGCACTTTAGCACTTGGTTATTCAGGGTCAAGAGATCTTTCTGAAATTCAGTAAAGGAAGCTTCAGATTTAACCAGTCTGAATATGTAGTGCTTTTGGCAGGGAGTCACAAAGAGAGCCTTTAAAACATTCTTTTGATTACTGAGTCCAAGACCTTCCTATGTATAAAGCCCAATATTTCTCCCCATTCTGCAGCTTGAGTAGTTTGTACAGAACAATCTTTCATGTTATTACGTTATCCTTCTTTCAACAGAAGATCCCAGAATGACCTTCTGAATGTGACTGCTTTATATGAGCTTAGGTGGTGGGTGTATGTCTTTTCTTTGCACCCAGTTATAAATTTGAAAGTAAATTGGTATTAATTAAGAATATGTAATTCATATTCTTTACATTTTCTGTATTTGAAAGAAAACCAAGTCCTGATGAGCAACAGGAAGAGCTGAAAATAGAAACAGAGGCCAGCTGGTCTCTTCTTCAAAGTGTGAAAGTGTGAATGTGTCTTGTATTGTGCCTCCTAAAATGAAAAAAGTTTGACTACACAAATTGGCCAATGTAAAATGGTTGCCACCACTACCAATACGTGTCTGTTCTCCTAATGTGTCTGTGAGGCTTTTTAGGAGAACATGACTGGAACCCTAAAGGGATTTAAGGACAGAGACTCTCTAATAAAAAGATCTGAACAGCTTTAGGTGCAAAATAGGTGCCAACACACTTTGCTTAAAGACCATGACAGTTCCAAGTATACATGAAAGCTGGATTTTAAGCACATAGGAAACTCTATGCCCTCTGAATTTTGCCAGCAGGCTCAGATGCCTGAGAAGATAGGACTGAGACCCATGCTAGGTACAAGTACATTTAGAAACCTGTGCATAACCAGGATCATCATGTTAGGCACCCAAACTGCAATTAGGAGAAACAGCACAGTAAGAGACTTTCAATATCAGATTCTAGCATATTAAAACATGTGCACATTCCCATTTTTAAAACATATGGCCATTCTCAATTTTAATGCAAGTGCAACAGAAATATCACTCTTAAAAAAATATTAAGTATGAATTTGCATCTCCTATAAAGCCTATATTGTACATAGGCTATATAATATGATAAAATATACAGCAAGTTACTAAGATTGTGCATAAGTTAGAAGATCAACATCTTAATATCCTTTTGGAAAACGGATGTACTGTTCAGTCTAAAATGATTTCACAGATCAAGCATGTGTGACTTACAAATTTATTATCTTACTGGATGAAGAGTTAAAAGACTAGTACAATGCTTAAGGCTGAAAATCAACCCTACGCAGAAGAACTAGTACAAGATTCATATAGTACTAAAGCACTGCTTCTAAACAGGCAATAAACAAAGCAATACATAAAGCATCAGTGGTACTAACAGTGATCCAAAGAGGAATTCCTCTTAGGAAAAAAAATCCTAGGAAAATCCTCTTACAAAAGATTTCACTGCCAGGGTTTGGGTCTAGATACTAACCACAAGAAGCATTCTCCAATATTTTTTCTGGATTTAAATGTAGAAACACATTAATAAGCTGCCTTGAAGGGTGAAGTTTTGAGAGAGAGAGATATAAAAAAAAATGGGAGGCTTAAGGGGTAGGGTAGAACTACAACATGATTTTCAGTAAGTGTTTTCAACACCAAGACAAACCCGTATTACTGATAACTTTGTAGCACTTTACAAAATGTACACTATATATTATATATGCATATAGAACACTATTATTTCAATCACTAAGTTCTTCCTCATCACTGAAATAAGCACTTTTCTTAATCCGTGGACGCTTTGAATCATCTGAAATTGAAGATTCCCCTGCACTCTGCGTCCATCTTTGTTGCTCTTCTTCAATTTTGGCTTGCTACAACGAAAAAATGAGAAGTAGTATTAGCTAGGGCTAAGAAAAATTAAGTTGCATTACAAATAATAATGCTAATTATTAATATGCATTGAATTATTTAGTAAGTTAAAGAATTCAAAGAGTTCATCTCCATTTCCATGTAAACTGTGTAATGAATGCACTAGAAAACATTTCTGAAAGTAGCTCTCACGTGCAAACCTTCTGCACCAATCAATGCAGGTCCTACAGAGTACCCTCTATTTTCAAAGAGAGGAACTTTGCACCTGGCAGACTTATAGAACCATAGAGCAGCTTCGATCCAAAGCAAATAATGCTTTGCATTTTAAATTTATGTTATTGAATCAGCTTTGTTCCACTAACAAGTCTTCTACCTGTTGTCTTTTGCAGTCATTCATTCAGAAAATGAATGTCTTAAGAGATGTAAAGGTTATTCAAATAAAGGTTTAAATAAATGTTTCTTATTTCTACTGGGAAACATGCTATCATAGTTAAAAATCTTTGGATGGTGAGAGAAACGGGAATGCTTTCTGGCTTGTTTACATTTATAGGTTTTAATTCCAATTGTGGATTTCTCTGGAGGCGTGTGTATGGGAGTGTCATAGTTTGAGGGGACAGGCAAAATCTTACGGCTTTGCTGCAAGGACCCAAAGAGGGAGGGGTGGAGTGTAGGGCCCTTTGTGAAAAGGGGTCTGGGGTGTCGGTATTCCCTCCCATTTCCTGCCAAGCTCTATAAAGCCAGGAGGACAGGAAGTTCCTCCCTCTCTCTTTCCTTTCTGCTCGTTCCTGATCACCACGTGGAGCTGGCCCGGAGGAGAGGCCCTGCCTTCTGTTACCAGCTCTCCACGTGCTCTGCGGGATCCAACTGCATCGGGTGCTGGGGGGCTTTGGACTCTTTTTCCCCATCAGCTTTGGCAGTGAAGGACTTTTAGGGAGCTTGTATCGGCGGTCATCTGAGTCGGGTTGTATCTATTTGTATATATATATATTCTTGTTTTTTTTCCCCACCTGTTACTCCCCCTCCCTGTTCCATTAAATCTGTTATAGTTTTAATTTCCAACCATTGAGCCTTTATTCCTTATTCCCCTTGCATTTCCCGAGAGGGGGTGGAGTGGAGTAGCAGAAGCAAACTGTCTCTGAGTTGTGGCTTGCCCTGGCCATTCTAAACCGAGACAGGGAGTATTGTGCATATTTGCATCATTTTTTTGACTACATCATGTAAAAGTTTTGCACTCGTTACAATCATATTCAGGTCAAAGTTATCTTAGAAACTCTGAGGGGATTTTTTGGGGGGAGGATAGGGGCACACAGGGGACAGCTGAAGACTAGGGAGCCATAAAATTTGAACAGCAGGTCAGGCTTGCTCTGTGTAGTGAAACAAAAGACTCTAAAGAAGTATTAAGAAGAAAGTGACACAGCTGTCAGACTATCTATCTACATAACAAAAAATGCATTAAATATGTTTTGAGAGAAGAGGTCTATTAGAGACCACGAGGGACTATATTAGGCAAAGGAAGTGCTCCAGAAATAGATTTTGTTCAAGGGTATTCTAGTGAGTGAGGGCAGAGGATGTACATGGTCGTTTATATGCGACTGTTTTTCTGGCTGCTCAGTTAACAGAGTAAAAAGGATTTGTGGACCAGAAACCTAACAGAGCATCAGAGCAGAGAGGACAGAAAACTAAGCAGCAAAGGAGCTTGAGGAAAAGAAAGAAAGAATCACACATCACTAGTGAAACTGTTTTAAAAAAAAAAAAAAAAGAAAAAAGATGACTGAACACACCCCACAATATAGAGAAACCAACTATAGTCACCAACTACTCTCAGAAAAGAGTGCCCTGAGTGCTACAGAGCAGACAGACTTACTGGTGTATCTCAGAACTTCTGAAAAGCAGCTAAAAAAAGGAAGTAGAGTTGGATTTTGAATAGTAATAAATAAATAAGCAGTGCTTCAATTTTGTACCTGAAAAGCTATGGCTTGACTGAGGCTATCCAGAGCAGGGTCTTCTCCTTCTTCTTCGCTTTCTTCTTCCTCCTCACTTCATTGTGCAGAGAGAGAAAAATACATAGATTTTGAAGTGTTCAGTATGAAAAAGCTGCTTAAAAGAAGTATTAACATGTAGATAAACATACATACATTTCTTCTGGCTCAACTATTTTCTTTCTCTTCTTCTTTTCTTTTTTTTTTGGTGGCTCCCGCTCTCCTAGCATATTTTTAGGACAAGCATAACTTAAGTGTCCTGCTTCCTTAGAGAAAAAGAAATACTGCTTAACAGAAACCATTACAAACAACTATATGTTGAAACATATCATGAGGACAGTTAATGTAAGACAGTTCACCAGGAACAAAATGGAAGTAATTAGCAAGATAAATGGAATGCTGAATTAGCACACAGAAGACAAACTCTCCTCTATAAGCTTGCCATGGAAACGAAGAGATTGGTGGCGATATGCATGTCTAACTGCAAACCAAGGACAAGCTATAAGCAAATTAGATTGTCTTTGGCTACTGCAACTACTGAATACACTACAGCACAGTTTATTTTTCAAGACAAGATATAAACCTCAGCATTAACAGTTTAAGAAATAGGAGTGAATCAAATTTTTTTCTCAAAAGTGTTATGAATATAAATCAAGTTTGTATTTGATGTTAAGTACTATGTAAATATCAATCTTTTATGTTATTACATTAAGGAAAAGTAAGGAATTGCTTAACATTTTAAACACACTTATTCTGTGTAAAAACGGATGTTTCTAATATTTCTTTTACCCCAGACTATATTATGAACTTCCAAAGATACAGCAAAGCAGGTATTTCAAAGCAAAGATTAGGAGGTCTCAATTCTCACACAGCTTTATACCAATACTTGTCTCTGTCTGCTCATAAGCATGTTAAGCAGAGATTATAAACACATATTTTTCCCTACCCCCAAAATCCCAAATAAAAGACAAAAGAGGTATTACCATTCTTGGAAATGGTACATGTTGATAGTGTTAGCAGAAAAAATTATTTTAACACCATGGGCAGGATTAGCAATGGCCAAATGGAAGAAAAAAGCTGGAATACAGTAGCTCACTTTTGGCTTTACTCACCCCACATTCGTAACATTTAGACTTATCAAAGTAGTTACGCCTGCGAATGAATTCTGCTGCTCTTCCATTATCAATGGCAATACTTGCTTTTATTACTCTTCCAAACAACTACAAAATTGGAAAAAAAAGGTAAATGTTTTGGAGCTGTAAACCCAATCCTCCTACCAAAACAATTTTCCACAATTTACCTGTTTGTTATTAAGTGCCCGGGAACAGTTTTGTGCAGATTCTTTATCCAAAAACAAAATAAAGGCGACTCCTTTGCTCTTCCTGGTGTCTTTGTCTTTCATAATAGTAACTCTGAAAACATACAACCACATTATTGATACACTAAAATTAATTCAAAGATATTTTTTCCTTAAAGATTTCAGTGGGATTGTAGCTTTGTCATACAGCAATAAGAAAATAAAGTATATATTTAACAAAAAAAAGGCTTATTAAACAGAAATTCAAAGGAACAGCTAACTAGGCCATGTGCTTACAGGTAGAGCAAAGATGACTTTATAAAGTATGTGAGATCTTTCTGAGTCCAGTATCATTCTTTATTCCCTTGGATGACTTGAAGAACTGAGAACATACTTTAGATTTGCAGACAACCTAACCAGAGGGAGTTGGTTCATCTCCTAAACATACTGGAGATGAAATCAAAATTCAGGATTAATCTTCACAATAGCTATCACTGCAGAAAAACAACGTGCATTGAACTGTATCTGAACTGAGAATACTGTTTCTGTTGGACTAATCAGCTAAACAGGTTCATAATAGGAAACAATAAGTATACACAGTATTGTACTACAAATATCTCTAACTGGAATCCAAGCAGGTCATGGATGCATGTGTTATTTTACACGACATACAAATTAAATCTTCAGTCTAACATTGCAGTCAACAGCTTCAACAGCACAAAGAGAAATTCAACACAGATTTAGACCTAGTAAATCAACAAAGAATGACAAGAAGTGAAGGGGAGGGACACGTGACACCCACACAACTTCAATTCGGTTGATCTTAATGTCAACTGCATTTAACCCTAAAAAAAAAAACCAACAGAAAAAACTCACAGTGGGAAACAGGATGCCAGTCCACATGTACATAACAATAAAAGTACATGTTCAGAAGTAAGGAATAAACTCCTCTTTGTGTCCACCATGGGCAGCACAAGGTTCAGCCACAAGGCAAGCCAAAATTGTAAGAAGCAATAGAAGCAATATAACCTTTTTAAAAAAACAAAAACTCAAACAAACCCCACTTCAATGCAGAAGACCTACCAGAGAACCTGTTAGGTAAAAAACATAGTAAAAGCATATAACGTATAAGTACGAAACACAATAAAAAGTGTATAAAATAAAAGGTCAATAAAGTAAGCTCAATTTTCCTCCAGATACATGCACAGAAAAATAGAGCTTAGAACTGTTTTTCTACCAAAGACTCTTGGACAAGGACGTGTCCAATTGAATGCACTGAGTTGAAGTGTAAATAAAACTGACTTTAGAACAATTCTATTAACTCTTTTGCCAAGTTACTCTTCCAAGAGTTCCAATATGACTGTCAGGCTTCTAATTGTGGATAGTGAATATACCAGTTAACAACACAAGTATAGAAAGAAACAAGCGTGACAAATCTTCAAAAAGTCAGCAACTTCTCAGGGCCCTAGAAAGTCTGACGTCTCACTGAACAAACTCACCTGAAACCCTAATAGCCAGGATACATTGTGGTAAGAAATGCAGTATGGAAGAAAAGTCAGCATGATTTTAGTGAGTTAGGACACACTTCAAAAAAAAGGTCTATTAAAGCTTATTTAAATTATTAAGTTAAAGCTGACCTAGCTGACCTCACAAAGCTTTCTGCAGAGTGTTTTAAAGCCCCTGAACAAAGACGCTACAGAAATCAAACTAATATTTGAAAATATTTTTGTTGGGAATTAATAGCTAGTTACAAACAGGGAAGTGATCCTTGCTAGTCTCAGTTTCACAGTGAAATTGGAATATCAGTGGAATCCCACAATTTCTTCACTGTTTATAGTCAAGTCAGCTTGCAAAGAGGTAAAACAAATTTTGCTAGATACAAAAAAATAAATAAATCATGGTGTATTTTACACTTGGTATTCTGTGACTTTGCATTTTGTTTAACTTCTGGCAGTGACAAGAAAAACGTCAGGAAAAATTAAGTATCAGTAAGTGTGTAATTTTTTGCAAAACAATATATAAGTGGGGGAAAACAGAACTGCACAAATAGAATTGCCAGTTCTAAATTAGCTACTTTCACACAGGACACAGCACAGGCTCTCTTCTGCTTAGGTATCTGAAAACACCATTTCTGTTGCCTATGACAGTCAAGAAAAAAAAAAAACACTAAAAACTAATAATAAAGGGAAAAAAGAAAGAATGTTGCTATGACACCTTTAAAATAAGCAATGCATCATACAGCAAATACTTCATACAGTTCTCATCCTCCTATCAAACAAGTTCAAAAGCCAAGACCGCAGGAGACCCCTACCCCCAAACGTACGGAGTATAAGTACATTACCAAATGACAGCAGGGAGAAGTGTTAAATTAATGGAGAACAGGCCCCTCAGTGGATATTAAACATAAGCATTACTACAACCTTTGCTCAGGATTTTTTTAAATAGGTAGTTCAGCAATCAACTAAAAACAGGTCCTACATCCCACCCTGGAAACAACAAAGACTGTAGCTGCCCAGCTGTATTGGTCACTGCATGTCTGACAGAGCCCAACATAAACGTTTGCCTCACAGTCAACTTCAAAAGTACTTTTTTTAAACTTGCAGTTTAGCTTCTCCTGCTAGTCACCTGAAATACACCCCCGAGACTTCAAAAACTTTTAATTCAGCTCTGTATCTCACAGATTATTACAGCAGCTACTAGAAGCTAGAGTAGATATTTGCTGGTGTAGGGTTGAAAACTGAAGTCTTGAATCTCATTATTCTGACCAGTTAAAAAATAAAGAAACAAAACAAAACAGCAAATTCCTTATTGTGGCATTTATTTCTATCACTTGAACAAAGAGGCAGTTACTCACAAGTACTCTTCATAAATACCCCACATATTAAAAGCTGTTACTATGCAGCCTTACATCTAATCTTAAATATAACACTAAGCAGTCACAATAACAAGTCCCTCTAGAACCACAAACAGAAGAATTGTACATTGCAATTGTGGGAACTGCTTGTGGGAATTGTGACATCTAGTTCACGTAAGAAGAAGTTCCCACTTTTACACTTACTCACTTGTGTCACTGGTAGTGTTTGGGGGAAGGAGATCAACACTTACTAGAAGAATATTGTTTCAACTATTTCAGAGAAAAGACCATTGGTATATAACAACATTCTACTTGCTCTTAAGAAGTGGTTAGCAAAACCTGTCCCCAACACAAATATTCTTACATTATGTACGTAACTGCAAGAACTTGTAGTTGTTAATTTGATTTATACTTTATTAAAAATGAACAGGACTTCAATACAGTTCCACATTCATACTTAAATTATAAAAAGCACACAACTTTCAAGTGAAGCAAAGATATTTAAAAGTAAAGTTACAAAAATAGCAGGCCATATCAGGTCACTTACTTGACAACTTTCCCATACTTTGAAAATATCTGAAATATAAAACAAAATAAAAAGACTTAACAATAGACAACTGCAATTCATTAGTAATAAATTCAGCAAGATAAATTTTTCTAAGAAATATATATCAGCATTGTATTTACACTCAAAATCATTGTCAACAAGTTTAATATGCACAATGCAGCTTTTAAAAACTTACCCTGTACAGATCGTTGTTTGTCAAAGCAAAGGGTAAATTGGACACATACACTGTGCTTTTGCTTGGTGCCAATCCACCACTCATTTTTCTGATGAAAGGAGAAAAGGAGAAGAGTTAAATTGTATTCAATAGAGCAATCAATTAAGAAACAGTTGTGAGACTTTTAAAAAGTTTCCTAAAGGTAGCCCAGACTGTCATGATAAAGTTGCAGGAAAGCATAGCTTTCATTTCCCTATCATCATTTTACTTGAAATTATGCCTTTATGTGCTAGAGAAGACATAACCTTCCTTCCCTCTCCCCTAGATCCAAAGCATATTTTTGCTGTACGCGAGTTGATTTGTAAGACATGAAAAAACAGACAAGTTAATGTACTTAAAATAAACCTCTGCTGATTTGTGCAGTAAAGAAAGGTTTAGGTCCAGAAAGAAACAAGTAATCTCCATGTATTAAACATTATGTGAAATTAATGACCTCTGGTCAAGTAGCCACATGTTCTGATTCTTCATACAAGTTCCAGTTCCGCTGCATTCAGCACAGACTAAACCATATTCATCAGGGGAAAAACAAAACAAAACATCACAAAACAAAAAAAGCTTCCCTAAAGCAGAGTCCTAAATTACTGGGGGGGAAGAAGATACTGCATTGGCTTTAAAATATTTCTCAGCTACTAAAACAGCAAGTATTTCTGGAGCACAGGTCTTATGAGGAGCAGCTGAGGGAGCTGGTGTTGTTCAGCCTGGAGAAGAGGAGGCCTAGGGGAGACCCCATCGCTCTATACAACTGCCTGAGAGGAGGTTGGAGCGAGTGGGTGGCCGGTCTCTTCTCCCAAGTGACAGCGATAGGACAAGAGGGAATGACCTCAAGTTGCATCAAGGGAAGTTCAGGCTGGATACTAGGAAAAATTTTTTTACGGAAAGGGTGGGGTTTTTTTATGGAAATGGTTTTTTTATGAAACAGGCTGCACAGGGAAGTCATGGAGTCCCCATCCCTGGATGTATTCAAAGAACGTTTGGATGTGGCCCCTGAGGACATGGATTACTGGTGGACTTGGCAGTCCTGGGTTGATGGTCAGTCTTAATGATCTTGAAGGTCTTTTCCAACCAGAGCGATTCTATGATTCTATTTCCTCTTGCACCTATTGCTCAGGCAACACTGCTCTGGAACTGCAAGTGCCCAGAGCTGACCACAGGTGCATCTCCCTTGGCTGTACTCCTCCTCTCGTTTAATCAGCTCTATACTGGCAGGAACCAGGAAAACCTCAAAGCTATTTCCATTTTCAATCTCTTTAAAGCTCTTGAAACTAAGTAGCCAAGAAACAATGAATCCATTAAAAAGCCTTGTTACAACTGCATACACGTCATCCAATACTAGATAAAGAGTAACTGAACTAACTCGAAAAAGAACAGCCTAGGTTTGGACATTTCCCAAAGTCCTAGGTGGTGAGAAAGCCTGTACAAAACACTTCTTCGATCCTGTAGCCATGGCTTGGTCCAAGAGCTAAGTGAGTAAAATTTCAGATCAGAATAAAGCACAACCCTTACGAGAGGGCCCACCAAATACTACAGCAAAAGCATTCCCTACACACTCCAGTTACTACCTACTCATCCAGCTTCCTGCAGCCTTATTCCTGCTTCTTGGCACCTCTGGCCAGTTCCTAACTGAGGATCAAGCCAATTTCTTCAGCAAGACCAACTCATTTTAAAAATGCAGACAGAAGCTGATGAAGGGATGAAAGAAACTGAGTGTTAGAAATCAACATCCGTCAGGGTAGACACAGTTTCTTAGGGGACTTTTCGGGCAGTGAGTCTGAGCAGATTGCTTTACCAAATGCTGACGACATAACTAATTTCACAGTCTAATCGAGCTGTGGTTCTTTTCTGGCATCTCATGATTCAGTCATCTGAAGACCTGACATCCCCAGTAGGCACTGAGTATCCAAGTGTTTTGCTTCTCTTTCCTGACATGCTCACTGTATCACGACTCATCTGAGTGGCAGTTTCCAAGTGACTGAATTTTGAGTTCTTCCATGTTCAGAGACTGTTTTTTGGCATGAGCAGAAATGGCAACATAAAGGTTAAGCAAATAGAATAAATTTGCAACGAAGACCACACATTGCATCTGGTGTTACGCAGACAGCATTCATTATCCCAAATTCCTTGCTGCTTGGCATTGGTATCCTTGACAAGCCTACCCAGACTGACCTGGCAACACGCCACGTGAATAGACAGCCCCGAGTGCAGTTATCCAGATGTACAGTGGGTACAAAGGATATGGCAAGAGCTACCTCAGCCCTGCACTGTGCTGTGTTGCCAATGCTAATATATTGCAACACTGGAGGAGAAAATAGCAGAGGCGAACCTCGCGTGGCTGTAGATAGCATAGGAGACAAGAGAAGCTGAAACACCTTGTGACAGGAGACCAAGCAGGCTCCATAGTAATGAACAGGCACCAGTGAGGACGGCGTGACTGGAGAGCGGTCAGCTTGTGTGTTCGGCAGCACCCCAGTGCAAACCTCCAAAGAGAAGGTGCTATGTCACGTGAAGATTACTACAGGCCTAATAGCTCGGACGATAGGAAAGTATTAATGAATGCAAGCTACAGAAGTGCCATTTTCAGCTGTACACTACTTCTTCCAGAAGCGGGCTGGAAGAGCTGCATCCTGAGCCCTGGCTGCCAGCCAGCTGAGGCTGAGCTTTGCTCCTAGACCCCTGGACAAATTTAAGCAAAAACAGTCTTGGTGCTTTGACTGCCCAAGTATTCACAGCAAATTCTATTGTTTCGGATTTCTTACTTTTAATGTCTGACGTGCCAGACAAGCACAATTTTAATAAAAGAGGAAGTACAGTAACTGTAAAGCTACTGCCATGCTCATGTTCAAGGTGGCAAAGGTTCAAATTTACCACTCCAGGAAAGAATATTTCCCCAGATCTGCAGACTTCCTCTTCCAAATACTAGGGGGTCATTGGGATGGTTTATAAATATCTTTCTTAAGCCAGCAGATACACTGACAGGTTTGCACAGCAGCAACATCTGGGCCATTAATCCGTCTATTTAAAGGCCTCATTACCCTTAATAGGACTTCTGCAGAACATTCAAAAATAATATTGAACCAAAAGCAATCTCTCCAAAAGCTTGAGCATGTTAAAATGGAGATTTCCAGTTATCTGTTTTGAATACAGTGATATAAATACAGTTTTAGATCCAACTACTGGCACAATTCTTCCTGCCCCAATAAACCTTAACAAAACATTGGGTGTTGTGGAGGCCTACTATTTAGCAACTGCACTTACGCCTTAGCATAAGCACAACCAAGGTCAAGCCAAGGACGTTTGTGATTAAAAATATGCTAAACGTCTAAAAATAACAATTCCTGAGGAAGTGAGAGAGATAAGAAGAGTACAAAACAGGATGCTCGCTAAAACAGTCCATCCAATCATATAGCAATCCAGAGTGTGTGCACTCCTCATGACAGTTGCTATTAACCAATCATATGTATCATGTATGAGGCGTGTGGCGCGTGTACGGAACCCACACTGTATGAATGTAACCAGCCTTCTGTGACCAAGCGGCGTTCACTTATCATCACATTGGTGTTGTGTCGCCCGTCCTCGCATGGATCCCCACAGTGTGTCAATTTTAATTCTGCTATAACCAATCCACTAGTCTCCCTTTTATTTTTTTTTTAACTCACCATGAGGCCCTTATAGAGATACCAAGTGCCAACACCATAAAAACAGTAGACTTTTTTCCCTCCCCTCATTTATGGATGCCAACCTTGCCACATCAGATTCACATGTATTGATCTGACATTTTCTAGCTGTGGGGTGAGAGTTGTAGAAAAAGTCAACTCCAGCTCTAAGAGTCTCTATATGAGAGATGTCTTATATGGAGGCTCATCACTACAAGGCTCAGAGTTCTTTCACTTCAGCAACTTTCCAACTTCATAGAACTGTCCGATACAAGTTTAACATTCTCATTGCATTCTTTCTCCTTGATCACCCGTCTCTCTGCTTTATATGTTTTACTTCACAGGTTGGCAAAAAAAACCCCAACACAACAAAAAAACCAAAGTCCTCCCAAAACCATCTGAGCTTTCTACTTGCTGCAGGGGACTCACTTGGGAGTCATGTAGAACCTGGCTTCTATGTCCTGCTAGATCTCCCCAACAAATCAAAACATTTCTGTTTTATAATGAATGCTTTTATGGCGCTTCTCTTGTTCTTGGGTTATCACCTGGCTACTTAACTTTAAGCATCAGCTGAAAGCCTGTACATTATCTCCATGGGGTTGAGCACAACTCCCATTAATGTAACAGCCCCTCTGTAATATTAATTTATTCATTTATCATTTTCACATATTAACTTTCAGGATGGGTCGTCTCTCATTACAGTGACTTCTTGAATTCACTCTTTTTTTTTCTCTTTTCCAACAACTCAAACTAAAAAAAGCCATTCTTTGACAAGAACCATCTGTCAGTATTAAGTCTCCTGCAAAATGTATCAGGTACATGAATATGTTTTGCTTGAATCCAATGTGCTTAATGCAGCACCTGCCACTCACGTTGAGAACACCACAAGAGAAGACAATGATTAATGTCAGTAACTGGCTTTTCTACTCTGTCCCAGAACACATCAGGACATCACCAAAATAGTTCAGATGCCTCTGAAGCATCCAGTGGAGTTTGAATTTACCGATACTTTCACAACTTGATATCAACATTTCAACTTAAACACAAACTTTTGTGTTTGTTTGTTTTTAAATACTCAGCAGCCAGGTCAGATGTGTGATTTGATCAGTTAAAGTTAACGATTTGTGGGTAAGTTACTCATGACACGCTCGCTCAGGCCAGCTCATCCGAGTCCCTTTATCTTGACCGTTATGAAAAGCATTTTATTATTTTCGATTTAACAGTATCAACAGGAGCTTGGCTCAAGCTTTGATTACAAGTCTGTGGGAAAGGAGGAAACTGAACCCACATTCTCCTCGGTCCCGGACGAGGGTATTGGCCACTTGCTACGAGTCTGTCCTGCACGAACCTCGGCACAGCCAGGCCGGGCAGCCAGACCGCCGGCAGGGGCTGCTCCACGGGCGCTATCCAGCCCCCTTTCGGGGGGATTTCGAGCACAGCCAAACTGCGAGAGGAGCCGCACCCCGCCCTCACCCCCGCCGGGGCGGGAAGGAGCGGGGCGGGCAGCAGCGGGGC
>VZRW01011373.1:286829-372315 GCA_013398125.1 Aegotheles bennettii | reverse complement strand
CGGCCCTGCTGCCAGCGCCCGCGGGGAGCCCGTGCGGCGGGCCGGGGCCGCTTCTCGCCCGGTGAGTGGGAGCGGGGCAGGGCCGGGCGGGACGCTCTGCTCCGGGGCTGCCGCTGCCTCAGCGCCCAGCGGGCATTTCGGTCCTTTCGTAGCCCCTGCGCGGCAGGGAGCCCGGTTTCCAGGGTGGCTGGGGCGCTGTGTGCCGCGGGGCAGGAGGCCGGTGCTTGCCGTGCCTCTGAGCGTGAGTCCCAACTCCAGCGCCTGGCAGGGGGTGCCCGGGGCTGTGTGAATCCCACGGCAGGCGCTGGCTGCGGGGGGGCCGCGGGTGTGCTGCTGCGGCGTCGGTGCCTTCGTGTGCCTAGGGGGGTAGGTAAGGCTCGAGCATGTCCCTTTGCTGATTTCCCGAGAAGTACCAGGCTTAGCTTAACGGTCCCGTGATGGATTTAAAGTCTGGTTAGTATTTGAACTCTTTAAGTCTCCTCTCCGTGATTCTCTGTTCTCACTCATACTTCTGAAGCAGGCTCTTCACTCTCTAGAGTTTTTGTGGATCATCTTACAATAATTATGGATCTGAGGTGTCTGGAACTTGGTGGGAACAAAGACTGTCAGAAACACACAAAAAGATGTGGAAACCTACAGAATCTGTGCAGGCAATGGGCAGGGTTTGATACGCTGACTTTCCCGGGGTGAATTATTCAGAGTTGGTTGGTACTTTCAAGGGTAAATGTTGAAAGCATCGAAGTTCTGACCTGTTATGACAATAGGATGGTGAGCTGATGTATTTTGTTGTCAAAATGTTGGTCCTGCAAGACAGAAAGTCACAGTGGAGGCAGTGATCCATACAGTTGTTTGCACTGACATTGCTAGCAGAGCAGCCCCATCGCAGCCTGGTAGTGTCGTCTTTTCACAGCATTGACACTGATGAAGGATGGGGCATTGGTAACTGCAAGTGTTCAGGCAAAGATAAGCACTAATACATCAGTCATTGTATTAATATAACCCCCCAACACATTGACTCCGTTTCTCTTGCTTCCAGGCATATATTAAAACGATTTGGTAAGAAAACGGGACCAGTGGGTTTGTAAATCCTCATCAGAATGCTGCTGCTGTTAATATTTTTTTTTTCAGCTTACACACTTACGGCTTTTTTTCCCTTTTGAGGTGGGAGTTAATTCGACTTCTGTGGTCGGTGCTTTCTTAAGTATTTCTTTCCCTATTTTTGTTTTTCTTTTCATTCCCCAAACTCAGGTTTATCTGTCTTGCCTCCTGTCTAGGTAAGAGATACTGGGATGTCTTTGAAGCACTATGAAATACAGATTCTAGTTGTTGGAAGAAAAAGCAGTGTTTTCTATCTCTCTTTATGTCCTCAAAGCAGCAGTTTTTGCAAAACTGGCCATGACGTTACTAATAAACTACAGTTCTCTTAATATCTTTCCTAGGTCTTACACATACAAAAGCATCTGAGCTTTTTTTGAGTGCTTTCCAAAGCAGAGGAGAGACAGAGCTGGCCCGCATTTGTCAATCTCTGCTGTCAGAGTAACTGTGTAAACCCAGAAATATCCCAGGAGCACTAGAGGCACTGCAGCTGCCTGCCTCTGCATTTACAGCACAGCATTGATTTTGTGCTTTGTTCACACATGGCAAGATGTAGCCATCTGGGTTAAAAAGCTGTATTTTTTTGAAACAAAAATGTGGATTCTGCAGAAGGCTGATAGCACACACTGGAAAACTACAGATCCTGGAGAAGTAGATATTTCTAGCAGTGATGAAAATTGATGTCGCAAGGAAGTGTAAACAAAATTGAATTGTGAACAAAATATTGTAGAGTACTGGAGCACTTTTGCAAATGTGTCAGGGTTTTTTTAGCATATAATATTTAGACAGTAAAAAAGAGTAAAAAGTTAATGATTGACAAATAAAACCTAGATGTATAAAAAAAGTGACCCATGTAGTCTGCTTGATGAAGAAACCCTTTTTGTATTACATCAATTATACTAGCACAGATCAACACATAGTGCTGTGATAATGGGAGCAAAGCCATTCTTGGCACCTGGCCACAGTGGAGCAGCTTGCACTGCATTAATAGAATGGCTTCTGCATATGCTGGAGTGTCTGTATTTGAAAAAAAAAAAAGACATTGCTTTAGAGGAAACAGTCACCTCTGATCGAAAATAGGAAGAGGTTTAAATTAGCATAGCAAGTGATTATATGTCATGATATTAAAGAAATATCAACTACCTTTGCTGTATCTGCTAACAGAAAATAGTCAATATGAGTGACAGTGGTGTTAAGTGTGAAACAAAAACAAATTTCTTTTTTAAAACTCTGTTTTAGGAAAGCTTTGTACTGAGAGAACAGATGAATACAGCGGAGTAAACTTGAGGCTTGATCTCTTGAGTCATATTGATCCTGAGAGTTTAGTCTCTCCATGGTTGTTCTTAAAGCTGTGTTAGGTCACATCATTTGGGAAATGTTTGGGTTTTTTTCCTATAGAAAATGAAATGTGAAATGTTTCCTATAGAAAATGAAATGTGCTTAAGATGCTGGGAAATTAATTTTCCTCCCTTTAAACATTTTTTTTTTTGGTATTTTCAGGTGCATCTCATTAGTTTCAGCTAAAATTTGTGTTCAGTCTTCTATACAAAATTAGTATCTTCCTACTTTTTTATTTACCAGTGTTTTGAGCTATGTACTTGTTAGTTGATTATATCTGATTAATTTTCTTCATTTCATTCCTCTAAATGCAAAATAGTCTCACTTCTGAGATTTTTCTTCCGCCTCTATGCTTACTTCTTGTCTGATGTAATTGTATTTTTTTTTCTGCAGTCTGTTTGCTTTTGTGATAGTATATCTCTACCTCTTTTCCATCATATGCTTTTGCTTTGTCAAAGTACTGGTGATAAAAAAAAGTGAGGTCCAGCAACAGTGATAAAAATGGGAATGTTTTTATCAGCCTTGCTGCCTGATAGTGTAACAGAACGTGTACATGAATGTTGGTGCCTGCTGGCAGTGATGTGTGTTGGGATGGTGGTGATGGCTTGGTTGCCTCGGTAGCATAATGTGTAAGCCCTCACCTAGCTTCAGTGGCACTGCTGTGAAATGTGGTGCTTTCTGAACGTTGTGTTCAGTTAACAATTTCAGTAACTGCTGCAGGCAGCAGGGCACGGACACTGCTGTATTTGTCGAAAAGCAAAAAAAAAACCTACTTGAAAACCTGATCTGAATCCAGCTTTTGACATTTGCTATTGTTCTAAAAACTGAGTGAGGCTCACCATCAGGTACCAAAGCCTATGTGCACGTGAGAGGTGGGAGGGCTGAGGATGAGTCGGAGTGGGAGCAGGTGCCACAGTAGATAGGTATGGACAGGACACTGTTCCACTGTAATGATTTT
Organism: Aegotheles bennettii; assembly: GCA_013398125.1. Lineage (NCBI taxonomy): Eukaryota > Metazoa > Chordata > Aves > Caprimulgiformes > Aegothelidae > Aegotheles > Aegotheles bennettii. The sequence continues at coordinate 368,924 of VZRW01011373.1, read as the reverse complement.
GTCTCACCTCAGCTGTCCCTCCCGATATGTGTAAATCACAGTAGTATTCAGGTACTGTTCTAGGTCCAAAGAAAAGAGGATTACAGAGGCAGCGTAAGATCAGATAGAGCACCTTCCTGGTGACATGGGAAAGAGAGGGCCCAGGGTCGGCCTAAGAACAATTAATATACATGTAGACCCTGGTGTGAAATTTTAAGGCGCTAGCAAAAGTTCCTGAAGTAGAGAATGAAGAGAAGTTGAGGTGGTTTCTGTGAAAGTGCCAGGAAGGTGGTTCTGATGGATATGCCTGACCAACACATGCAATATGAGCAATGGTTTCAGAGTTAGTAACTGTTATGTGGAGCACATTGGAGAGGGCAGGGACAGCAGGCCTGGAGCTCTTATTCTTACCAAAACCGAAACCAACCAAACTCTGTTGGTTTACACCGCTTTTGATTTATAATCTGTGGCTACATCACACTAGTCCTGTGTGTCTGTTATGGAACGTACTTAAGGTCTTGTCTGTTATAAAATGGAGCAAATATTTTAAGAACATACTCTGGTTCATTTGTACCAATAGCAGGGTCAAAATCTCTGAACATAAAGGCTTATTACAGTTGAGGAAAGACCTACTTTATCAGGATTTACTATCTGTTACAAAAGGAAAAGCGTTAGTTAAATCAAACTTTTCACTTACCGCTCATCACATGCAACTGTCTTATTTTTCTCTAATTAATGATACTGGCAGTTAAATAAACATGAGTGAATATATTAAATATTTTTCGGAGTGTTTTTAAGAAAGCAGTTGCAGTAGTTTCCAAAAGCTTTTGCTAACATATGAAAGAAAAACTGAGACTTGAGATAGTGAGTAAAAGATGATAAAACAGAAAGAAAACTCTGGAATTTGTTAGGAAAGTGTTGTGTCTGTAATGGTTTGTCACAGGAAGTTTTTTCTTATTGTGAATTCAGCTGGGTAGTCTGTATTCTTTCTTAAATGAGTGTAGTGAGTGACTTTCTACTAATTCAGATAGATCATGGGGGACAGGTGGTTTAAAGGCTTGGATTTTAAATATTTGGTTTACTTGAAAGAATGTACTTATGAAAATATATGCAATTTTTGATAGCTTCAGGTTTGGTTTTTTTGTAGGTAATTGAATGGGTCTTCAGAAGCAGAGTTGCTGAAACTGACAGAAAAGTAAGTACACAAATGTTTGTTTTTCACAGAACTATATATGTGACTTAGTGCTAGGTCTGTTTGCAGTTAATAAATCCTTTTGTCATGTTGATTCTTAACATCTGTAATAATCAATGCTTTTATATGGCCTCATAAGTCTGTTTCAGTTAAGTGTTTTTATTTTGTGAAAGTAGATAATGCTACATAATTCTCCTTCTGAATGTGTCCTGCTGTTTTTCTTATGGATTATTTTTAATAACTAGACCTACCATTGTGAAGGGAAGCTTTGAAAAATATAATTCTAGCAATTTGTTATCTATTTTCAGCAATTTGTAGTATATAATTTGTCACCTTTATAATAATCAAAAAGGTTTCAGCTCCTCAAGTTCATGTTGCCTAGATTCTCTTATGGTGATGGTTCATTTCCACCTGTATTTAGTTACTAATTTTAATTTTCAAAGTCACCTTTCTTTTGAAAGAGGAATTTCTTTGTTCTGCTGCCTCCTAATTTAAGACAAGAAAAATCCACATGTGAAGAATGCATTTCATTTATGTATTCAAAATGTGGAGCTTTGTCATAACTGAAAGATATGTTGATTTTTAACACCTTTCCAGATGGTTGCGATGATGAAAGAATTCAATCAAAGTTATTATATTATATAAAAGAGTAGAAATTTTTCAATCTAATAAATAGGGGTTGAAGGCTTTTTAAAAAAGCAGTCCTCTATTTTTAGCAGAGCAATATAAAAATTGCTATAAGGTATGTGTGTATGAATTTATATGCACAGCTGCTATTTGCAATATGCATATATTTCAATAGAGCTATTTATAGTATCTGTAAGTCCTGTAATTATACTGATTATACTGCACTAATTTCCAGTTGTTCAGTTGTTGCTGCACATAGAATCATCAAATCATAGAATGGTTTGGGTTGGAAGGGACCTTAAAGATCATCCAGTTCCAACCCCCCTGCCAGGGGCAGGGATACCTCCCACTAGACCAGGTTGTTCAAAGCCCCATCCAACCTGGCCTTCAACACTTCCAGGGAGGCAGCAGCCACAACTTCTCTGGGCAGCCTGTGCCAGTGTCTCACCACCCTCTTCCTAATATCAATCTAAATCTACCCTCTTTCAGTTTGAAACAGTTTTCCCTCGTCTGATCACTCCATGCCCTCGTAAAAACTCCCTCTTCAGCTTTTCTGTAGGCGCCTTCAGGTACTGGAAGGCTGCTAGAAGGTCTCCCTGGAGCCTTCTCCTCTCCAGGCTGAACAACCCCAACTCTCAGCCTGTCTTCATAGCAGAGGTNCAGAAGTGGACACAGTACTCCAGGTGGGGTCTCATGAGAGCGGAGTAGAGGAGGAGAATCACCTCCCTTGACCTGCTTGTCATGCTTCTTTTGGTGCAACCCAGGATACTGTTTGCTTTTTGAGCTACAAGCGCACACTGCTGGCTCACACTGAACTTCTCATCAACTGACATAACTAAGTCCTTCTCCTCAGGGCTGTTCTCAATCCATTCTTTACCCAGCCCGTATCTGTGCATGGGATTGCCTTGACCCATGTGCAGGACCTTGCACTTGGCCTTGTTGAACTTCCTGTGATTTTCATGGGCCCACCTCTCAAGCCTGTCAAGGTCTCTCTGGATGGCATCCCTTCCCTCCAGCATGTCGACCACACCACACAGCTTGGTGTTGTCAGCGAACTTGCTGAGGGTGCACTGAATCCCACCATCCATGTTGCCAACAAAGATGTTAAAGAGCATCTGTCCCAACACCAACCCCTGAGGAACACCACTTGTTACTGATTTCCACTTGGACATTGAGCCGCTGACTACAACTCTTGAGTGTGACCATGCAGCCAATTCCTTATCCACTGGGTGGTCCATCCATCAAGTCCATGCCCCTCTAATTTAGAGACAAGCATGTTGTGCAGGACAGCGTCAAAGGCTTTGCACAGGGCTAGACAGATGACATCAGTTGCTCTTTCCTTATGCACCAACTGTGAGACCCCTTCATAGAAGGCCACCAAATTTGTCAGGCATGATTTGCCTCTGGTGAAGCTGTGTAGGTTGTCACCAATCATCTCTATATAATCACCACATACTGTGAGTTATTTTTGCTTAAAGTTCATTAGTTACTCTCTGTAACTAGATAGACTTAATTTTAAAAGAACTAATTAAAAAATAAAAGTGTATGTACAGGGCTTGTGCATAATACATTATATTGGGAGAAGCCTGGGAACTTTTATTTCTACGGTCACTATCCTTTCATCTCTTCTTAATGAGTCTGGTTTTGGCTAATTGGATTTTATTGTCTTTAGTGGCATATCGAAGAGATGAAATGTGGTCTGAAGGGCGATATGACTATGAAAGAGTTCCAAGAGAACGTCTCCCTCCGAGGATTCATCCTGATGTAAGTGCACAGTATGTTTCTTTAGCATTGTACTGTTGCACTGTACCTTTATACCATAAGGACTGGATTTATGCAGATATTTAAGTTCCTTGTGTACCCCAAGTTCTGTTCTTTTCTCATTCATTTAAGCCAACAGTCTAGCAAATGCATCTGCACAGAGATAGTAGAATGCCTACAAAATTAAATCTTGTATTTTTTTCAAATCTGTTGAAAGTGGTTTAGAATATTTGTATTTTGACAAACAGATTTTGTGGTGTAATTTTCTGTGTTATTTTTAGTAACTTCTGGAGAACCAAAAGCCATACTATGTTATATTTTTCCCCAGATTTTTTTTTGTGTATATTAATACATCTTTGAAGTGATTTGAGGTGCTAAGATGACTACTTTCAGAATTGTTCTTATTACCAGTGCAGTTTTTTATTATGATTAAAATGTAGAAGGAAAAGTTTATAACAAATGTTGAAAATACATCTTTGCTGAAGAAATCTCGTTTTATAGCTTTGTAAGGGAAATGCTTATTAAGAAGAGTGTCGGTGGAAATCTACTTTGTAGACATGGAGACTTCTACTGTATGTTATGCTTGTACAGCTGCTCTGCTGTGGAGTAACTTTAGAATGCTTTTAGAAAATCTCTGTGCCAAAGAGTTAGGTAAAATTATTTTATCTAATTTTTCTCCTACGTCTGATGTCTCTAAAGAAGAAAAAAACCAGGTTGTAGCTTTTGTCTTTTGAGCTATCACACCTTAAATAGAACTTTAAGAATACTTTTTGATATTTCTGTTTCCATGCTGTGCGAGGTACACTTGGCAACATAACATTTCAGGTACTTTTTCCTGTTATCTGGCTTTTCTTTTTATTCTTTTAGATGTTGGAATAATAGCACAGCTGACTTAGCGTACTAAGTCATACATATGGTTCCCTCTACTGTATTTACAGCTTGTCGTTTTGGAAGCGTAGTAGTGTTGGTAACTTGGTAACTAGTGATGTTGTCTTCTATATTCAGTAGTGTATTAGTGTTTGGCTGCTCTGTGACATTTTAAACTCTTTACGGGCAACAAGAAAATTTCTGCATTTTCAGGAAACTGGAAATCAGATAAGTTTGCACAGGGTATTTAGCTATTTCTCTAAAATATTTATCAGCTATAAGACACAAGAAAAGACTTATTTTTTTAATCAATGTTTGACTTGACTAACACATTGCTAATCTAATTTAACCATTGCAACAGTGACATTCCTAAATTCTTTTAGTATTTCAAGCTGTCCAGGGAACAATGCATGACATTGTTTTAAAATTTAAAAGATGTGATGCACTCGTTTTGATACAAGAATTTACTAGATAATTCAATGCTAGCTGTATATTACATGTGTTTGGAACTGCGGGTGAAGGGACTAGCAGAATACATTCATTTAACACGATGAGTACTATCCATCTGCACCAAAACAACACCCCAGGTAGTTGGGCAAACCAAGATCTGGTGTCTCTTGGCCATACTGAAAGGTGGAGATCAAGTTTCTTCTACAGCTCTGCTGTTTCAAGATAGTTGGCCGGCAGTTTCTCTCCTTGTAAGCCTGTGCCATTTTATCTGTGTCCACATACAGAGGTCTGCCTTAATTTTGACTAGACAAGTAAAATGGAATTAATTTATTCAAGCTGTGGATGTGCTTAGTATCTGCTGATACATTAGGATGTTGAAACTGACACAAGCCAGTGACACAGAATGAAGTATCTCATGTTTGAGAGAGCAAGAGACTTGTCCCTATCTAAACCGTGTGCTAACTATATACCAAATATAGATTGCAGTAGAAACAAATGCTTTCAGGTCCTGGTAAACAAAATTGCAAGCATTTGGCATAGGTAACCATAAGTGGGCACACCTTGAACTTTCATGTGACTATACTTTTGTATGTCAGTGTAGTTATGTGATGGGGACATCTGGGTGAGGTTAAAGTACAGAACATTTCTATTGTAGCTTCAGAGCACATCTTCTTTGTAAGACACCAAACTTAAAAAAATAAAAATACATGTGGAGGATGTTCAATGAGGTACAGGTAGATAAAGCATTGTGGCTGTGTATGAATGTGTATGTAGTCTCTACTTTGTATCAGTATGGCTGTAAGCTGGCTTTGATTTGCCCTCGTGAATTTGTTGTTGGGGGGGACGACGTCTCTGAAATCAGGACTAACTTGTTTTGCATGACAATATTAGGCAGCTTCTGAATTTAATGTATTTTTCTACAAAAACGATTGGTGTGTTAGCTTGTGACTTCTACTACTATTAAAAAACCTAATTTGAGTCTCATTCCCCCCCCTTCAAATTGCACATGCTAACTCAAGTCTCTGCATTTATAGCTTGTGTTTTTAAGGCCCATAGAAAAAAATCTTGCTAAAGGAAGAAGACTTAAAATGCAAGGTCTTGAATTCATGTTTTCATTTGCTTTTTATTTGCATTTGGCTTATGTAATAGTTGGTTCTAGAAAACTGAATTTGTACCTTTTGCAACTGTGAAAATTGTACTTAATAAACAAATGATTTCTTTGATTGGTAAATGGTGTATGACATTTTATTTGATGGAAATACAATAAATAAATTTTGCATTCTAACAAAAAGTCACCGAAACTTGTGTTAAAAGAAAAAATGAATGTTAAAACTCTGTCACTCGAATCCTCTGATCACCTACTGCTTTGTATTGGGAAGGAGCTTATCTATTTAGTTTATGACACAAGGACTGTCTTCACTATAACCTCCATAGTGTGGAGGATGTCACTGACATTAAGAAAATTGATAGTATTTTCAAGTGGACTCTTTGTTTTACAGGCATTACAGGTGTAACTTTCTTTATCGCATTCCTAAGTTTAAGTGTCTGAGTAATATATGTAGCTAATGCTAAAAAAAAGAAAGTAGCTGATGCTTAGAGAGTAGTTCATGCTGCTGCTTTAAACTTTCAAAAGAAACTTAAGCCATATTGAAAATTTTCAGTGTATAATTAAACCTGTAATGCCTAAGGATTGTATCTGAGTGGTGTCCAATTAGATTTAATAAGTTATTGCACTATCAGACTGGCATGATTTTTAATGTTTTTTTGTTCCTCTGTGCTATTTCAGCTTTAAGAGTATTATAGACCCATATTTGGAAATAAATAACTTATTGTTTTTACTTGTGTGTATTCACTATAGATTTCCAGCTGTTAAAAGCAATATAATCTTGTTTGTTTTGTGGTTTAGGATGATTACCATAGAGTAGTAAACGTTGTGCCCAAGAAACCACCGCTGCTTGAAAGACCTGGGGATGGGAATTACAGTCGATATGATGATTACAGTCACGCTGAGTACAGAGACTATGAGGAGGGTCGTAGTTTTGCCCATGACCGAAGAAGTGGCCCTCCACACCGAGGTGTACGTAAGGTGATTCTTCTCACGTGTTTACGATGTTTATCTTCTCATTAATGCTTGAATACTGAACAATTAAAATGTTTCAGATGGACCGTTGATGTTACTGCTGTTCTCATAAACTGAAATAGAATGAATAGAAAAAACATCTATGGTTTTTTGCAGTTTCTGTGCTTCTAAGACTCTTGTGATTATATGGTAATACCTCTTTGCTACTTCTTATGGTTCCTAGCTACTCTATTGACTTCAAAAAGAGCCCTTGTTCTCCAGCCCTGTGGAAGGCTCAGAGTTTGAACTGGGGAAACAGAAGTGACCAGAAGTCCTCTCGTAATGCAGTGCAAATTTGTTTGGATGAATAGAGGAATGATTGCAAATTCTTTCTATTTAACAAGTCCTTGTACATGCAACTTGTTGAATGTTGTCTACCTATCCTTCTAATTTGCACAGTTTTTCACTTATTTAAATTCTGTCATCGTGCTGAATGCATTTTTTTTCCCAGTAGCTACACTTGAGTACAAAATTTATGGTTCTTTTGAAAAGTCATTACTGCTGCCTTCTCCAGTCCAGCTGTTTGAAATTCTGTAATTTCAAGCTGGTGATGATGATTTACGTTTCAGTGTGGAAAATTTTCTTTTTTTAAATTAGGATCTATGTATACAGTTTGGAAATTTTTGTAGCTTTTGTGTACAGCGCTTAAAAGTTGCTGATTTTGATAGAGGAAGAAAATAAGAGGAATGGGGTAGAGTGAATAAAGTGAGAGGAACCTTGCTGTGAGTTATTAATACTTTCTTTAGGTCATTAAATGCTTTTGTTTTGCAGTAAATGAATACCATTTGGCAACTAACTGTACCTCACATCTGATGTTGAGATACACAACACACAAGTGTTTTGCATGTATGTTTTGCAGGATGATTCAGGATACAGATGGCCAAGGGATGATCATCCTATAAGTCGGCAGCATGAATACAGGTATTTAATAAGACTTTACAGCAGTGCCATGCGTAGACTGGGACTCTTTAGGGCATTTTTCTCTGTTATCTAAAACAGTTTGTAGAGCAATAAAATGACAGGGTTGTGGGAAAGGACATCTGTTGAAGTAAGAGACGATAGTGGAAAAGTGTGTTCTAGTTGTATTGTTCAAAATACAAATTAAACGGTATGACATGAAGGTCCCTGTTGTAGTATGTGTTTAGTAAGGGTAGGAGGCATAATGATAGCATCTTTAGGATGTTAACCTGAGACTGTAAGTAATTTTGTGCATCTCCCTCAACAGTCACACTTTTTACATGACTTCAGAAAATTCTTTGGTCTAATATTTGCTTCAGTGACTGCACTATTTTGGAGCCACAATACAGTGGAAAGATACCTGTGCCATCTTAAAGGCTGCTAGGGTGGATAATGGAATTATGTTGTTCACCATAGCCTTGTTCTGACCTCCCTGTTTTCTTAGCTGGACTGATAAGTAGGTATTTCCGTCATACATCATATCCATTTCTGTGAGCTCTTAGTCTACATCTCAGGTTTCCATCTCTGAGGTGTAAGGAATAGTATTAAACAGCAGGGCTGTAATACACATATGCCTGCAATGATGTTGATATGGGATTATTTGATATGATAAATAAAGTGCGCAGGATAGTGTTACATGCCAAATTTATGGACAATGATGAAACTCAGCTTAAATATTCAGACAAGAATTGTTAGTGTAACTGAAATATTAACAGCCTAATCTAAGAATAGCTATTTGTTCAAATGTAATTATTATGGAAAGAATATGTCTATACAGAAAAAGTTTCAATAATAATAACAACAGTTTTACCTGGGTTATTATATACACACTTTTTAGTTTCTAAACATCAGCTATAGACACCTGGTCAGTTAGAAAAAATGCTGTTAAAGCTGTATCAGGTTAAAAAAAAAGACTTCAGGCAGGTCAAGAAAAGTTCAGACAGAGCAAGCCTGGCAAGCTTGCTCAAAGCCTCTGTCTCGAGATCTTGCAAACTCAGTATGAAGCTGTTACTAGCAATGGCTATATAGTGCTATTGGGCTACGCAGTTGCAGTAGATACCTGTTTGTTTGAATGTGATGATTTGAAAACATCCCCTTGTATTTCATAAGGATATGTGTGCAGTAGACTTCTCAAAATCACATTCTTGGGACTAGAAGCAACAATTTTGAAAAGTAGTAAGTGTTCTATAGTAACTTGTGTGAAAGTTCTTGCATATTTTCTTCCTAGTTTAGAAGAACCAGAGTTGTTTAAATCTGGGGAAAAAAAAAGGAAGACTGAGAAGACTGTTAGTGCCAGGCAGTTTATTTTACACAGAACAAGAGTGGCACCCAGTGGTCAAAAAGATTGTTTTAAATGCATTCTGATTTCTTGCATTTAAAATGTGAGAATAAAATGTCAGCTCATTTTGCTGATGGCTTTAAAATGGTGTTGTGTGGAAGGTGATAGACCCATCTCAGCCTTTATTATGTATTTCAGAATTTGTAACTGTTATACAACAGCAATAACAGTATGGAAGGACTTCAGAGAGATATTTGGTTCAATTGAGGGTATGGGAATGTACTTGCAATAGAGTGAAGCCCTACTTATTTATTATATAAATATGTGTTAGCATGTCAGAAATCTGATTGTACAGAAGAGCACAGGAATAATAAATAACCTTGAATGTCAAATCCTGTGATCAGACTTCTAAGCCCTTGCATCATTACATGCTTGGCAATAGATTTATTTTTTTTTGCTTGCTATTGAGCTATGTAGTGGATCTCAACAGAGGAAACTGAAGTACAATACTTGATATATGTTGTCTCCTCTGGTGAAAATGGTAATTACTTTCCATTTCAAAGACATTTGCACTATAAAACGTGAGATTAAAAAATGATTATTTGTGAAAATGCTGTCTCTTTGGGTATGATGAAAGTTATTTTGAGTAAATTCTTCTGGAGTACATATAAATTTCTTTTTTCTTTGAGGTAGTAAAAGGAGATTTAAGATTAATTTTACCAGAAGTACTTTTTAAGTAATTGCATGGAACATGGCTAAAGCATAGTACAAAGTTAGAATTGTGAAGCTAAAGATACTCAGAAGACTTGTATGGACAATGAGTTTTTGCAGTCTGTATGGAGACTATAAAGTCTAAAAAGAATAGCTCTTTTATTGACATGAATGATCAGTTTTGTTGAGTATTTTTAAAACCTCATTCAACAGCTAAAAATGTGCTGTAAGAAGTTGTTGTCAATACTATGTTTAGCATTTCCTTTTAAGCATTAGTCATTTACATTTTCCTGCTTTGATTTTTGACTTCACTGTCAAAAAGTAGTTTCTGATCTCTTTCCATTTTTGTTTCCCCTATCTATCTTTGGAGTGGGGGAAAATATTACTCAAGATTCTCCCAAAGTGAAAGAAGCTGCTTATCTGGAATATCAGAAATGATGCAGAATTGTGAGGGGTGAAAGTTTCCTATGTTGAAGAAACCATCTGTAAAGTTTATTTGGGGTGGGTGTTTTTTGTTGCTGTAGTTGTTTCTTTCATGGAATTTTTTGGGCTTTTTTAAAGCTTCTTGCCTTTTAGTTAAAAAAGCTGTTATGTGTCCACTGACCAGCAACAATTCTCCGTGGGCTACAAGAGCGTTGTTGAGATTCTACCACTTGCTGTAGCTGTCTTTTTTCTTGCCTTCATTCTTACGGAGTTATGCTTCAGTTTCCAAGCAGCTGTCATTTGTCAATAGTCTACCACTGAGTGGAGCATTACTGTTGCTTCTGGTCTTCCCTGGGCTACTCAGTTCTTGAGAGTTGCTAGCCATGTTTTATACTATGCTCGGTGAACAGCTCTCATCCTGCCCATGACTTCTTTATGGAAGAATGATTTTTTTATATATACATAAATTAATTCAGAGGATGTGCTGGGCATAAATTTCAAAGTGAGTTCCCAGCCCTTTTTCTCTTGTTCTGACCTAAAGGATTCTTGCTGGATTTCTGAACTCCAGGAGCTGATGTGAATTGTGTAATCTAGCAGTCATAACTTGGTTTGAAGTGCTTCTTGATTCAAGCCCGGCTGGCATGTGTGAAGAATTATACATCAAAGCAGAATCTCTTAGTTTGGATAACAAAAAATTTTCTGCACACATGATGACAGTTTTAGTGTCTTGGTCACTGATGCTGGGAGAATTGTGAAACTTGGAAATTATGAGAGGAGTAGAGATCAAATAACACATGGCTTCTTTGTACATTTGTCTTTTACTGATGTTGATCACTTCTGAGGCTGTATTATTACTTGTCTTTAGTGATATATCAAACTCATTTATTCAAAGCACTTGAATTATTTTATGCATGTCACATTTTTTGAAAAGTTGCAAGGAACTATGCTGTTATACATTGAAGAACTCCAATTTTACAGTACTTCTATATGGGCCTTGTAGCAATGGATTTTGCGTACAAGTTCATTTTTATGAAGTCAGCTGAACTTTTCAGTGTGAAATGCTTTAGAAGATTTTTAGCTGCTGTTCACTTTAGTCATACCAAATTTTAATCCCTTTGAGTGCACAGAGCATTGCTTCATCCTTTTTTTTTTCCAGCCAAACTGAGTTCATAAGATGTGAAATACGCGAAACTTGGCAACTTAAGATGAGTAAGACTCATCTTCAAAGAGAAATTACAAAATGACACACTTGTAAATCCCAGCTATACGTGCATTAGATTAGATCCTTAAAATTATCCAAGTTCCAGATTTTTGTAAAATAAGGATTGCCATATTTGTAGACAAAGCACTCTGCATCAGTAGTAATTTTGGTTCATATAATATAGACTCCTGAGAACTCAGTGGCTTACATAGGGCATTTTAACATCTCTTCTCAATTTGTTGATATGAATAAGTTTTCCTTTGTTAATGAAGGAAACTTACTGCTACTATGAGTGTTCTTTTGTTTATTGGTTGTTGGGGTTTTTTTTCCACATCAATAGGAAGTAATCTTAGTCCAGTCTTTGATACTAATGCATTTGTGTATATAAAATAGATCTGCTTATCTGTTAAGTGCACAGGAAATATTTTGTAATAAGTAGAAATAATAATAATAATTTTGATGCTAGAAATGAAAGAAAGCTGTCTGGCAAAATGCTGAAACTTAATTAACAACCAGTGATCTGTGAACAACTGAGATTCATCAGTCAGTTCTATATAGTGTTTCGGAAATCTTTAAATCAATGGCACATTGCCTTTCCTCTGAATATTTTATGTGGCTTTCTGAACATTAAACTTGAAGTTTAGGGTGGTAAAGCATAATATACCCCAATTTTTGTAGATGCATAAGTTTTCACAGTGAGATTGTGTTTAATGAAGGCCATGGAGAAAATTGGTACCAAAGTAGGGCATAGAAGCCCAGCGATCGTAGCTTTTTGATCTCTGTTTAACTATCCTTCCCCTTGCTGACTCACCCGTTGCAGGTGCAGTATGTGATGACAGGATGTTCTAGAGGAGTGGTCTGAAGATTGTACATTAAGAAGAAAATTATTATTTGGCAAGAATGGTTATTAAACCAAAGCCATTGCAGAGAGAGTCTCCAGGTAGAAGTTAAGGGTCACTAACTCTTCTCTCAATAAAGTAGGATTTGATATTGAGGGTTCAGATGTGTCATAGGCCAAGGCAGTTATCTTTGTTATCGCTGTGCAATCACCTTTGAATTACAGGGGTTAGCTTGTTTCTTGTTCCCCTCCTCCCCCATATGTGTTCTTTAATGAATGAAACACAGCCTGTTTAAATATTTTATGCTCATTTAAAACAGCATAGTATATGGTGGGAGGTCTTTACGCTTTGGATTTAAACTTCCTTGTAATGTAAACTGATCTTTGTCTTGCTTATAGAAGAGAAACTTAGCCAAAGGGATTTATGAGATGGTGCTAAAAATGTACATAAGTCTGCTGTTCTGTTGCAATATTTGACAGGTCTTAAGGGACACCATACAAGAACTTCATTCTTTATTAAAAAACATGTGTGGAGGGAAATAAATATGGCAGTCACCCAAGGAAAATGGTCTTTCTTTTGACAGAGATTGATATGCAGAGTTCTAATCATATTCATTAGCACATGCCTTTTTCTTTAATAAATAAATAAATAAAATCTCTGCCAGAACATTGAACCTCTCAGGTATTCGCACAAACTTCTAGAGTAACTTGTTTATTCATATACGAAATTACGGTTTCCTTATAGTAGTTCATTGTGGTAGATTCGTTTTACCTGTCTACGACTCCAGGCAAGGACTTGTCTGTTGAAATCTTTAGTTCAGAAGACCCATTGTATTAGGCTGCTAGCTAAATTAGTTTACCTTGGCTTATGATATTTTGGAGGAGTGGAGGGGGAAGTTAGAACTTTTTGGAACAAGATAATAGGTAATAGATAACTTAAAAGTAGATTTTGGTTTACACTAAATATTTAATGACTTCATATTACACTTCATGTCTTATGTAGCAGTCTTCTGATTCAGTAGTTGCTACGTTTTCTTTGAGGGCTGTTTTCTGCTCCACCGTCTCTTTAGCCTTTTTGTGCTCGGGACCACCAATTTGTTTGCAAGCTGAGATTTATGCTTTATAATTCTATTTTTATTATGTGATCAAAATTACATATGTCTAATTGTATTCCTAATCCTTTGTGTTTCTTTGGACCACAAGTTTTTATTTTGAATGGATATTAAGAACTCAAATTTTCTCCTGCAGATATCACTTAACATTTTAAAACTGCCCTGTACTGGAGGCTGTGTATGGTTGGGAACAGCTCAGGACTGTCCACTATTGCAGGTCAATGCAATTCAAAGTGAAAATATTTCATTTCGGACAAGTTTGGTTTTGTTGCTGTGATGAATCTCTTTCCTTCATCTAACTTAGAACCCAGAGACTTCAAACTATATATGTGCAAACTGGCTGTTTTCTTACTAAGAATATTATGTCACAGTTTCTGCTGTTATGTTGGTGGGACCTGCTTTGCTTATATCTAGAATAGTACTAGAAAATTCATTCAAAGTGTGATTCTTAGGAAGACTTATTTTCCTTTATGTCTTTGAAGAATTTTTCACTCCTATTCTAAAAAACATGTTTGATTTCAAAAATTGCTTACTGGTAATTTTTTTTCCTTTTAGGGCATGTTGCAGAACTGTGATTTAATTGCTCATGCCGTTTCCATTTCAGGTTGAGGGGAAGGAGTTTAACATCATAATATATGCTGTATTGCTCATTTCGTTTATTTTCTCGTAATCATTTCTCTTGGTGAGCTTTTGAGGTCAGTGCCAGTATTCCTACCATTCAGCCAGGACCCTGAAAACCTTCTGTAGGAGTCTGAGCTATGATTTTTTTTCCTCCTAGTTGATGGGAGACTCCTTTGACTTCAGTTAGTAATAGAGGGGTCTGGCTGTTCTATTTCGTTTCAGAATGATGTCATGGAAGCTTTGTTTTTATAATCAAAACATTTCAAAGTTTCTCATATGTGGGAATTGTCAAATTAGCAGAACTTCCCACTACCTGATTACTTTTTCCTTGCTGAGCTTGTAAATATACAGCCTCATGCAGTAGAGCTCACTTTTTCTATGAAACCTAGAAGAGTTCTAAATCTTGGTTTAAACTCCTGCTGATAGCCATAAGAGAAAACTAGGTAAGTTGCTTTCAAAAAACATAATTACAAACAAGTGACTGCAGTCTGATTCTGCGTATATAGTAATTCCATATTTCCTTCGGTCCTTTGAAACGTTTTAGTTACATTTAAATGTAGTTTCTATGTTGTGACTCTAAAGGATTGAGAAAGTATTCTTTGTACTAAACACATGCTGTTACAATGTTCTCAAACAATGTTTTGATATTGTTAAAAACCCAGCCTGAATTATTGTTGAATGAGGAACAGCTAGGTAATAAATAGACTTGTAAGTATTTATTTGGCAACAATACAGTTAATACACCAAATTTGGTAACAAAATCCCTAGAAGATCTCATCATGGTGGTTCTCAACTGCTATCATTTCTATTCAACTTGCTTTTGATCCAAAGCTATGTTATGTTTTAAAGATCTATGGCTTTTTGTGTGTACAGCTGCTTCCCACGGCAGTTTTTGTAAGGTCGGAAATTGCCACGTGCAACTGTCATTTTTTTAACATTGCATGACAACTCTCTACTACAGCTGTTAGTATGTTATGATACACATGTAAGGAAAAAAGTAGTAGTGTGTGCAAACTCAGTTAAATTTTGTAATAACTTTGATTTGTTACTTAAAACTAAGTCACATTTTGGGAAAAATATTATTTTCTTCTTATCAATGATGTTTACATAATGTTAATAAACTGTAAGGAGACCCTCTGTTTACAGAGGCAACATGCCTAAAGATAAGATTATGTACCTGTACGCTGTAAGATCTTGGCTATCACCTCACTTTAAAGAAAACTTTAAAAAGCAAGCCCATTTGGTCCAGTTTTATAGCTGACATTATAACCAGGTGGTAAATGGTATCAAACTAGCAAGTTCATGCTGTATTGGGAAGTAACAAGGCAAACTCCCATGGATAGCACGTGATTACTCTGGAAAGGTTTCCTAACAAGTATGTTGAAAAGAAGCTAGTTACGGCAAGACGGGGGGGGGGGGGGGGGGNCTCTCTTCGAATCCAGACAAGTACTGTGAAGGTGGACATCTATCTAAATCATCTCAACAACCAGCCAATGAATTGACTTAATGAACATAGTCATGGCTTTTTCAGGATGGGGAATATTGTCACACAGGACTTGCACGTAGTTTCCCCCAGGAAGAGAAATGCTTTATCTGTGAGGACTTGTTTGTTATATTTAGAATATACTAAACAGTTCAGGGAATTTAATTTCCATTGAGAGAGGGTGGGAATACTAGGATGAGCTTTGCTTACATGTTGTTTCTTTACATGAATATAAGTTGCTTTGCCCCCCCATCCCACCCCCTGCACTGGCAAAATGAGATGTACTGTAAACTTCAGTTTCAAGTTTGGTGTTACTGACAGTATAGACATCCTTTTGTTGAACGTTTTGCTGCAAAGAGAAGGTTTTTTGATACATCATTTCCACCTACGTCTGCATTTGAGTGTTTTATGATTACATCTGAGGAAAAGTTCATCAGTAAAGCAATTCCTTGATTTCATGCTGTTGGTATTGTTTTTAAAAGGTGCTGCAATTTTTGCATGCTAACAAATTATTCTTCGTGTTAGTCTTGACATTTATTCATGATATGTATTTGCATAACCATACAAGGTTATTTCCCTTGTATATGAAGCTTTGTAGTATTAGTTTGTGAGTTGCTAACAAATTCTTTTCTGTAAGTGGAACTGAATGAATGCCATGACACGCAACAGTGTCGTGTCAGCCAGCTGTGGGAATGTCTTCCTCTTCTGAAATCTGACTTCTAACAGTTGCATTGTGTTAAGTAAAGTCCTACCTTACCTAGTCGAGTCTGCCTAATTATCTCTGGAAATAATTTTGTTTGAGAGCATGTTTATGCAGTTTAGAAGTAGAATGGAAAAGGTATTTTAATGTGTTGATTTATGGAATTATAGAATGGTTTGGGTTGGTAAGGACCTTTTAAAGGTCATCTAGTCCAACCCCCTGCAGTGATCAGGGACATCTTCAGCTAGAGCAGTTTGCTCAGAGCCCTGTCTAACCTGAACTTGAAGGTTTCCAGGGATGGGGCTTCTACCACCTCTCTGGGCAACCTGTTCCAGTGTTTCACCACCCTTGTAAAAAAATTTCTTCCTTATAACTAGTCTGAATCTACCCTCTTTGTTTAAAGCCATTACCCCTTGTCCTATTGCAACAGGCCATACTAAAAAGTCTGTCTCTGTCTTTCTTATTAGCCCTCTTTCAGTATGGAAAGGTGGCAATGATGTCACCCTGGAGTCTCCTCATCTCCAGGCTGAACAACCATGCTGAACAACCCCCAACTCTCTCAGCCTTTCTTCATAGGAAAGGTGCTCCAGCCCTGTGATCATTTTTGCAGCTCTCCTCTGGACCTGCTCCAACAGGTCTATGTCTTTCTAGTGCTGAGGACTCCAGAGCTGGATGCAGTAATCCAGGTGGGGCCTCACCAGAGTAGAGGGGCAAACTAATTCAGGTTTGTTGAGGTAGTAAACTTAGTATGTGTTCTACAATTTTTATCTTACTCGATGCATTTTTTGAAGAATTTTGTACAAGGATTATCAAAGGCAAAGGATTATGTTAACAGAGGAGATTGAAGTGACAAGCAGTGAATTTTCATCAAAAACTCTCTCTCCAGTTACTGTTATTTTTATCCCTTATTAAAACTTGTCTCTATTAAACGGAGGTGCACTCTGAAGTTAACTGTTATTAAATCACTGAAATAACTGAAGATATTTTTTATAAGGAATCTACCCAAGTAGCGTGGCTTGTCTCTGTGTTAAATATGTTCAAGTAAGTGCTGTTTGTAATGTATAGGAAATGGCCTAAGATACAAAAACAAAACAAAAGAGAAAGATACTAGTGTATATTATTGTGATTGTAAACTGTAAACAAAGTGATAGTTAAAAACAAACCAGAAAAAAAAGAGAGAAAGCTATATGGCTCGGTAATTTGTAAGAGGAAATGTCTGTCTTAACTCAGGGTTTCTGGTTTTGAACAAACTACATACTTCACAGGAAGGAATGAGATCAAAAAAAGAGAAGACCCATTATGTACAATAAATTTTGTCTTCATATACATATATTGTCTTTTATCTTGAGAAATCCAAAAGCAGTTGTAATTAGCTATCTTTTATTTAAATTTGCTATGCAGAAGTCTGTGCCACTGTTAGAAAACATTGGGCCATAAGCAAACGAAACCTATTTGACCTAATTGCTTCAAATCTCACTTTAACAATAAAAACATAGTGATTTGTGGAGTATTTCTCTGATTTAGAGAAAAATGGAGTGTTTTTCTGACTTACAGATCTCATTAAGGGATTTGGAAAGAGAAGAAAACTAAATATAATAAGGGTATTGTGTGTCAGTGTTACTGACATAAGGTATTACTGCTTAGAAATCAGTTCTACAGTGTGCTCTTTCCTTTTGCAGGTTTTTATTGATGGTGTTGGAAAGTCAACCACAAGGGTTTATCAAATCAGTATATGCTACTACAGTACACTGCTTGTTTCTTTCTCTTGAGTATCAATGAACTAATGGCATTCTGCAGCATACCAATGAAAAGCCTTAAGAGCTCCTTTAGCAAATATTTCATGGTTTCTGGGTTTTTCTATTTAAGAATTTTAAAGATAGCCTTTGGGAAAAAGAGTAAGAGCTCGCTGAGCATAAAATTCACTTACACTCCTAAAAATACAGTGCAAAAATATTTCCTTCCTTCTTTCTTTCAGATACCTAGTGTGTATTTTAGACAAATGTTTGCTTACATTGAATTACTTGGCAAGCAGTGCCTGTGAAGTAAAACACAAAACAAACCCAAAAAATGCAAAGCAAGCCCCCAACCAACTGAGAAAAAAAAAACCCCAAACCACAAAAAAGCAAAGTAGCAACACCCCCCAAAACAGACAAAACAAAGAATCCTACCAGTTTCACCATTGTCTTCCTTCCAATTTTACTCTTGTATATTGAGATACAAGATTCGAATGGTTTCTATTTTGAATTAAGTCTATTTAGAAATGGATTGCTAAATTGAAGTTGTGCCAGGGGAGGTTTAGATTGGATATCTGGAAAAATTTCTGCACTGAAAGGGTTGTCAAGCATTGGAACAGGCTGCCCAGAGAAGTGCTGGAGTCGCCATCCCTGGAGGTGTTTAGAAGATGTGTAGATGTGGTGCTTAGGGACATGATTTAGTGGTGGATTTTACAGGTGCTAGGTTAACAGTTGGATTTGATGATCTTAAAGGTCTTTTCCAACCAAAATGATTCTGTGATTCCATTCAGTTGCTACTGTATTATTTCTTTAGCCAGTAATCTGAGCTGCTTGACTGTTATGGAATGACGTGCTGCTCAGAAAGTCGAGGGTATGAAATCTGGCCCAGCAGTAGTGTTTGTCAGTAAATATTTTATCAGTGAAATTCTATGCTGTTGTAATTGTTGTAGCTGTTAATAGAAATTTTAACTTGGACCATCACTTTAAATAAATAAGCACTCTGGAACTTTAGACCTATGATTTATTTTCTCTTGTAGAGAAATTGCAGGGACTTAATCGTCATTTTCATAAGAAAGAGAAGCCAAGATCACATGCATTTGAATGCAAGTATTTTGTCTAGTTTGCTCTTGATTTGTGCAATTAACAAATTTTGTCTTTATTCTGCATACAGTTATACAAAGCTGTTTGCTTTAATTCTTTGGAACTTAAATCTGTGTTTTTCTGGACTCTTTATTTCTTGTTCCTCTGTCTTTATCTGTATGCTTGACCATAGTTTCTCAGATAATGAAAGAGAGTTTGAGTTTAAATATACTTTTATCGTGTGGGCTTATCTTCCAGCAAGTTCAGTAAAGTACATTATCGATTACAGTAGAAAAGAGGGATACTAAGGATAAGGAGTGTAATCTGATTTCCAGTTTCAGTTGAAGTGTCTAGCTTTACTATTCAATTAAAGGGCATAGAGGCATTTCTCTCTAACGTTGCTGTAATGTTCAAGTTGTCTTAATTTTTATTGCCTGATCTGTCATGGCATCACAAGCTGGTGAGGGGAGATGACTTTAATAGTTTTCATGTTGAGTGAGGTGGACAAGTGGCATCAGTGTGGAATTTTGGTGTTTGCGTATGATGACTTCAGTATTACCACAGGTAGCATAAAAATCCTGAAGCGTTTATGTATTTTTAATCTTTTGTTGTATATTTGGTATGTCTGCTTATCCTTCTCTACATGATATTTGCCGCTGTTTTGCAATGCCTGTTTCCTTTTGCCTTCATGCAAAAAACTGTTAATAAGATTACATTGACTAGGCCTAATTATGTTAATTTAATTTAAAGCAAATGAAAATACCACTTACAAGTACTGCATCTACTTGCTTAGTTATAAAATGTTGAAAGCCAGTTGTCATGAGAAATCTGTCATCATTTCAAATGTTGAAATGAAAGCTGATGGAATCAGATGCAATTACTTATATCTACAATGGTGTAATTCACTGTATTGTTTTAGCCTATGATGAATCAGCATAAAGATCCTTGGACAACAGGAGACTATAGCAAGTCTCTAAAGCAGAACCAAAGTAAATTGTTTGTTTGTTATGACAAGCATGTTCTGCATACTTTGGAAAGAAAGGGAATGAATCCTGGGGGAGAGGGTGGTGGCTGGAGTCTTCCACCACCTACGTTTACTTTGAAGATGTTAAAAGTAGAGGTGTTCTTTTTTGATTCTTTGTGTTTGCTTTTTGGTTATTAAACACAGCAAATCTTTTGAGAAGCTTAGAGGTCAGGGGTGTAGTATATTTTATCAAGTGTTTTCCACACCATCTAAGTCTTGTTGGTAGCTCTATTAGCCCCTGCAGTGTCCTGACAATAAAGGCAAGAGGATTTTTTTTTTCACTCTTCCTTCCCCTTCTCCTTGCCTGTGTATTATGAGGCAGAAAAAGTGCATTCAGTTAAGAAGTGTGATTCAAATCTTGTCTTTTATCTCTTTGCACTGAAGTCTGGTGTCTTAGGAGATAACAATTTCCTCAATGTATTTATAAAATTGTGTGAGTCACTTTTAGGCAAGGTTAGTAATCAAGCCCAAGCCTTGGAATGTTGAACCCCTTTGACAATAGCAATAATTTTTCTCAGATGGAAGGGGTCACATAAACTTCTCTAACTATTTATCTAGGTGATAGAATGCACTCACCTGTGAGTTACTGAAAGAACCTACAGTTTCTGCTCCACAGTGATATGCTCTTCAGTTGCCAAGCTCTTCAGTTCAGTCTCAAAAGTGTGAGTTATGTCCTCCATGGCTGGACTACATTATAGTTTACTGTTTTACTTGAAAAGGTGGATGTCTGTGCTGGGATGTAGAAGTCCAAGAGAATAGTAAGCATGAAGTACCGTACACGGCTACCCAGTAGCATACATTTTAGAAAGCAAACTAAGTTTCCTCTTACAAACAAACCTTTTTCCTATATTGCATGTGATGTGCTTTCATGTTCCCAAGTATACCTCTGTTCCAGGCATTTCACACCTAGCGAGTGATTGAGTTTTGCCTTTATGTACTCTTAAAATATAAAACTGGCACAGCAGTTCATCTTAGTCTTTCACATAGCTTAAGCTCCACCACTCCCTTTTGTAAACTAGAATGCTTCCTGTAGCCTTTGATTTCCCACAACACTGCTGCTGAATGGTTTGCTGGGCTTAAAATGGTAGGGAGGGATAAGACCAAAAATATTCAGTGTGGTGGTGGTAGCTTGGGAAAGGTGGTGTGTCTGATCCTGTGGCAACAGAAAATCCCCCGTTTTGTATTCCCTTGGTATCCTGCTATGCAGAAAATCACGCCTTTACCTATTCTGTATGTGTGTTTTTCCTACATGAAACTGGAAATTATATAGCTCTCAGACTTGTGATCTTCCCTCAGCTGCCCTTGGTGGATGGTATATCAGGGTATGGCTGTTTACTTACAAAATTTCAGGAGCTCATGGGAGATTATCAGCTTTAGTTAGAATTCAATGGTCAAGTTTCATGGAGGTTAAAAATGCAAATACTTCCTGTTGAAACACTGCTGAGAGAACTAAACAGTGCTTTCAGGGCTAAGTGTGAGATGTGAATACGAAGTATAAAGATAGGAAGGATCCTATATAAAAGGTATTAATCTTGTATTTGTTATTAAGGGCAGTAGTTCTATTTTAAAGTTACAGCCAAGCACAAAATTTTGCATCTCTATTAAATATTGTCCCTGCTCAATAAACCTTTTGAGTACGTGTTGGAATCTGAAGCATGTATTTAACTGCTTTGCTGAATTGGGGCCTTCATTACCAAATTGCAGGTGTATGTTAGCTTAAGTTTTTAAGGGGAAAAAATGTTAAACAATACTTATTTTGTTCTGTAAACGTTTCCATAATAAACTTCTCTGTATACTAGGGCTTAATAACTTGCTCATAAAAATGTATTTTGGGCATAAAAGTGGTGTACTGGTTGGCCAGAAAGCTTGTGCTTTAAAAATAAATAAGATTATTTAAGGAGAGAGATTTAGAAGAGAACTGAAGAAAAAGTGTGCCGTACCTAACTCATTCCTGATAAAAAATTGATCAATATGTTGTTGAAAAACCCACTTAACTAGACAAACTAGTTCAGTTCTGAGCTAGTCTTTTAGAATTTAAAAATAATGAACTTTTGCTTTAATTCTATTGCTACATAGAATATTTATACATGTAATGTAGATAAAAAAAGCGTTAGGTCTCTATTTTCAGCTACATCTCAAAAGTTTGAGAACTCTCCTGCCTTCTTTAGATTTCTTTTTGCTAAATTTCAGTGGACAAAGGGGTTTGAGTGTTTCTTCATTAAACATGTTTTCTCAGTCCCTGATAATTTCAGTTATTTCCTTCTGAAAAGTCTCCTGTTAATCTACGCATTTCCTAAAGAGTAGTGTCCAAAGCTGGGCACATTGCTCCTAGGCCTTTGAAGAAAGGAGGATTATCCTTCTGTATATTTTGGGGTGCTTCATTCTTTGATCTAAGTATCTATACAATGACAACTGTATAGAGGCTATGAAACAGTGCTATTGAACAATTCCTCAATTGTTTCTTTTGCTGTCTCACCTGGGGAGAGGAAAGTTCACAATAAACAGAAGATGATGTTTAGAAAGGAAATGAATGTTGGTTTTTAACACACCTGTTGGATATAAATCCGTGTAACATTGTCTGGTACCGCTGTTGGTATGCAGACCTGTAAAATATGATTTTCTGTAAGATAAGATACCTGTGAAAGCCTGTGTTAAATACTTATTTAACTGTAAAACCTGGTTTTGCTTCACTGATGTTTTACTGAAAACCAGGGTGGCTGAGAGCTATTGATTCATACTTCAGTTTTGTATGAAAATCCTGATACTCTGTTCCATCTGGAATTGGAGAAATAAGTTGAAGGATTATCTGTGTTTTTACTGGCTGTACCCCTGCCTCGATGATTTTTCTGTTGCAGAATAACCTCAATGTTGCTTGTGGGATGTTTGTGCTCTGAAGCAGAACCACTCACTCAGATGTGCTTTCCATGCAAAAAAACAAATCGGCACCATATAAAATACATCAGTGTAACAGAGTTTGTATTACTGTGGTGCTACCTGTGTAGTTTCAGTAGTCCAAAGTACCTTTGTCACACTGAAGTCCTTTGTTACCCATCACAAATGGGGGCCCGTAACATGCTATAGGAATTGTACACTAGAGGGCTTTTTTCCTTTTCTCGACCAAAATAAAAGTTACTATAGCTACATTGTGCTAAATGAGACCACCAAGTCTTTGTTCATCTTTGTGAGACATTCCTTTATTTGAAATATTGGACCATATGATGAGCAATAGGAGAGAAAAGCAGTGAAATAAGGTACATTCTGCCTTACTATAAATAGTATGAAGTCTTTATTCTTACTTAACAATGCTACGGGGGAGCTGAGAAGGACTTGCTTCTCTTAGCAAGGCAAATGTCACAAGTCTGGATTCAGTAGATGTTTGCTTGCACATTTGTTACCTTTGAGATTCTTTAGGAAAAGTTCAATTTGATACTGTTCTTTTGACATTTACATATATATGTATATTAATATAAATTACAGGTAACTAGGACATTTTGGGTATAGTCTGGAGTAATAGTTTAATGGAAAGTTTTGGTGTTTACTAGGCTATGGTTTAAAATCAGTTGGGTTTCATGTAATACTGAATGTGCCTGTGGCATTTTACAGTAAAGTTCAAAATGAATATTATGTATTGTGAAAGACATAGACTTTTTAGTAGGTATAAATTTTATATTTTCATTCAAGGTTTGACTTTGGTTGGATACATAAGCATGAGGATAGATAGTTGGCAGTAGCTTTCTTTTTGTCCTTGATGGGTAAAAACTCAAATCCCTCAGTGATATTTCCCATAGGAAGGTGTGTGAAATCAATAGAGGGACATAGTCCCTTGAAGATAAGGGTAAGAGAAAAATAGTGTCGAAAAACAGCTAAGTAGTGTGAGCAATATTTGCATATGCATTTTTAGCTATTGTGAATTAAGTCTTAATTTCCAGATGGAGTAGATCTGAAGAAATAATATGTGAGAATCCTAATTTCTTGAATATCTCTTATATTTCAGCTGTATTATTGATAAATAGAAAGGAACTAGCATGTAGTGATGAAGTAGTTGAATGAAATCTGAAAAAAAATTACATATATATACTTATTTTTTACTTTCCTACTTGTTTTTTATTCATTGTCTAGTACTCTAGCAATGCTTGTCTAGTACTTGAACAATGCTGAAGATTTCAGAACTCTTATGCAGGTGGCAGCTAACCTATTTGTATTTACCAGATATAGAAAATTGCCATTGTATTATCTAGTGCAGTTCCATAAACATTGGAAGGATAACCAAATAACTTTTATTTTTCTGTTGTCTTCAAAGGGACATCAGAGATGGCTTCAGAAGAAAAAGCTTCTGTCCTTCTCATTATATGAGAGAGCGATCCCCTCATAAGAGGGACTCTCCTTTCTTCAGGGAATCACCGGGGAGCCGAAGGGATTCTCCACACAGCAGATCTGGCTCTAGTGTCAGCAGCAGGAGCTACTCTCCTGAAAGAAGCAAAGCCTATCCTTTCCACCAGTCCCAGCATAGCAGAAGTATGTCATCTTTACATAAAAGAAATATTTCTTCTCAGCAAGGTAATGCTGGATTAATGATGTGATCTGGTTAGTGAGCTGAAACTGCAACTCACTGTATATCCATTTTTCTTTACGTGCTGTCTTTTGCAATGAGAGAACGAGACATTTTGTACCAATTATGTGTTGTCTGCTCTTTGGCTGTTTCATTGTAGTCTCTGTTCTCTTATGTATTTCATGTGGGAGATTGTAGGTGTTATTTCAGTAGCAGCTCTAGACTGACTGGAGGAGTTTCAGCTGCACAACCTTTTCTAGTATCGTATGTTATTTTCTTTCTAGCATCAACTGCTTCTGTTACTTCTCAATGTGCTTCATTGGATTCCCTTACAGGAAACTTTGCTGTCACCTATAGGAGATGAAGACTTTTCTTCCTGCAAGCAGAGGAAAAGAGGGATTTTTAAAAATGGAGAAATTAAAGTACATACTGCTACTTGTCACATTTTCTGAAAATGTTCTTAGAACTGTATTACTGGGGCTTTGAAACTGGTTGTTTTTTAGCAATTTCATCTCATTGTCAGTTTCTCTCAAATCTTGCTTTTCTCAAAGAAATGTGGAACATATTTCAGTTAAGTCTATACTGTGTATGTTCTGCCTTTGAAAAGCAGAAGACTAATGAATCATCTGTTTTGAAAACATTTAAGGTTTTCCTATTGAAATTATTTGGAAAAAAAAAGACAAAATTGCTTTTTTTAGCATGCTACAATCTTAGCCACTGCTGTTTGTACGGCTTATGTAAATGAATCTGATTTTATTTGCCTTCCTGCAAATGTATTCTAGTGAACTGTACAAACCTACTGTTCATTTTGGCAGCTTTTTAAAAATAAATTATTTATTTTATTTTTAATTCACTGATAGGCATATTGTGTATTTCCATAGGGGCACACTGGACCATTATGTAGCACTTCTTGCCAAAAAAAGATCTTATGGAGTTTAGTTAACGTTGTTTAAATATTGAGGAATCATTTCACTTTGTGTAGAATACAAATTACCTTCCTAGCTCATCATTGCAATTCTTTTAACATTTTATAGCAATATTCAGTGAACGTGAATTATTGTAAGTGTAGGGGAGGAAGAGAAAAATACGATAAAAAACCTATATTTGTAGAAGTGTTGTAGATGTACAGATCATAACTACCAGGAATAGGAAAAAAAAATGCAATAAACCTTATACAATTATGGAATGTTTTAGTGTTTTCCTAAAATTCTGAGCTGACTTCTGTCACATTTGTAATATATTGGCAGAATTACTCAAGAAGTCGTGGAGGTAGCAAAGTAGACGCAGATATCTTCACAAACCAGAAAAGATGCTGATCAAGAGAGAATGTTACATTTAGATCTATGTCTTTGGGGATTTTTTTTCCAGTTGCATGCTTAAACACCTCTCCCCATCATCTTTAAATCAGTTTTAAGAGACCAGATGGCTTGTACACTGGGCTATTTCTTTATAAATGCCTGTTGCATGAAAAATAGTACTACTAAACTGTTCCTCTAGATGACTAAATTAAAATGGCCTATTCACAAGGTATAAATGGCTTAAATAATACTTTTAGAATCGTGTTTGAATATGATTTGTCTAAGGTAAGCTCGTATTACATATTTAAATGGAAAGAACATAAAGTAGGACTTATGTCAGCAGTACATTTTAGTCTGTACTCAAATGAATTTACAACATGAGAAGTTTATACTATTTCATGCAGAACTTATAATACAGCATCTTTTTAAATATCATAATACTGTTTAAAATCATCCTGTCTGAATCAGTTTGGCCTGATGACTTCCACTGAAGGAGGAATATCCCACGGTCCCCAGCCCTTCGTAAATGGTGGTTTCTCTCACTGCTTAGCTTGGAATAATTTATTGCCACTTGTATCAGCTTATTTCATCTATTCAGGCACAAACATATAATCCACTCAACTGAGACAGTCTTTAAAGAATCCAGTGTGATGAAGGAGGCATGTAAGAGGCAGAGCTAAGAGTAGTCTGTAAATTTCAAAGGAGGTAGCTCATCCGTGGGACTGAAAAAGCAGTATGACAGGAGCAAAACTGTGTTACTTGGTGGTGTCAGGGAGACATGCTGTGCTCTGAGGGAGTGTGACAAACTAAGGACATGATTATTCTATCTTAACATTTTCGGTTTTGTCATATACTTTGTATTTATAGGAACACAATGCAGTCATTTCATGGCATTGAGTGAAAAAAGGAGAATAATAGCTCTGCTATTAGAAGTGGGATGCTGTGTTTGCTCTTTATTTCTTTGACTCATTAAATTAAAGCCATATTTGTTTATAGTTCTACTAAAATAATTTGTATCCCAATTTTCTTAAGTATTTGATAGAGTTGTTAATTAATCCCTTTCTTAGTTGTGTTGATACAAATTTAATGGAAGCCAAGGTAAGTCTGTGTTGTTTTCGATTTGTGGACAGTCAACCATTTCACAGTGAGTGTGAATAGCCTGGTTAATTTAGACCTACTGACAACACGTTTGCTTTTCATATTTACGTTTTACAGATCCCTTAGTTGTAATTCATGAACCACAGGTTGAAAACTAGCAGTTTACCCTGCAACCAGCTCTGCTGTTGTGGGCTGCCTGTCACCAGGCTGTGGCAAGGCTATGCACAGACTGTGATCAACACAGTGACTTTCAATTGTCATTTTGCTGATTTTAACTCTTAGAAGAAAAACACTAGTAATGCAAATAGCATCTAACTTGTGGTTGATAGAATTCAGGACTGTTTCCCATGGCAGGGCTTTTCAACGCACTGTGACCTGCTAAACCAGTTCTTACACTGCCTGGTTTCCTGGAGTGGTTGAGTGGTATCTAATATTTCACATGTTTATATTATTACAGGAATATTAAAAAGTAAAACCACATCATCTCACCAAATCATATTGATACACCCTTCCAGCTAATGTTGAAAAAAAGGACAGTGGGTTTTCTAAATATGTGAAATAATATAGCTCTATCTCTTCTTTCTTTGTAAAGAGAAGGAAGCGTTATCAGTATTTATAAGATGCTGGAGCATGTAGATTTCATGTCTGACTTGAGTGAATTTCACAGCAATTTTTTTAAGCCAATAAGTATATTTGCAACTTACATCTTTAAGATAATTTTATGTTGTTAATTTTTTCTTAATTGTAGGTAAAGAGAGAACATCAGTTCAGTCCCTGAAAACATCAAGGGATGCATCACCTTCAGGCTCCACAGTAGTACCATCGTCAAAGGTGAATTTTCTTTTTTGAGTACTTCTCACCGTGGTTTCAAATTGCTCATTGTTGGATTTTTTCCTCATTTGGAAGGAGATACCATAGGAGCTGTTAAGGAAAGGAGCATCTTGAATTGCTCTGCAATCTCTCAGAGTATAGGTTTCCCTTATGTGGCAGGAAGGTGCTGATAATGCTGTGTATCTAATGATGATACCAACAAACCTTTTATTCTGTATTCACTGTCTCATTTTAGGAGAAAGGCAGTTTTGTATATATTTAAAATTGTAATTTTCCAGAATCTGAAGTGTGCTTGAAAAGGAATGTCAAGGAGAAAAATAGAGAAACGGGTTTTAGGAGCAAAACATCAATTGGACAAGCCTGTACTTGCACTGAACTCCATCCTTCAGTGATTCCTAAGCCGTGACTGGATTTGGAAGCTGGTGAAGTGTCTCACTGACTGGGAAGATAATGTGAATAGCAGTGTTGACTTGGAAGCAGGGCTGCTTGAGGATGTGGCAAGAATGATAGCGTTTACTTGGGAAGGGAGCCTCATTGCAAGATAGTTTGGTAAATGTGGGTTTATATTCAAAATGATGATGTTTAATTTTCCATCTTGATGCATCTTGTGGCCTAAGCACCAACTACATAATCTTGCTAATCAGTTAAACGGACAGGCTGATAAACACTAATGAACTATCAGAATTCAATATTGTTCTGGCTGATCTCTGACAGCAAAAAACATTTTCACATCACAGACTGTTTTCCTGTAAATTATATTTGAGGTTTAAATGAACACTTCCACAGGAGTATTTTCTCTAAATTGTTGATAAATACTTTAATGAGAAATAAAGAAACAATGCATTATATTGTCCTAAATTAATAAGGTCCTATTAGAAATTAACATTTGCCCTAAGTAGCTTAGTGTGCTAGCCTGGTTCTTGGGGTCTTTTTAGTAAAAGCAGTGGAATGTTTAAACAAAAAAAAATTTGGAAGAAAGAAAGGTACTTTTTGTTGTGAGAAGGTGAGACTGAAGGAAATAATTAGATGGGGAAAAAAATCAGGCTTTGGTTGTGCTACGTCATTCTAAGTACTTATCCCTTATGCAGCTCTTTTAGAACTGCTGCGCTAAGCATTAGCTAATTGCCAATGTCCTTAAGGGGGGAAGCAAGGGATATATTTTCAGTAATGTGAATAAGGAAAGTAAGATAAAAGCTGCAATGCACAAGTTACACTGATTTAGATTATAAAATAAACTTTATAATTAGTTTACCTATTTTGCTTACAGACTTGGCATACTACAGCTTTTAATACCGAATCTTTGCTTAATACCAACCTTTGAGAAAAAGGAGGCATTGCATAATCTCTTGCTCTTGTACTGATAGACAGTGTGAGCTTGAAGTATAAAGTATTCTTTAAATTCTTCAAAACTTTCTTCTTCAGTCAGGTCTGATCTATGCTTATTGGTTTTTTTGCCAGTAGTTTGCATAGATCTGCTGGCAGTGGATATCCACTTCATGTAAGCTACACAAAATGAAACATTCTGTTTGATGGAAATAATTTCCCCAGACAACACAAATATTTATTGGGTACACATCAGCTGGAGAAATGGAAGTACTTTATTGCTTTTCTCTTGAAGTTAAAATCTGCTTGTAAATGTACTGTCTTGTGTCAGTGGACACTCTTGGGGTGATGGATGGATTACACTGACCAGTTAAGTTATGTAAGTGCTTTACTGATGTAGAATTAATGACAGAAAGTCTTAGCAAAACACAACAAACATGTCTGGGCCCAGGGTCTTACAATCTACTTAAGACTTGAGAAATGAGTTATACTTTATTTTATAGAATAAAGGAGAAAATTTTCAATGCTCTAAGTTATAATTTAGCTTTGAAATACTTGCAAAGGTATATGCTTTCGCAGCAATATCTCTTTTCACGACAGTAACTATATGCAAATCTGAAAAGATATTCTTACCTGTCTTATAATTACTTTTTTGCATATACGTGCATGTGAATTAATACATGTTGGTATTATCTGATCTTAACCACCTGTTTAATTGACTATGGCATGAAATCTTTTGTGTTTCTCTTTAATAGCTGTCTGGACTGCAAGCCTTGAAGGCTATATCCAACATTATTAGAACAGAAGGCATATATAAGAGACAGGGAAAGCTTCCCAGCAAAGATAGCAGAGAACTGACAGGTTTTTGCTGTTGTTATGTTATGCATAAGGTAAAAATAGAAAAAAAGACGCCTCTGTTTTGGGGGGGTGGGGTGGGGGAGTTTGGTTGTTTTTTACAAGATATACTTTATACACAAGATATACTGATTTTTACTAGATATACTATATGGTTCATTTCTTGCAAGTTTGCAGCCTAAGTATGTTCCTGTTCTTCAATTGTAGTGTACACATGGAAATATCATTACTTTATTACATAAAATGCACTCAGAATTTTTTAATACATATTTATGGACATGTGACACATAGAATTAAATTTAGTGAGATTAAATTAAACGGATTCTTTTTGCTGTATTCCAGTAGATACTAGAGTGGTTAGCTTATGTTTATGGCTTGTGGAAAGACTTTTTATCTTCATTTCATGCAAAGCTGCCTGTTAGCAACAAAGGTACTGGTCTTTTGTTAGTATTAGCCATTTGAGGAAAGGGAGAGATACATAATAGTACCACGATGCAAGTTTTTTTGGCATCTAAGGAAAAGTCAGTCTAAAGGTAAAAGTCAGGCATTCTGTGGGGAATAAGAACATGGGAGAAAAACTTAGCAGCAGTTAGTTTGTACTGAGATTAGTGTAAGAATAATTGTGTAGTTGGGAAAGGTGAACTGGGCTAATTATTTTTTATATTACTCCTTTCTTTTAAGAATCCTCTTTGTACCCCTGCATATTAAACTTTGTCACCTCGCTGACTTCGCTGTTACAATGCTGTAATTTACAATTACAGCAGTAGAAATTCCTATTTGAACATTGTGTTGCGCTTCTCTTCTGGATTCAGGTAAAGGTGATGTCTTTATGACACAGAATCCTGCAAGGATTCTGTGAATTGTATACTTAAGCCATACTACAGCATGAAGAATTGTTTGGATAATATTTGACTTGTGGTAAGCACAAAAGGTCTGAAAATGAAGCAGTATTATTTTATATATGTATATACATGTATATATATACACACACTGTAGTATTTGCTTCGTTTGGAATGAACTAAAGGTAAGAGTGAAGAGTATTGTTTTTTTCATGTAGTTTTTTGTTTGCTTTTTTTTTCCATCTATTTGCTAAGATGGAACAGACGTTGGGTAGAAATCATGAAAAAATTGTAAAAGTAAAATTGTAAAAAATTATAAAAGTAAATTGTCCCAGGGGTAGAACAGCGGCCCCGTTGCTTAAATAGAACTTGGCCTGGGTTGTGTAGGAGTTGAGGGGGAGCGAGGGGTTGGTGGGAAGAAGGAAAAGTTAATGGCTGTGGCCTACAGCTCGCTTCAGCATCTCATGAGTGGTGATCACAAGGCCGTGCCGTTGTGGTGAACGGCTCCTGTGGTCCCCTGGGCTCAGTGTGTGGGTCTTGGCCTGCATCAAGAGGCCATGGTCTAATGGTTAAGAATATGATGGGATAAAGGTTGGACTTGATGACCCTGGAGGTCCCTTCCAATCACAATGATTCTATGATTCTACTGGGAATACTGGGGATACTGGAACACTGGGATACGTGGTCTAATGGTCAGGAATATGATGGGATAAAGGTTGGACTTGATGACCCTGGAGGTCCTTTCCAACCATTATGATTCTATGAAAACCTGTTTCAAGCAATAAGATTTTTGTATCTTTTTTAGTTATCCACCTTAGTATTGCAGTTTTTAATACTAGAGTTGTATAGATTCTTGGATGGATGCTTCTAAACATACAATTAATTCAAATGAAATACCCACATAGTGACAGCAAGATCTATAAAGCTAGCTATGCTATCCCTAAAATGGTTTTGGTATGTGGATATTTGTCACTGTCTGTTTGTTGCTCTGTTAGTAGAAGCCAAATTGTATTCTTAGAGAGAAATCAATTTTTAAATACTATTTGTATGAGTATTTTCATCTGAAAAATAGATTAAAAGGCCATAAAGCCATGACTGATTCTATTATAAATGATCAACAGTCCCCCCAAATAAAAAAATAATTAATTTAGTGGAAGCAACTCTGATAATTTAAAGTATGTATAAAATACTTTTTGTCCCTAACTAGCTGAGGTTTTATACCCTATAGAGTATTTAATAGTTTAGTTTAAATTTGTTACAACCTTTTATGCCTGAAAATCACATTGAATTACTAGATCACACCCGTGTCTGACTTCTTAGTTCCTGTTTGATCCATGTCTCTTTAAACTCAACTGGTCTCAAATACTTTTTCTGTTGTCTCTGTCCAGTGAATTTAATAAAACTGATTCTGAAAGTATGGTGCTTTTTTAAATGTTTTACTGAACTTAATTGATTTATCTTTTTTTCCTTTTTTTTTTTTCTCTGCTCTCTTCCAACCCAGTTTTCTTTTAAAGAAATCAATCAGCAAATTAAATAGCTTCAGCTTTCTTATTTCCTATTTTAAAATGTTTTGGGGATCTGGGTAACTTTATTTTAGTTTTGAAGATGTTTTACTATGTGTAAATATGTTTCACATTAAACCTCAACTATAATATTTTTGTACAGGTCTTGGATAAGACCAACAGATTATCAGAAAAGGAACTTGCAGAAGCTGCAATCAAGTGGGCAGCTGAAAAGGCAGAGAAGGCTGATGAAAGCAATTTACCTGAAATAACGGAGTATGATGTAAGACAGGAATATTAATCAATTTATTTTAAAGTGTTAAAACAATAGACTCTTGTTTTTCTGTCCTCTCCTGAAAGGCACATTCTGTAATTTACCCCTGAATTTGTCTGCCTATGCTGTTAAATGTTTTCTGGAAGTGAGCAAGAGGGAGACTAAAGCCTTGTGACTTATTTATTTAAATACACAAAAACAGAGTAGGTTTTGTCAGTATAATTTGAATTAATGTTGAGGTACAACTGACGAAATAAGGCTGCAGCTCTCCCAGGGATTCTCCGAGAAACTCTTGCACTAGCCTAAGTATGTATGCCTACTGAACTCCTTAAAATTAGCAGAGGACTTCTGAGTCAAAATATGAGTATACCTGTAAAACGTAAGACTAGAAGAGAAAATCCGGTTTATTGAGTTCATTTCCATCCCATGTCAGCCTGCCATGTCATGTATTCCTTTTCAGAAAGGAGTCCTCTATATTAGAAACTAAGCTTTTGCCCTTGGTACTGCAGTGGGTAGATTTTCACCTCTTTATATTTGATAGTAGAAAATATTATTCTGCATCTTCTTAAATTCTCAAATGTTATTTTTAAAAAAATATAATTCACTTCATTCTACAAATCTGTTCCATAATATTGGATTTAAATATGCTGCAGTAATTTCTTCTCTTTTTGTATCTTCTATATAGACTCCTTGGAGTGGGAGTCTCTTTTCTTTGGGGCAGGGATACTGTCTTAATTACTATTTTAGAGGGAAGCTTGTACAATTTTGGTACTTGAGTAAGATTTCTCATATTATCAGGATTCCTCTAAGCATGTCTTTGCTTTTGCTATACAGTAGGTATCTTTATTAATATCAATTTTAATATCAAACCTGTGGTCCTGAATGCTGCAAGAGTTCTTTCTGATTTGTCGATGCCTAATTACCTTTGATTTTGTTACTTTTATCCTTTCCCCGAAAACTAATCCCACTTTCATTGTGGATTTTTCATGCTAGCTGATGTTATAAATATCACGTATACACGTTTTTTCTCAGCGGAAGGACAGGCAAAGGTTATCAGACATAATTGTCTTTACACAGTTAAGGCTGAATCACAGATTTTTTTTTTTATGATGTCAAGTTTTCTATGTGTTTAAAATCCATATTTCTGTATCTGTTAGACTGTAGCAGTAATACTTCACTAATAGTCTTGATAAGCAAACTTACCTAACTGAATGTCTGTATTTGGGTTTTTATTTTTGCTCTCCAAGTTTGAGGTTTTTATTTTGTTATCAAAACTGAATTTTTTTTATATATTTTTTTTTAAGGCTGCATCTTCAGCTCCATTATACGTTGAACAAACAGAGGAAACAGAAACAAATGTAATGGATAATACGGAATTATATGAGGATGGTCAGCTTCTTGACCGCTCAAAAGCAATTGCAGCTAAGACAAAGGAGATAGAACAGGTGAGTCCTCTTGGCATTTCGTCACTGACACAGTACCTGTGTAAGAGTTTAATCTGCTAGAAATATGTTGATATATTTTTTTCCTCCTTGGAACATAATATGAGTGTAATCTGATTTCTTGAGGTGATGTGATGATAACATCTTGATCTATTTAATTCTGAAGAGGCATAGCATTTTCCTGCACGTGGGAATTAGTGGTAGTTTTCTGTAACTTAGATGCAACACCTGCTATTTTGCAAGCCAAGAAAATGACTGCTTCTTTGAGTAATTGTTTTAAAATCAAATATACAGATAATTTCAAATGTAATTAAAAAGTGAAGCTTTATGTGAGATCAAATTATCAAAAATTACTTTTACACTGTAATTTCCTTAAATATATACAGTTTGGGATCTAACAAGAGAAGCTGCCTATTGGTTTACGGGTTTTGGTTGTGTTTTTTATTTGGGGACGTGTTTTGTAGAGTTTTTGGTCTTGTTTGTTTTTTTTTAAAGTGGCTGTGAATCTCAGTGCCTTTATAATTCTCTGAAGATTAAGAACCTTTAAGTTTTGCTTTGACCACAGCATTTTGTATCTGTATGAGGGAAGGATAATGTGTTCAAAATTCATATTCTTTTCTCTTTTGTATTGACTACTTGGGGATTGATTTAATACAAAACAAGATTTCTGTTACTCTTCTTGTAACACGAGTTTTTGAGGAGGTTCAATGAAAGTTTATTCATGTATTAGTCTTCACTATCGTGTTACCTCATAGTAAGGAAATTACCTACAATAACATTCAATTTTATTTGTCATAAACAACTGAAGTGTTTTCTTTCCACATTTTTGTTACTTTAAATGGAGATTTTGAAGATTTTTCTGACTTGATCTTTCTGATGTAAATGCAACTATGCCCAACTCTGGAAATTGCATTTAAAGTTTATAATTTGTGTGTGAGAGAGATTACTTTCTTCAAACTTGCTCTGATTTACAGTGTTTTCAGTATATGCCTGGAATGGGTGGAAGGGAAACAGATCACTTTTCCTCCTCATGATTGTTGCATAATAACACCTTCAAGAAAATAAGTCTCTGGTCTTGTTCAAGATAAGCTTATTGTAGGTCTTCATTTTCCATCTTAACTATAGTGGCCTTTTTTCTGTTGCCTGTGAGCCCATTTCCTGTTCTATAGCACTGTTGTTCCTTTTTTCTTGACACTTGAAAAACAACTTTCTATTCAAATGGTTTAATGGTTTTGTTTCTTTTTTTCTTTTTTTTTCTTTTATTTTTTTTTTAAATGTTTGACTTTGCATAATCATGTTCCTAGTGAGCACAGCTTTGCAGGTATGCTGGGTCTGGCTGGGGTGAAGGTAACCAGAGCGTGCTGTAACTATGAGAGTCATGATGCAGTTTGTTTATCCCTGTGTGTCTCACCACCAGGTTGTACATGGCCTAGATCAGCTACTACCAAATGCATAAACTTATGACTATTTAAAAGCGACAAACTGAAAAAAATAAAGAGTAGGAGCAGATTTTTAAAAAATAACAATTGTGATAATTTAGTCTGATGCTAGTGAATCTGCTTTTTTCCCCATGAATATCTGCCCCTCAGTCCTAAGGACAGGCTCATAATGAAAGCATCTGAAAATTTGAGCATAAAATCCAAATGTTATTTTCAATATGATCTAATGTTATGTTTGGTAGAGTTTGCACTTATCTCTAAGGAAATCTAGATTGTGTTCTGTAAAACAGAATACTTTTAGGAACTTAGCTCAGAAAAGCCTGAGAAATAGCTTAAAAAGATTTGGATTTCGTAGAACCTGTTTCTCCTGTTGTTGATTTGAATATTGAAGCTGTCAGCTTCTGCAGAATTAAAATAAGATTTTAGAATAATACTGGAAGCATCTCTTTAGTCAACTAAACAAGATTCATATTCTTTTATAAAATCAGGTACTGTGAATTTGTGGAGAGCTAGACAAGATATGTACTTAATAATTTAAACCTAAGACTGTAAAATGACCTATGTCTTCAGATAGATGTTTAAAATAACTTCTACTTCAGCAATTAAAAAAAAATCGGAAAATTTATTGTTATTGTAGTCCTGATGGTTTTCATAATTGTGAAATTCTGTGAATCTTGCTATGGTATACGAAAGCAGTCTCTATGTAGAAATTTGTACGCTATTCAGTTGACTTTGATTTCTCAGCATCTGAAAGTAAATTTTATTTAATTCTGTGTGTCTTGAGTTCTCTGCCTTTGATAAGGAAAGAGAGAAGGAGTGGAATGGAAACTTAAGTTTTCAGTCCTGTGGTGAACTGCTTACTGAAGGCTCTTTGGATGAACTTCTTAATATAATTTATGCTGGTTTTGCTACCGTTTAACTGAAAGTATGTTTCTGGTGTTTGCACAGTAAAATTAGTCCTTAACATGCAAATTTAATACTATCACTAGTCATGCTGTATTGTTTATATAGATGTAAATTTGAATCTTGAAAATGAACTGTAGGCTATAATAAAGCTTTTATATAATTTGTTTCTGATTATTTGTCTTGAAGACTCACATAATAGTGGAAAAAATTTTTATTCTATGGACTTTTTTCCAATTCAGGCATTTAAAATAGCTTCTGAATATGTAGCTTTAACGTATTGTTTCTGGAATGTAACTCTCTGGAAGGATTACTACAATAAAATACTTTTTGCCAAGAGTTATGCTGCAAAAATGGTGAAGCTGTAATCCTTCTGCTAAGCAAGATTCCCAAAAGATTCGTTTTCAGTCTTCATTGGACAGTTACTAAAGTATTTTAATTAAATAAATAAATCAGACAGTGTAGAAATAACTAATTGTGCCACAGGGTATATGTTTAAGAATTGGTGAGGATCCAGCCGGTGTTTGAGAAAGTGAGACTTGATTAGAAGGCTTGACCCATTAGACCTCTTCTGCTTCAGTCTCCCAAGTTTTTCTGGTTTCTCTTAGAGCACCAGATCTAGTGATGCTTGTTTTTCACTTCATATTTATTCTCATCCGGATTCCCAGGTGTTCTTGCCGTTCCAAACTCCTAATAAAGTCCTGTTTGCTTTGTCCTGTCCTTACTCATCTGTGTTTAAAGCTCCAACCAGGAAAAGGTTTCCAAATATGTACTTTTACTTCATAGTACTCTTTCACGTAAACCCAGAGGCAAAAAACTGCTGACAGAACATATACAGTGCATCACAATGAGCAAATTCATTGCTGTGCAGCAGAGAAACTGGCACCCTGATGCCATGGGCAGGAGGGACAGGAGTGGTAGCTTGTGATATGGTCTGTTATTTCTCTTAAGAAAAAAACAGTAACAAAAAAAATCCCTTAAGTAATTGTATGAAATATTCATACAGGTGTTCTGTTTCAATAGGGCTATCTCCATATCTTACATATTGCTCATATCACTCTTTTGTCAAGTTCCCTCTACCTGTACTCTTAAGTTACAGTAACACAATTGCCAAATTCGGAATTTTAAATGGAATGTGACTGTAAATGGTCTCTCTGGCTCATCAACAAAATATTTGTATAGTATTTGTTTGATAGGGGACTTACTGCAGGCATTCATGTAAAATCACATAATTTGAAGAAAAATAAAATTCTTTGTGTGCTATGGCAGGACAAAAATTGTCAAACAAGTGCTCATTGCTATATAGCAATTGAGCTATAACACACAATTGAGTGTGTTTAATCTTTTAAGAGTCTGCAGTTGTTTGCAAGTGTTAACTGAAACTGACATAAGGAGAAGAGAATAGAAGTTGTGCTCATGGACCTGCCACTTTGTGGTTGGTAGAGCAGGATCTTTTCTGGCACTTCGGCATGGCAGGTACTAGGAAAACTGATCCCTGCTGTCCTGGTACATCTTCTTTTCCATCTTTATACCTCTTTGCACTGAATGAAAATTCTGCAGCGTTAATGTTGTCTCATGTTTTAACATGTTTTGTGAAAGTAGGGTCTAGATCCAGGATGTGGTTTTTGATGTTTTATTTGTAAGCATTCAGAAACTTTGCCAAGTTTTTAAAGGCAAAAATAGGGAGTTACTAGCTTTCTGGTTGGGTTTTGGGCTTTTTTGAGCTGTGTTTCCTTATGCCTTTGGACATCCCTTTCCCTCTTTCCTCCACAATTACAATTTCAAAATTTGGTGTTGTATGTTGTCTGAGTATGGTGGGGTAGAAGCTTATTAAACAGGTGTTCAAAAAAATGTTGTGAGTACTTGA
The DNA here is from genome assembly GCA_013398125.1 of Aegotheles bennettii. Classification (NCBI taxonomy): domain Eukaryota; kingdom Metazoa; phylum Chordata; class Aves; order Caprimulgiformes; family Aegothelidae; genus Aegotheles; species Aegotheles bennettii. Next base: position 330,547 of record VZRW01011373.1, on the reverse strand, counting down.
GAATAATGTAGCAGAGAGTTTTGTGTTGGCATGTCAGGATCAATGAATATTCATAGCTTGCTGGTGTAACAATTCCATGCACTTTATTGTATTTTTGCACTTAATATGCAATATACATTAAAGTATTGGTCTGGATTTGTTTAGTTTCTGTTTTTTATATAGTTAAGGATCAGCTTATGCTTTTAACACATAATATGCTGAAGTGTGGGGTTTTTTTGGAAGTGATGACAAATATGTCCCTGATGTTAAATTCACAGTTGGAGCAATTCGGCGTCGGTGTTACACAAAAGGCTATCTCTTTGTTGTTCCTTTATGAGCATGAGTAGTAGGGATCTTAAAATGTCTTATCTTGTCTAGACATCAAGTCTGCAACACTGTATTAATTAGTCCATTATTATGTGTCCAGTTTCTTAAATGTTGCATATGCAAGTTGAAGTGACATGTGTTACCTCTGAAAATCTATTGTTTTCTGAAGACAAATTTTGCCAAATGAGCCAAGTACCTTCCTTGATTTTGGCAAAGAATCAAACTTCTAAGTTTCTGAATGAGATTTGACACTCATACCTCAATTTGTCTATTAGCACAGAGCTTTGGCATCTAAGAAGGAAGCACAGGAATTAGTGCATTCCTGAATGCTTTTTTTGGTAATGGAATTACTCCCTGACTGGATGCTTTCAGTTCAAGAATATTTTTAAATGTTCAGCAGAAAAATATTTTGAAGTGTTCAAACGTTTGGATTAATTGCTTGTTTGCCTGGCTTTCTAAATTAATATTACTTGTTAACAGCTTTCAGTAGTATTAATGAACTGTTGCCCTTATTGGACAGCCACCTTGCTTGGAAGATGCTGAAAATCACAAATATTTCTAAAGCTTGCATTTGAAACTTCATAGATATGGTGCATAGAAAGAAGGAAAAATGTGTGTGTGGCTGGGTCAACAGGCTCTCCAGATTCTGCTTGCAGATCTGCTAACTGCTTTTCATTTTTTAGATAGATTACTTGTCTCTGTCCTAGAAGTTGCAATTAAGTAAGAAAAACAGTTAAGTTGTAGTGTGTGTAGTTTCAGAAGAACTGTTTCTTGTTCTACTGCTTTGTCAGATCTCTTGTTCTGGTAAGATCTATATAGCAATAACTGAATTGTCTTTGTGTGTATTTAACACTTTTTAACGGGACCCTGTTCTCTAGAGGTTCTGCCCTGAGAGAAGACTCACAAAATCAAACTTTGTATTATGAGAATATACTGAAAGTTTTGGTTTTAATATCAGACCATAAAGAAAATATATAGGGGTTTCTGTCATGATAAAATAGTTACAATTTCTGTAATGTATAGAAGTATACTGTGTGCCTGCCTTCCCACCCTGTCTCGAGTCCATTGTTCCAAACAAAGCTGTTTTACAGTGCCTCAGCGGTGTGAAGGTGAAAGAGGTGTAGATGGTAGCTTCCACATCTTGGCTAGGAGTAAACTACTGAGAAACCATGGTATGTATATCAGAAAGGTTTTATAATTTCTGGATATGTTAGATTAAACATTTAAGTTTCAGCTGTTGTAGTAAAATAAATAAATTAGTAAATTGGACTAATGGGAATCCAGGAAAGAATGAAGGAGGCTGTCAAAGCTGGCCTTGCATGTACCTTTTCTTTTGACTTCAGCTGAGCGAGGGAAACAGGTTACCATTTCCTTAGATTAGCTTGTTGGTCTGCTTGTGCTGTTGCTCATTGCAGGCAAAATTATCTAGGTTAGAAAAAATCCCCTAATTAAAATATGAGTTAAGAGGTAGGTAAGTTAAATGAAGCTGAGAGAACTGGAACAGTAACTGGAAAACACATTAAAGGATTATTTCTGATTATGGATGAGGTCAGACAAGAGTAGTTCAAACAAGAGTAACAGGCCAGATGAGAGTAAAAGATGGGGAAACTGTAGATTTGGGTTCCCTCCTAGCTTTTCTGTTGTCCTCCAGACCTCATGTACTTAATACGCAGTAGCAAGGCCTTAATCATCATCAGTCTGATTTTGATTGGTAGCATAGTATGTATCATGCTTCCTCTGAGCTTGTTTATTTAAACATAAGATGTAATTGAGTCTGTTAGTTGATTTTTTCCTAATCAAGAAAACGTTTGTCTCAGGTTTTGGTATTTTGCATTAGGCTTCACAAAAAAATTGATGAGGATTCCTTTACTTAATGGTATCATCTGCCTATGGTCTTTATTTCATTCTTTTGCAGTTTATTATTTTCCTTGTATCAGTACCTCTTTCCTTATATATAAGGCAAGTAATTTATTAATTTTCACACCTTCTTGGGCACTTTTTCTTCCATATTAATTCTGCCTTGCTGATTTTTCTACTATCTTTTAATATTTATTCTAGACCTCCTTAATTTTTACCACTGCAAAAATCAGACCAATTGAGTTACTATGCTTATTTACATCTATATAGATCACACTTGCTTTAGATCTTATTTGTGCTGCAATCCTTCAGTTTTCTAAATCTGAACTGTTTTTCGCACTTGTGGGGACTGCAAGATGGACAATATAAAAGCTTTTGGTCAGTATTCTCATATCATTGATTCGCCTTACAAACACGTTGGTTTAAAGCAGGATACTTTCAAAAGGATGTGAAAAATTTAATTATCTTCCTTTTCTTGTGTTTGAGTCACTGTGCTTTACAAGTTACATTCCTTCACTTTTTATTTTTTTTAGCTGTGTTCTCTTCCCTTTCCACAGACGTTAGTGGGTTATTTGGTATGTACTGCAGTGTTCGCAATTGCAAACTGCTGCATATGCAAAATCAGCGCAACTCATTTTACTTCAGCACCTGAAGGTACAGTTTAATAAGGAAATGTATTACCACATTTCAGCTTTTTGCCTGCAGCTTTCTCCATTGGAAAGCTGATAAAAAGTGAAGGTTATTTAATATGCAATACTCAGAGCTATACTTTTAAGAGAACTTAACACCATAAATGTATGCAAGTTACAGTAACAGTAGGGTTTTTTCATTCTTGGAGAGACTCAAATGCATTAGATAGAATTCACCTTTAGATTTCTATCATTACCTATCTATGGAAGATTTTGTGTGTCACAGTTTATTTTGCCTTATTTTTTTTACAATTTTTGTCCTGTGCTAAGCACATTATTTTGAAGTGGGTGAATGCTGGGGACTCAATCTGTTGACAAATCTAGTAATTGATACTGTTTTTGATGTAGTGGCACTTCATTCATGTGACCAAGCAGGACTGCAAATTCCAAGATCTCGGAGTACAGTTTGCTTACAAACAGTCTTAAGAGAGGTTGTTTACTGATGTTATAATTTCATGGCAGATGACTAGAAGACTTAAATGAGAGAATGTTAGTAGTTAGGTACTTGTTAAAATTGCTGGACTTAGAACGAAAGAAAACGTGAAAGAAGATTGTACCTGTTTCACTCAGTGCCCAGCTGTTCCAGTCTGAAAGACAAGATCACTCCTTGATCAGATAAAGTGAAAATCTAAGGAGTTGTCCATTAGATAGTATTTTTTCAATCAACAGCTAGCAGTGATTTCTCGATTTAAAATTCTTGCTCTGTCATAAGAAATCAGAAGAACTTAACAGGATGAAAGAAGTCTTGGAAACTATAATACTGAGTAGATTGGGAAGAAGAAAGATGAGTTTTAAGGGATGATGAGAAAAGGCATTGGGAAGAGAAGCAGCTCTCTAAAAATGTGTGGGCGTTGATATATAATTAGGAACTAATTACGAGAAATTGCCTGCTGAAAAAACTGTCAGAAGTTAAAATGCTTGGAAGGATAAGCAGAACTGACACTGGCGAACCACCTGAGAAAGCTGAAGGACAAAACCAGAAATGATGAATAGCCTGAGACTTGATAAAGACAGTAGTTTCTGGAGGAGTGAGGGTTGTAGTTTTGTGTGGGGGTGTGGGTTTTTTGGTGGTGGTGTTGTTTTGTTGTTGTTTTTAATAACCTGAATTTAATTTAGAGGATAGAGGGAGCCTGCTCTTCAACTTTGTCTCCAGCTTATTCTATTTTTAACAGAAGAGCATAGGTGGACTTGAGCAGTGATTTTAGGAGTGGTGTTTGATTTTCTTTTTAAACTGCTTTAAGGGTGGAAGACACAATGCTTTCTTAGTTGACTCAGTGCACTAAGGTTTAAAGGTTCAACATTTTAGTCTTTTTGTTTCTTATAAAAGTGTCTCTTGAACAAAGTGTCTTTTGAATTTTGGACAAATATTTCAGCATTGCTGCTGGGGAAACCTGCTGTTGTTTCCTGAATTGAAACAGAATGAGAATAGGATCAGTCCCCTACACCTAATAATTAGATCCAGAAATTTAAATTGCCTCAGAAATAGCCTTAGCTCAAAGAACTACTGTCTAGCATCTAGTCCCCTCCCCCCGACACTGGTTTCACATCAGCCCTATCAATATTCCCAAAACACTCTGAGCATTGCTCTTAGAGATGAAACGGGAATCCAAGGTGCTTAAAACAGGTTGTATGCAGGGCAAACAGAGAACAGTGTCATAAAGGAGAGGTTTCATAAGAGCATGTGATGATGGGAAGGTGGTAACTGAGTGTGCACGCAAAAAGCCCAGGTAAGTGGCAAGTGAAATGTATTGGCAGGAAGGTAGGTGACAGGAGGGACTTGACATTTGGCATGGAAGCTGGTTTCCATTTTCTCTTGCACAGACAAGAGCTTTCAGGGCTCAGGAGGCTGGAAAAGACAGGGACAGGAAAGTATCCACAGACAACCTGTAGGTGCGGACAATCTGCTGAAGTGTGAATCTACAGTTTTATGTTTTCTCATGTGTCTTTTACAGACTGCAGGGCTGATCTTAATATAACGGAAACCTGTTTTATAGATTACAGTTTTGCTGGTGTGTGGAGTTGAATCCTCTAATCCATTTGTAATCTGATTTGCATACAACACTGTTTCATGTATAAATACAGGATCATCTGGGACCAAAGACACTTTGGTGACAGGTTGCATTTGTCACCTGGTTCTTAAGATTCTATTTCTCTTTGCAATCTTCATCTCGGTGACTAGCCTGATGTCTTCTTTCTTCTGGCAATTGTTTCACTGAACAGGTTAAGCTCAATATGTTTTAAAGATGGGTAGGCCACACTTTTTTAAGTAGCTGTTCTTTTCTGTGAACCTTAGTGATTTGATAGCCTTTAATTGGATGGCATTTTGAAAGCAAAGAAATTATTTAAAATTAAAAAGCTGTAATTTACAGAGGACTGTTCTATGGTATTTGTTCAATTTATTTTGAGTGCACATAGTATTTATATAGGTTTATATCTTAAAAGCTCTCCTCTCCTCTCCTCTCCAAGACATCAGAATTGGGAACTTGGTTTCCTAAACAATATGGGAAATGATCTTTCATTGCATAAATTGCTTATGCATGTGCTTCTTATGTAAGTTAAGATTATAAAAACATTATATTTTTATCTTGGGGTGAAGTGACTAATGCGCATCATCATTTATTTACCCAGAAGGATCACTTTCCTAATTTGTTTGACTCTTACTTGCACTGATGTTGTGACCTGCAGTTCTCAGTGATTGCCTGGACATACACTAGTATGGGTATCACAACTTTTAATGGCATGCTTCACAAAATATGGCAGAAAAACAAGGGCCAAGATTCCCCATAGGACAAAGGTAACAGTGTGCCTGTTTTACTTCAGTACTTTGTCTTTGAAAGGCTAACAGAGGCAACTTGACTTGTAAAAATCACAGGAGTTGAATACTGACAAAATTGAGTGGGTCACATTGCTTGTTGTTCTTTAGCTTCTTATGCTTCTTGAGAAAGAGTGTTTATACGTTAATTTTCTCAACTATTGAACTTCCAGTATTTGCTTTGGATGACACTAACAACCTTTAATAAGTGTGTTTGATACTGTTTCTCCATGGTTTCATTTGATTGCTAGCAATCTTTCTCCCTCTCATGCCCCTCAGTTTACTTAAATACTTAGTTTCATTACAACATGAAACATTGTACTCATGTGGGTACTATGTGTAAGTACTTCACCATAATTACTCCCACAAGCAGTTCGCCACCTTAATATGTAGATAATTTATATATTTATATTTTTTTTGGTCACGTACTACCTGAATAGAAAACCTCCACATAAGCATTTTTGAAGACAAAATCAGAATGGATTACAGTATGCTGACACAAACTTTTTGATGAACATCTTCAACTGGAAATTCGCCCATTACAATTTTTTTTTTTAACTTGGCTTCCTGGTGAAACTAGTTTATGCAATCACGGAGTATCTGTGTTCTGTATCTCTTGAGACTATTGTCAGGTTTCAACTAAATTCAGTTTAGACATAAATGAACATGATTAGTTGTTACAAGCTTTATGAAACTAGGCAGAAGGAGAAACTACAAGTCCAGTGGAGAAAGACCATCTCATTAGACATCAGAAAGTCCCCTTAAGCAAGTGCTGCAGTTGTTATCAAAAACAAAACAAAAAAAATAACTTGTACTATTGCAGATCTCAAATGCAAAAAAACCCCAGAACTCATTACAAAGAGTTTGGTGGTAACTATAGTTCAAGAAATTACGGCCCTGTTCTGTACTGTCCTCTGCGCTGGCATGGTAGTCTTTGTGGGGGCAGATCAGGAAAAAGAATGAGAAGTTAGCAGATATTTCTTTAACCAGTTCCCTTATTCACAGTGTGGTTCCTTAAAACTTTAAAAAATATTTCTGTTTAATTTCTGTTTAAAGCTGCTGTGACAGGAACTGTCTTGTTTTTCTAGGACGCCTCACCATCTTCTAACTTCAGTAGCCTTGGTTCTACATATTTTGGAGAATTTACTCAGTTGAGAGCGCTACTGCCTCAGTAGACACCCTAATAACAGCCTCTTCTGGCTGGCTTGTTAGAGCCAAACTCTCATCTAGTTGTGAACCAAGGTGGTGCCTAGCTGCTCCAGCCCCTGAAATTCTTGACTAGGTGCTTGAGATGCTCTTGAGAGCAAAGAGCAGTCGCAATAACCTTTTTTTTCCATAGTGAGATAGCTCAGTTTTGGGAACTGAATTGCCGCTTTTAGTGAAAACTCTAATCTCTTCCAGTTCATTAAAGTATTTGCACTTCTAGGAAAATGAAGATCAAAAGATTTCTGAATGGTTTATCTACTTATTGCCTGTCAGCTAATGTGATAAAGAACTGGAAGTGTGCAATTACAAAGAAATGTTCCCGTACCAAGGCACAACATGATGTGAAGTAAAGCTGAATGCCTTTTTGAAAGCATGTGCTACTTGCTACTGAATAGGAAAGTTGCAACAAAGACTCTGTTGCAGGGCAACCTATGAGCTGGATGCAGCCTCCTTGAAACCTGTAATTAGATTACTGCTTCTGGTGAGGCAGTCTCGCGCATAGCTCTCAGCAAGGGGGTGGAGAGCGTACCTTCACCAGCTCTTGGCAATGACTGGTGCATCTCTCTACCCCCAACAAAAGTTCGGGTTTTTTCACTCAGTTGAAATGAGAGAAACCAGTGTAGGAAGGCATGTGAGTGCCAAGTTAGAAATCTTGCTGTCAAAGTTCCTTCTCTATGGGGAGAGGTGGACCATGCCAAAGGGAAGATGCGGGAGAGAACCCAGAAGGCAGGAGCAAAAGGATACAAGGGTTTCTGAGGAAGAGGCAAGGCGGAATAATGTCTAGCTGAGGAATGAGGTGAGCTGTGAGTTGGAGGAAATCTGGAAGAGATTAAAAGATTTGTGGTGATAGGAGAAGGTAGGGTTGGGAATTGGGAGTGTGGGAAGCCATGAATGAGGGCGGGACTGCACTTGCAGTTGAAACAAGATTTGTGCCAAGATCAGGAACTGCAGCCAAGAGGGTGGGGAAAGAAAGAGATGAGGAACAAGAGGAACATGGGTGGAGATGGGAATTAATTCCACAGAAGCTCTGAAGCCTGTGGGCAAATGCAGTGGAGTTTCTCCCTGGCTGAAGGGTGGAGACGCTACATCATGCAAGAAAACTCGTTGCTATTTCTGGTGCCAGAAACAAGTGAGGAGCAGTCAGGTGCTTCCAACTTGGTGTCTTCCCCTCTGGATGCCTTTGAGGCATCTGCAGGAAGCCTTAATGGTAGGTAAGGCAGGAGATGCAGTGTTCCTGCATCAAGTACCTGAAATCGTTTCCTGAAGAGTTTGATAAACATGTCAGTCACTGCTGATTGTGCTGTTGTCTGCTTGGTTCACTTTACTGTATTTCGCATCAACTAAAAATAAAAACAATCTGAATATGTTTTTAATTAAACTATTAATCTACTTACCCAAGCATAATCTTGCTATTGAAGGAAGTTTTCCTGCAACTATGTTTTTGCTAAAATCAGAAGCAAAGATAAACTCTGAGATTCTGTTTCCTGTTTCACTGAGGTCAGTTAATGTGGTTTGGTTTTTTTTTTCCCTTTGATTTTTCTAGTAACAGGATACCTAAATGTTTCACTCTGAGCCTCTGGAAAGCTCTCTTGACTCACTCTTGATTTGGTTTGGACTGTTGGTTTCTTGAATCCATGTATAAGTGATTTGTGCTTTTAATAACACAGTGAAATGTTTCATAATACATACAACAGAATTACTGGTCTTGTTATTGTTTCTGTCTCATTTTGGTTGAGAATTACATCTGCATTCCAAATGCGACAATTATCATCTATCACTAGTAAATATACAGTAAAATGATTGTAGTGTTGAGTCATTAACATACCTAATCCAGATGTGATTAATCTAAAATCGTGAATTTATATGTGATTTGATAAGACAGACTTTAAAAAAGTTAGTTAAACACAGTATGCATTCTTGGTGTGTGAATTTTCTACATCATTTGTCAGCCAGTATTTGGGGAATGGGGGGTGGTCAAAAAAATCTTGAGTTTAAAGTAATTATATGGTCTCTCATGACCCAGATAAGTTACCAAAGAAACTTTTGTTTTAGGAGTGTCCCTTTCTATTTTAAGCTGGGTGGGCTTTTTGCTACCAAGAAAAGCATGTATCATTATAATGAGTTGGCTCTGGAGCCTTTTAATTTGTGCAGGTGTTGCTCATGTCACGGTAAGCAGCCAGAGCAGATTCCAAATAGAAGTATCTCATATACTGTAAAGATTATTTCTTCCTTACTCATTTATATTGGTTCAAATACATTTTTTTATTGATGGCAAACATAATTTTTGCATGTTTGTATTTCTGACTGTGCAATGAAAATGTAAGGTAACTCCTTCCATGTCTTAAATCTGTGCTATACGCTGGGGTCTTCTAAGACCTCTGCTTTGCAGCACAATCCTCTTTTCTTGCGCTGTGTTACGGACTGGTTTGTTCATTTTTTTGAATCATGCCATTTATTGTAAAAATTATTCTTTCTGCTTAAGGAAAAGCAGGATTTGATCACTTACAACCCTGTTAGTAAAAATTATACTGGATATTTTTTAAATTCTAGTGCCTTTATCTTAACATGGCTCGTGTCTTGTTTCTTTGTCTCAGGCTTCAGTTTCTCTTCAGTCTGCTGTTTCACTAAGTGTTTCTGGACAGTAAGACTAAGTATTCTTGAAAAATATATGTGCATGTTGCTAAAGGTACAGAGATATACAGAGGTTTGTTAGGGATAAAGTGCTGAGCTTGTTTTTCTCCATTGTGAATCAACTAAGATTTTAAAAGAGGCAAGTTCATTTAACATGTTAACTGAGTATGAATACTCAATGTCTAGTGTCAGGTAAGGTTTTGCAAGGATGTAAGGACACAAGCTTTCACTGGTATGCTTGAAGTTATTTCAGTATGAACTCTTTGACATGTATGTGTAGCTGGTAAGCAAGTAGCTTTTCACTGTGTTCCTTAAAGCTGCTGTATTATATATTAAAGCTCTGAAAGAACATGTGTGCATATGGATGTAATGAATGCAGTGGGCAGCGTTTGTTTCTGTTATTGAGTAGTGCTTCCGTTTAGTTCTGAAACAGACCTTTTATGTTTTCATGTTTGATAGAAATGGATGAAATTCACATGCATTTATGTCACGAGGTAATACAAAGATGCTCAGGTAATTCAATTGACGTGAAATATTTTTCAGTTAATTTCTGATTTTTCAAAGAGCTAGGTTATCTGAGAGGTTTAGTGAAGGCTTACTAAGGGAGTGGGGAGGACTGATAAAATTGTGGTGGCAGAAGTGAAGGCAGTCAGAGATAGTAGTGGTTCCTTTATTATGTATGTACTGGCCAACTGCAGGGTCTTTGGAGCAGGAAGGGTGATTTGGCTTTGTCCACAGTGTAGTTTCCTGGACGATGAAGAACTAAGGAGAAGAAAGGGAAGAGGTGAACAACTGAAAGAGAGGTTAAATAGTAAGTTGAGATAAGATGAAGTGAGTCAATGGATCATATTAAAACTAAGCAATAGTTCTAAGATCAGGTTTCAGGGCATTGCAGCCAACAAATGGAAAGTGTTAGTTGTATTTTCTTCATTAAGAGTGTAAGCTACTGATTTTCCCTGTAGAAAAGCAACTTTTTTCTTTTTTTTTGACAGTTACTGTTACCATTATACACACTCCATGGTACTCTGAAATAAATAAATAAATACATTAAATAATCCTTTGTTTAGCATGTAAATAAATTCTTTGTGAATACAAACCCTTGAAATAGCAAAATGTCTTACTTGCTGATTTGAAAATAGAAGGTTTGCAATGTTTATATTTTTATGTGATTAAAAAAACAAAAGCAAAAAACAAAAAGCCCACTGGAATTTCTAAATGAAATGAGAAAATGTCATTAATTTTCACTGTGTTTTTATATTTAATTTGGCTTGCTATATTCTAAAAAATGAAATCTTTTTTCCCTCATTTAATTCTGTTTCCAGACAGTGTAGTTCAGCCAGATCTTTATTAGCATTAACTGTTTTGTTAAAAGAAAAAAAATGTTCTGGAAGGCAGCATGAAGGGAGGAATGCCTTATTTTTCAGGATATGTTTGTACAATAACCCCTGTCTATTCTGTGTCTTTGAGAGCACGTGGTAATCTTGCATGGAGTAAGGTTAAAAGGTAAATGGCATGGTACTGTTTCTTTTGGCTATTGCATTAAAGTGTTTGACCTTTAGCAACCTATTTTTATCTTGGGCAGTAAACTGTTTAGTTCTGCTTATCAAAAGAGACTTCACTTCTCTCTTCCCATGCTGTTCTTATCCAAAACACACTGTATCAATCCAGCATCAGTAGGCTTTATCAGCAACAGTCATTATTCTTCTTAGAGATGCAGCATAAAAAAGTTTATTTATATTTTAACAGTATATTTTATTCAATAAATGCTTTCGTATATAGTGCCATGGTTTCCAGTTTCATTATCTAGCTTAGATTGTCTTTTCTATTATCTCCTCATTAGCTTGCTTTTTCTCCAGGTTTTAGCTGTTTGACTTGAAATTACTTGTTTTGGTGACTGCCCTAAAGTGAATTATTTTAGACTATTCAAACAATAGCCTATGTATCTCTAAAGACAAGTTTAATATGGCAAAGTAAGTGTGCTTGCACATATTAACCGGATTCTTAATTAGTATCTTCATATCATCAAGGTGTTAGTGGTAGTTTGAAGTTTCATGAAGTGTTTAATCGAAGGGTCAGCTCCCCAATGCCTTTACTTGTCTGTGCGATTTGCCAGAGTGAAGTTCTACGCATTGGGGTGTTGGCCAGAGGCAGAACTTGCTGCATCTCTGAAGTGACCATAATTCGTAATGCTGCTGGTGATACTCAGCAAATCTTTAACTTGCAGGAAGTTGACAGAGTTGCTGGGCAGCTGCTGATTTTTTTCTAGATATAATTTTTTTCATTGACTTGTTAATTTATATGTTGCTTAACTGTTGTTACTAGCAAACAAATACTGCTTCTATAATCAGACTCTCTGTTTTATGGTTAGATTAAGTAAGGTATTTCATGAAGTAAATCCCAGAGAAGTGAGTGTAGACCTTTAGTATCCTTCTGCAAGTTTTGTCTCTTGAGTACTAGAAAGATCTGTTATTTTCTGACTTAGTGAATTTGTTGCATCACGCATTTTCACAATTCATAGATGTCAGAGATCACAGAAAGCACCCCTGAGCTATCTGAAGAATGCAGAGTGAAAGCTCTCAAAAACTCTGTTTCAAAAAATCCCAACATAAAACAGTATTTGATGATCCCAGTTTTCTTCTATTGGCTGTAATACTTTTTATAAGGATCAATTGAAGCTAGGCTCTAAAAGAATCAAAGCTTTTCCGTGGATGCCAGAATCTGAAGACAAAGTGAACACTTCAAAAAGTCATGAGTGTATTCACATATCTTGCCAAGTTCATTCCAAATCTGTCCTCTGTCAGTTCACTCCATCGGACAACTTCTGGAAAATGTTCAGTGACACTGGGTTGAACAGGGCAGACATTCCTTTAATGAGTTTGATAGGTAACAGTTCTTATGCTGAAATGCTGCAGCGTTGCTTAACTATCTCATTAGTAAAGGCTTGTAATGAGGAAATAGAAAGCCAATGTTCTTAGTCTCAAAAGATCTTTTTAAATACAAAATATGCTTGTTTTTCACTTGGAAAAATTGCTCACAATTTAAAAATCAGTAATTCCCAAGGTTTTTTGAACCAGCTAATTGCTGTGATTCTTCAACATTACTTACAAGTTGTAACCCAAACTTATCAAATAACTAATTCCAAATACTGTGGGATACATCAGTGGTGTACCCACTGAGTAAATGCAGAACTCCTACTACGTTCCCTTGGAACCACGATTGATAATCACTGCCTTAAAACACAAAATTTACTAACCAGAAAAGACAACTTCTACTCCTTGTGGCTTTTTTTGGGGGGAGAGTCATGCTTTCTATTTTTACCAATTTTTGGATCAGATTTCTGCTTCCAAATTGAGGTGAAAATAGCTAGAATTGTGGGAACAGATTCAGGATAGATGGTTTGGGTGTTGAATGCTAAAAAATACAGAAGGAATGAATATATTTGCAAGGAGAAATGAGGCTTCATCACACCACTCTTCTGGCCTGCTCCACCCCCAGCCATTATGCTAGCTTTATGTTCTTTTTCTTTATATATTTTGTATTTGACTGAAAATACACACTAAGATACAGTCATTTAAACTGTAAACACAGTGTGCTTTGCCTGTCTGGGTTAGACAGCAGTTGTTTGAGTGGTCCCAGATAAGCTTAAAGAGACTGAGCACACTAGTAAGGTGATAGATAAATGTCCTCTTTAGATGTCATCTACAGCTGCTTGTCACCTTCCCACCCAGAATAGGTGATTCCTCCCCACAACCCAACTGGTATGCTATTGTGTGACCTAATCAGGCTGATTTTGCCTACAAATGAATTCTAGGAGTAGTCTGTATATTGCTGGCTCGCACAAACAAGTGGGGTGATGGTTTCTGGCATGGGAATGGTGACAGCTGGGAAAGGGGAATAGTCTTTTCAGCCGTCACAGCTGCATGTGGAAAAAGATATCCATCCACAAGCTAGGAAAAGCTTACAGAAGTCTTCAAAACCATGGCCTTAATTTACTTTTTCCTTTATTTGATCTTATATTTGAAATGAGTACTTAAAGAAAATTATGAGTGACTGTTTAGAGGGTAGAGACAGAACCATGACTTGGACATGACAAAAATTAGATCCATTGTTGAGGCACTAATAAAACTGATTCGTGAGGCTAATATAATGTGTGAAGTAATTCTAAACTTTCAGAAACCTTAAGGTTTAACATAAACTAAGTAATAAAATGTTGGTAATCTAAGTAATTGTTTTTCTTCTTGCAGCTGTTGCTTTGCTTTTCTGAAAAGTTGTCCATTACATACAGTACTTTATATTGTGTAGTATTTTCTTTATGCAGCACATGTGATTAAAAAAACTAGCCTTTGGCATGCATATCCAAACCTGCTTTAGCATTTTTTTTCTTTTCTCTTGCTTAAATAGTTAAAAAAAAAAGTTGCTCTTTAGGCAGTGATGGTGAGAAGGCCTTCTCGTTTAAGGGCTGGTTCTTAAACTCATTGATCCACTAGCTTTGAATTTACAATAACAATGCTGCTGCCAGCGAATCGTGCAACTGGTCTGCTGGGAGTTGCTCTTAATTGGAAAAAGATTTATTTTTTTGTTTTCTTCTCTTGCTGCTTGTTTACATTGTGCCACTGAAGAAAGTATAGGTGATCCACACGTCAGGATAAAATTCTATCTTGCCCGTTAATAAAAATGAACCCTCTTAATGCAGAATGTTGAAATTGGAAGTGTGAAGACTTTTGTTGAGGGAACCCTAAATCACCACGAGTCACTTTTTGGTAAAAGCTTATGCATCATTGATGATCTTGACTGCAACACAGTCCATATAAGTGGATCTTAAACTACTATACTTTCCATACAAAAATATTTGTGTGTTTTTAGGACGAGGAAGATTGGTTTGTTGTGTAATTGTTGCTATTAATATGCAGCCCATTCTGATGAAACTTAAATGAATATCACTTTCCTTTATGGTCAGAGGACATAACAGAAAGCTATTAAGGTATTTTTAACAAGAGAATTAACACAGAGTCTTTTGTAGATAAACTTCACCCTTCCTGTTTTGGATGGAGCAATAAGTTTACCATGGAACAGATTTAGGAAATAGCTTTCCATCAATTCAGTATTTTATAAATAAAAAATTGCAGGGTGAGGTCCTTCCTTTGGCATAAAGTTGAATATTTCCTGTCTAATCCTGAACTGGTGCATTTCAAGTAATGCGTCTGTCAGAGAAGAGAGATTTTAGGATTTTATTTTCATTTATCGTCCTATGAAAGTGCAGTTTGTAGTCTTGAAGATCATTATATAAAAAAGGGAAATTAATAGGTATATAAATTGTTGCTCTTTCAGACAATTTTTTTACTTAGCCGCACAGCTGTTAACAGTTGGACATTCTTAAACATGTAGCTGGGTTGTCTTACACGTGAGCTGAAAAGGTGGCATTGATACGTCTTTAAAAGATTATCAGTACTTTTAGTGAGGTTTAAAAACTGATGAATTGTAATGGCTATGGATTATTTGAATGCAGATTTATCATCTGCTTGCAGAAGGCACATGCATTCTATGTGAAGAATATGTAAGAGGTAGAACTTAAACTAATACTGCTGTTTCACCTAAGAAACACACAAGTTAATATATGAAGTAACACTACCCTCATCCAACACATCTGTTGTAAAGAAGCCTATGAAATCTAGGCCACACACAAACTGGTCTCCAAGGGCCTGTAGTTGGTGTTAGAATGCTGTTATTATGTGGTCTGATTGGTTTAGTAAAGAATTATCTCCAGTAAAACCATGTAACATAATAGTCCTTGCTCTCCCACATGGGAGCTACTTCTGCTTGACTGAGCAAGACGTTTCTTGAAGAAGTAATAACGCACTTGCTCTTGCCAAAATGTAGCATTAAATGAAGTGTATCATCATGTACATTTTTGTTGTGTATCAATTCGTGTTCATTTAAATGTTCACTTAAAGTCCCACACTGCAGTATTAACAATTATTAAAGTAAATATATGGATTTCCTAGCAGTATATTTTAAGTAAACATCTTGTGTCTTATTAAAAACTTGTTTGTAGTAATTTTAAAGCATTGGGGAACTATTTGGAAAATGTAAGTTTTGATAAATGAAAACTCTGTTGCTGAACTTTCCAGCTATTAATTTTATTGCAGGTATTACAAGTCATAGCAGTTTAAGATTTATCTTGCACTGTGCTGAATGCTTTGTATGTGATGCTTTCAGTGTTTGCTTTGACTTAAAAGAGAGCTGAGACAGTTCAGGAGTTCATGTGAACAGATTTCTAAACAGTACCAGGTTGGCTTTTGCTGTGGTTATTTAGAACTATATAGCCTTGCTCTACAGATTTGTCCTTGTGTAATTGGAGCTGTGAACACCACAGTTGTTGAGAACTTGTCTTTTTAATCACTTTTTTCAATTATTTTTGGCTCTCCTCAACAGACATACAAAAGCTGTATGTTTCATTTTTAGATTGCTTTCTAAGCATTGAGTAAATGCACAAGACTCTGTAATTTTTGTTTGTACAGTGAAGAGAAGAACAAAGGAGTTGAAGAGGGATAGCACTCCTCTACAGAGATGATTATTAGAGGTATTACTGCTGAGGGGCAGATTCCTGTGCAACAGAAGTCATAGGAAGATGAGGCTGAAGTCATTGCACACCTGAGCTGGTCATAGGCTTCTCCTGAGCTGCAAAGGGCTCCACCCTGTGCAAACCCCATGACTTCACTGTAATTGTGGAGGTGTCACCAGGGTCGTGGTGTGAAGCAAAGGAGTACCCAGATGATGTCTTGAGCTTAAACTGATTTCTTGCCAGTAAATAATTTGGCCTATATGTTTTATTCCCAGTGTATTACACAGCATAAAAAAGACCAGAGTTGTGTCTTGAGACCCAAGCCAGCTCTTAGTTCCTTGCAGCCTTAAAATGTATGTGTAAACTCAGCAGAGAGTTTGTTACTATAGACATAGACACCCACCCTGCAATTTTATACAGCACTTTTCATACTAGAATTCTACTTTAAAATTAAGCAGGAAGCCTTGCAGTGGCATTGTTTTACACTGTGTCTTCCTCTTTCAAATTAGTTCAATCAAAGGAATAAGTAAAAACGCAGGCAGGAGATGCTGTGCCCTGGAAGCAAGATGCTGTAGATCATCTGAACAGAAAAACACTGTGGCCTTGTGCCAAGGAACCCTGTGCAGGGAGCAGTGACTGGCTCCTGGGGAGTTCAGAGCTGAGGTGGCCTCCACTACCTCTCCCAAGGACCTCCTTGGAGGTCCTGGGGCTCCCTGTGCCCATTCTTGCTGCACTCTGCTCACACGTGTGACCCCCCACATTGCCAGTCGTGGTCTTGAGGGCAAAGCTGAGTTCAAATGGGAATTCACACTTCTTTTAAAATGATGGCTGTGTCAGCATCTCTGCCACATGAGGGACTTCCAGCAGACTTTTCAGTCAGGTTTTTACATGTGCGTAAAGCCAAGAGCACTCAAACAACGTGCCAGTCATATTCTTTCAAAACCATAGCTAGAGAAGATAGTTAATATTGGCTACCTTTTATCAAATAAAGTGCGTGCATTAGAACAATTCTCCCAGAAATTAAGTGATGATTCAGTTGAGTCCTTTCTGAGATGGAGAGAAGAAATTTGCATCTCCCATTTGCTACTCAATTGTACGTGCTACTAGCTGTGGACATGGGAGATACAGAAGCTGACTTGTAGCTTGCTGGGACCAGCTTAGAGCAGAAGCTGTAGTTTCACCTTGAGAAGTTAAAAAGCCTTTATTTGCACAAACTGTAGAGTTAAGCTGGGGAAAACATCGTGGGGTGAAATAAAAGAAATATCTCCATTTTAATTTTTCTCAGTTTTGTGGCTTCACCCCCTTAGAATATTGTCTACTTTTGCTGTTGAAACAAAGCTGCTTTTTAGCCAAGTATGCAAGACTTTGAGACTAAGATGACAAAGTTTCTGACTCTCCTGCAGACTGTAGACGTTCCTAGCTAGCTATAATTTCATCCACACCCAGAGTTCAGATGTACAACATCTGGTGTTTAGTGTTTTCTACCCATCAGCTGAGCCTTCAATATGTTTTGTTTGGCTTAAGCCAAGACTATTTTTAGGTTATCATTGCAGGAGGGATATAGCAGTCTAAGACATGGGCAGTCCCCACATGCTTGCCTCTGCTTCTTTTTCTTCCCCATCAGAGGTTAATGTCCCAGTTCTGAGCTGCAAGAAGAGAATGTGTGGCATCCTTCATCTCTTTCACGTCAGTATCATACGTTGCAACTTAAGTCACTGTTGATGATGCTTTGACCTTAACTGTGAAAACTTTGCACAGATGCAGATTAGGGAGTTCTCAAAAGTTTCATTCTGCCTTCAACCTGGGNGAGGTTGTGGAGTCTCCTTCACTGAAGATATTCAAAACCCGCCTGGATGCGTTCCTGTGTGATGTACTCTAGATGACCCTGCTCTGGCAGGGGGGGTGGACTAGATGATCTTTCGAGGTCCCTTCCATCCCCTTAGATTCTGTGATTCTGTGATTCTGTGATTCTATTGCTCTAGCTAGATCTGGAAGTAAATGTCTATTAGGTATATTTAAACAGTTCTAAGTGCAAATTTTGGTTTAGTTTTCTCAAATATATGAGAAGTGTTCACTAACATGTTGCAGGTGCATCACACCTTTAGATTTGCATCTAGATAAAGCCTAAGTGCTTATACAGGGACTAGCAAAGTGAAGAGTTGATCTCAGCCAGAGCTTCTATGCTGTTATCATGTAAGAATAAAAAGAGCTGAAATGCCATGAGAATAATATAAAAGTAGGCATATTTGTGATCCTTTCAACCTCACAGATGCCAGATGTGCTGATTTTTGGAAACTCTTCAAAGAGAACTTAAATTCAGCTTATATACTTCTCATTCATAGGAAAATCAAGACTGTATTTATATTTTCTGTGTGTGCATATAAAATAACTATAAATATATTTATATATTTGGGAATTGAACAGCTGTTTCTGCTTCTTCTTCATCTGCTTACTAAAGTGTTGCATGTTCTTTCCATTATGCTGGTGCCATAACTTAGTTCAGAGAATAAAAGTATGCTAGGGCCTTGGTTAATGATCACCCTATGGCTTTAGCTGTTCTCAGGATTACGTGACATATATATCAGACAGAATAATCATGTCATTGGTATCATTCCCTTTCTTGTTTTTCAATATAAAAATGTTATTTCTTCTTTCCCCACACATGGAATCATTTTCAGTTTTTAGTTCCAGATGTTTACAGATGAGCTTTCCATGGTCTGAGCTCTAAATCAGTATCACATGGAATTTTAAAGATAGGGTTATTTTCAAGCCATTTTGGGTCACAAGTTCTTCCAGTATTTTCTAGCAGAGAGCATTTTTGCTTGTTTGGAGTCTTTTCCACAATTGTCTTTCTTCCTCAAGCATCACATTCTCAGGTTATTTTCCAGAAATAGCCTCCTCCTCTTTTGTGGAGAAGATGGATTTTCATATGCCATGCCACCATCCTCTTTTTCTTAGAATCATAGAATGGTTTGGGTTGGAAGGGACCTTTAAAGATCATCCAGTTCCAACCCCCTGCCATGGGCAGGGACCACCTACTAGACCAGGTTGCTCAAAGCCCTGTCCAACCCGGCCTTGAACACTTCCTGGAAGAGGACAGCAACAACTTCTCTGGGCAGCCTGTGCCAGTGTCTCACCAAACTCAGTAAAGAATTTCTTCCTAATATCCAATCTAAATCTACCCTCTATTAGTTTGAAACCATTTCCCCTTGTCCTGTCGCTACATGCTCTTGTAAAAACTCCCTCTTCAGCTTTCCTGTAGGCCCCCTTTAGGTACTGGAAGGCTGCTAGAAGGTTTCCCCAGGGCCTTCTCTTCTCCAGGCTGAATAACCCCCACGCTCTCAGCCTGTCTTCATAGCAGAGGTGCTCCAGCCCTCTGATCATCTTTGTGGCTCTCCTCTGGACTCACTCCAAGAGCTCTATGCCCTACTTATGCTGGGGACTCCAGAAGTGGACACAGTACTTCAGGTGGGGTCTCACGAGAGCAGAGTAGAGGGGGAGAATCGCCTCCCTTGACCTGCTGGTCACACTTTTGATGCAGCCCAGGATACTGTGGGCTTTCTGGACTGCAAGGGCACATTGCTGGCTCATGTCAAGAGCTTTGAGTGCTTTCACATTTTTTTCAAGTAGCTGACTGTACCATTATCTGTAATTAATAACTTCTGTAATTGATACTCTTATAATGTATGATCTATACTCCCCTCTGCAGAGCATAGTAACTTCTTTCTGAGGGTTGATAGTCAGGCACTGGCTTCGGATATAAATTGGTTCATGAAGTTATTTCCACATCACGACTGTGGCTTACAGTTCTTTCAGTTGTGCTGATGCATCTGGTTTTAGAATTGAATTACTGAATCACATTGATTGGAGGGGAAGCAATTTTAAAAGGGATCATCTCAGTGATGCAATTTATGT
Source organism: Aegotheles bennettii (assembly GCA_013398125.1). Lineage (NCBI taxonomy): Eukaryota > Metazoa > Chordata > Aves > Caprimulgiformes > Aegothelidae > Aegotheles > Aegotheles bennettii. The sequence continues at coordinate 310,569 of VZRW01011373.1, read as the reverse complement.
TGCAGCTATACAAATAGGTTTATCAGCACAACTGAGAAAGGGGCAGATTGGACCAGGAGGATCAGAAGTAGCAGCTGGGGTAGAAAGCTTGTGGAGGGAAAATTGCTCAATTGTTGTTAGAGGAGCTGAGCTGTTTCCTTTGTTTTCTGTTGTTAGAATTGCCTTCCTGCTCCACCTTCTGCCTTCTTCCCTATCCTAGGTCAATTCTGCTTTTTTTTTTTTGTCTTGTCTTTTGTCGCAAAGCATTGAAAACATTCATCTCTTGTAAGAAGGTGTTTAATTTCCAGGTTGTTGTGACAGCACAGTGATTCTGACTCCAGACGCAGTGATGATGATGGCTTTCTTTGATTCTCCTTCCAGTCTTTTTGTGTGAAAATTTTGAAAAAAAATGTGCTTAGATTGAGCTAATATTTATATGCTAAGAATCAGAGATTTTCATCTGGTTAGCTCTTTGTGGTGTGTGAGAGAAACAGCAGATAGCACTGTTTGCCATTAATTTGAAGACCAATTAAAAGTAGAGCATTTCCTTTGTAGCTTTGGGTGCCTTCCCGTGCAGAAGACGAGGCAAAGTGTCTGTGTTCTCTATTAGTGCTAGGATTTCACTCATACTGGTGTTGCACAGCTCCCTGTGAAGACTGACAGTTACCAGGTTCATTTACCTGTGGAAGATCATTCACACATCCTTGATCTGACCACTTCAAAGGTGATGAAATAGGACAAATAGACATGCAATAAGGAAAAAAAAGTTTTGAGCTATTTCCCCCAAAATATAATGGCTCTAGGGAGAAAAAACCTTTCAGAAACCATTCTGAAGGTGCCAGCAAGCATGCTGCAAGTACTTGAAAGGCACGATTTATCCAAAATGAAATACCATCTGTCTGTCATGTGGCTAATCAGAGACAGCAATTCTTCCTGAGCTTTTTCCATAGAAAGAGTCAGAAAAAAAAACAAACCCAATTTTCTCTGTTTGAAGTACCATGTTTTACTTGCTGTGGAACATGAACTAAGCATACAAAGCAGGAAACAGAAAAAATGCCATGTGCACACCATTTCCTTACTGAAGTTGTCTTGCTTCGGTTTGTTTTGGGCTGCATTCTTCTTTTTGACTTCTTAATCTCTATTAAAAATGAGTTTCTTACAAAGGCTTTCTTTTATTTGCCAACCAGTGTGTGAAATGTGCGTTTTTTAAAAAACTATTATTATAGAATATCTATCAAACTTTTGAGAACTGTCTTCATTAAAGGTATCATGTTAAATCATTGTGTTTCTCAGAATAGTTTAATTTGTGTGCAGAATGTATTTTATTTTCCTGCTCCTTTGACATGAATATGCTTGAGCTGTCCTTGGGCAGCTTATGAATAAAACAGTGTGGTGGTATTTGGTTGTGGGGGTTTTATTGTTTGTTTTTTTCTTTCTTCTTTACTAATGGGAATTGCTTATATATACTTGTATCATTACATCCACAATATAGATAAATGTGGGAAGAAAGAGTCACACATGTCTGTAAAAACCAAGTTCTAACACAAGCACACAATACTAAGAGATAATAATACTTTGAGGAATACGAACAATCCCTCCTAAAAAACGTACAGAGATGCAAAACTCACTTGTATTTTCCAAATAGAAATTGGCCAAAGAGGCGTGAAAATTAACTGCATGTGGCAGTTGGAAGAATTTGACAAATTCTTTTTTTTGGTGGGTTTATATAACCTTAGCTGGGATTTGGGGAAAAAAAAATAAAAAAAAAAATAAATTTGAAAGGCCACTGACTTGCTTTGAAAACTGCCTAACAGCACAGTCAGATGTTTGTTTGAAAACCAGTTGCAGTGATAAAGAGAATTTACTTCTCAACTGTAGTACATAAGTGACTTGCAAACTCTTTATTCCCTGCGGTACAAGATCAGATGGGTTCATGTAAACTGCTGCCAAGATTTCTCTTATCCTTAGTGTTTGAATTACCAATGCAGTTAAACTGATTAAAGTCATATTTGTCAAGGACTTCTACAAGAAACAGATACCCAACAAGCAAACATGATTTGGTGAAATTATTTAAATGTAACTTGTATTTAAAGTATTAAGAAAGATTACAAAGTTATTGTTGCTTTGTATAAAGATTGTGATTGCTAGACATGCCACAGTTAAAGTAAATGTATATATATTTGCAGTGAAAATCTGGTTTAGCATTTGCACTTTGCAATTATTTATTAAATGTTGCTGCAAGAGGAACTTCATGCCTCTTTTTAAGGCATTTCTTCTAATAAGAGTTATTTCTTATATCCAGATATTTCTGAACTGGTTATGTTTGTATTGGTGAAATTCAGAAGAGAAGGCAAATAGGTCTTACAGTTGAAACTAGTGTCAATCCAATATTTTTTGTTTGGTTTGGATCTGCAGGAGCACCTAAATCAATGAGAGCTGTTGGTGTGCTAATTAAAGAGCCTTGCATTTAATCGTTTTCTAAAATGTGTTTTTTCTAGGTCTACAGACAAGACTGTGAAACATTTGGCATGGTAGTGAAGATGCTAATTGATAAAGATCCATCATTAGAGAAGTCCATTCAGTTTGCCCTGAGGCAGAATTTGCATGAAATAGGTGAGCGATGCATTGAAGAACTCAAACATTTCATTGCTCAATATGATGCTGCCAATCAAGATCTATCAGAATCCTTCAAAGAGGGTTCATACTAAGGACAAAAATACGCTTTTAGATCCTCTGCATTGTGTATGCCGTAATACATAAATCTGCTTTTTGTGGGGAAAGTGGAGATCTTGTTGGAGATTTGAACCCAAGGCCTGCACTCCATAGTAGCTCAGGTGGCTATATCTTGTTCACTGTGGTCTCCACAATTGTATTCTTCCTACCTGCTACTTGTTGACATATGTTCCTTTGAAAGGATGTTCTTTTCAAAAATGCTGTAAAGTGACAAACTATTTTTGAAACCCTTACACAGTTACCTAGAAAAAAATGTTCAGTCCAATGTATGTACACTTATGTTTTCCTGTTTTTAAGTGTAACTTTAAACACTATTTTTTATTAAAATAACAAGAAGCAGCTCTTCATTCTTCAAATTATGTGGAAATATGTCTTGTTTTCATATCTACTATAGGAAGGGAAGACTTGCAAAATTGTTTGCAACTATGATTTAAATTATTATTATAGTTTAAAATTAAACTTCAGATTCATTTTGTAAAATTACACTAGAGGTTATCTCTAGTCTCTGACTGTCAGAGTGACTAACTACTTGATGTAAGAAGTGCTGTATTTTTGTTTTAATTGCAGGTTCTGCCTTTTAAATTTTAGTGTTTTCTGTATCGTGAATCATTACTAGTAAGCAGTATTATGTAGGATGAAATCAATTTTTTGTTACTACTAAGCATGTTCTTTGTCATGTTTTTGACTACACCTTCAAGAGTGTAACTCCAGGCAGCTACTGAGCAGGGAAAGCTCCCTTCTCCTACTCCCTCCCTTCCGCCCCCACCCTGCACACCCGCCTCATCCCTTCTCACCACTTTCCTCCCATCAGTTTTAACAATTATGAGGCTGTGTGTAATCTTTATTTCTGACATCAAGAAGGAGCAGGAGTTTGGGGTGGCAAGGAAAGCAAGCAGGACAGTCTCCTTAGTAACTCCAAGTTGCTTTGGATTAGGTGTAACGTGAAGTTGAACCCTAAGGCCCCAAATTCATCATTATTTCAACCCTAGGTGATTCTGTGTAATGTCTGGAGCCACTTTTGACTTGATAGAGTGACTTGTAGTTGGGGAACAGTGATTGAGGGGAGTCACGAGGCTCTTGATGCTACACGATTACTTTTCAGAGATGAAAAATATTTAGGACTCATTGGTGGTATCCTGACTGTTGGATTGTGTACAGCTTTATATTTAATAAGGTATTGGTTTTTATGAACATTTCAGAAAAGGGATAATTTGAGTTCATAATCATAAAGAGGTTAAGTATAAGCAGGATTGTTTTGTATACGCTTGCATTTTGAAACATGTGAAGCTATGAAAATGATTAAAGCTCACCATTTCTGAAGTCCACAGTATTTTTAACTGAAAAAGTCAGTGAATTCAGCCCCCTTATCAGGATAGCGACTCAGATTTCATCAGAATGGTGTGCAGAAAAGTAAATGAAATAGCAATGATTTTGCATGTACAAGGTACTGTATGTATCACAGCATCTTATACATGCAAATCTTGAAATGGTATATTAAATACGTATTACATCAGATTCCTGAGATGCCTGATTATTTTTAATGTCAGTAGGGTGTGGTTTTGCAGTTGTCTTTTGTTGGTTTCTAAGAGTGCACATTGCTCAAAGGAGATGACCTGCAACTTACCTTGTTGGCATCTGGGATTGTGTGGGCTGTACAATGAGTGGGAATCAGCTCACGGATCCTATGGGATGCTAATCTGGGGAGGGAGAGAAGGGAAGAGAGGCAACCTGTAGTGGCACAGTAAGTAGACCTGACCCGCCCCTTCTGGCAACAACCTGGTGTACAGAGATCAGTCATGAAACCACAGGCAAAGTCTTCACTGAGGCAGAGGCATTAACTACAGTGCTTCGCTATTTGCCTACAGGACCAAGAGCCTTGAGGGTGTTATATCTGAGTTTCTGCTTTGGGTTAGAAGACCTAATGAAAGAAATACTGAAATCATGTTTAAAATATTTTTGATTAAAAATGTCCATTATTACTGTACAGTTTGTTAGGAGTCTTCTTTGCTAGAAGGCAGATCAAATTTACTATGATAAAAGTATCTGATTTTCAAGTAAAGTAAGGTCTAAACTTACGATCATAGAGTCATAGAATAAAGTTGGAAGGGACCCATAAGGATCAGCAAGTCCAACTCTCTGCTCCTTGCAGGCCTATCTAAAATTAGACCACATGACTAAGAGCATCTTCCAGGCACTCCTTGAACTCTGACAGGCTTGGTGTGGTGACCTGGGGAGCCTGTTCTAGTAACTGACCACCACCTCAGTGAAGAATCTTTTCCTAATGTCCTGAACTTCCTGAACTCTGAACTTCCCCTGAAGCAGCTTCATTCCATTTCTTTGTGTCTTGTTGCTGGTCACTAGAGAGAGGAGATCAGCACTTTCCTCTCTGCTGCCCCCCTTGAGGAAGTTGTAGACTGTGATGAGGTCACCCTTCAGCCTTCTCTTCTCCAGGCTGAACAAGGCAAGTGACTTCAGCCACTCCACGTAAGTCTTACCCTCAGGAGACCTTTCACCATCTTGGTCACCCTCCTCTGGATACACTCTAATAGTTTGATGGCCTTCTTCTATCGAGGTGCCCAAAACTGCACACAGTACTCGAGGTGGGGCTGCATCAGTGCAGTTTAGACCGGGACAATCACCTCCCTTGACTGTCAAGCAATGCTGATGCACTCCAGGACACGGTTGGCCCTTTCAGCTGCCAGGGCACACTGTTGACTCATGTTCAACTTGCCATCAACCCAGACCCCCAGATCTCTTCCCGTGTGACTGCTCTTCAGCCTCTTGTCCACCTGTTTGTACACAGATCCAGGATTGCCCTATCCCCCGTGGAGAATCCGGCACTTCCTCCTGTTAAATTTCATGCAGTTGGTGGTTGCTCAGCTCGCTAGTCTATCCAGATCTCTCTGTAAGGCCTCCCTACTCTTGAGGGAGTTTGCAGCTCCTCCTGGTTTAGTATTGTTGGCAAATTTATTTAATGTACATTTGACTCCTGTGTCTGTCATTTATAAAAACACTAAGGAACACTGGCCCCAAAATTGAGCCTTGGGGAACTTCCTTGGTGACTGGCCGCCAGTCTGATGTAACCGCATTTACTGTAACTCTTTGAGCCCAGCCTGTCAGCCAGTATTCTTGGGTTTTTAAATTAGTTAATAGGTCAGTAAGATCTTTAAAAACGTTGGTAGGTTGTCCTTTGCTGAATCTGCATTTTTTTAATGGACTAAGGAGCCTTTTTAGGTTTTTTATAAGTGCAGTTTCTGTGAAAGGTTTAATTCACATTCATGAGTTATAGGTAGCTGGTTTTCCATTTAATATATGTCATCATGTTGAATGTTTGCATTTAACCTTTTGTGATGCATGCGTTCTGTTGATATAAGTAAGATATTATGCTGATCCCTTAACTTAAGCAAGAAACATGGCTTTTAGTCTTGCTTCCTGTAGAAACAAACATATACTTTGGATTTATTTCGTATCAGTGCAAAAAGCTGTCCATGGTCTCATGGACAGCCTCAATGGGGCTCATGGAAAGGGGTATGAAGAGCATTGGTGGAAGGAACCAGGTGCTGTGCTGGAGAAATTTCTTTTCTTCGTCACCTTAAGAGCTCCTGGAAAAAACCCTTCCTCCTAGCACTCATTGATGTGCAGATACCCTTAAAAGAAAAAAAAAGGAAGAGGAAAAAGAAGGAAAGAAGCGTGGAAATTGAGTGCTACCTGCCAAGGCCAGAGTGATTCTGAACGGATCTGTAACCTCCTTGGGTGAGTTGGCAGCTTTGAGCGACAATGCAAACAGTTAGGGTGAAAATCAGCAATAAAACCGCTACAGACATGAAAGGAGCTCATGCCACGTATTGGAGGACAGGTTTCTTGCAGCCCTGTTGTCTGTTCAAGGCTTCCTCTTTCGATGAGGATAAGGATAATGTATTGCCCTAATATTTCTTACTGTCATGAAGGTTGTACTGGGTTTGGCTGGGATAGAGTTAATTTTCTTCATAGTAGCTGGTACGGGAGTGAGATGCTTTGGATTTGTGCTGAAAACGGCATTGATACCACAGGGATGTTTTAGTTACTGCTGAGCAGTGCTTACATGGCATCAAGGTCTTTTCTGCTCACACCATCCCCCCAGTGAGGAGGCTGGGGCTGGGCAAGAGGGGTGGAGGGGACACAGCTGGCACAGCTGACCCCAATTGACCAAAGGGACATCCCACACCATATAGATGTCATGCTCAGCAGTAAAATCAGAGGGGTTATGGGGGTGGGCTAAGTTTCCTGGGGCTGCTATTGCTGAAGGACTCGTTGGGTATCGGTTGGCTAGTGGAGACCAACTGGGCTTTTTTGTATCACTTGGGATCTTTTTGCTTGTTCTGTTTTATTTTACTTACTTAACTGTCTTTATCTCAACCCATGAGTTTTCTTACTTTTACCCTTCCAGTGCTCTCCACCATCCCACGGCGGGGTAGTGAGCGAGTGAGTGTGATGCTTAGGTGCCTACTGGGGGATAAGCTCCACTTGGAATACAGGTACTACTTCTAATAACACAAAACAGAATTGACAGGTTTGGTGACTGAGTCTAGTGCTGGCAGCAGACACTGTAATTCCATACCATTCTCTTTATATAGTAGGTGGAAGAATCAATTAGAAGCATTTCTCTAAGAAGTGATCAAAAATAATGAAGTAAAAATCTTCTATGTCAAGCTGAAAAAAACTGAACAAAGTTGTATAACCATCTTTAAATTTAATGTATAAAGTGGATAAAAATACAAGTTAGCCCCCTCTTTCATTAGGTGTGCTGGCAAGTACCTGTTATTCTTCCCCTGACATGAATTTCTCTCTTTTAGCAGTCCAGTCCTCAGCAAAACCAAGCTTTCTAAATGTTTTCTGATGCTCTTAATTACTTGTGGTCCTGCAGCCCAGCATAGGTAAGGGAGATGCATGTGCCTCAGAACACAGATATCTAAACTAGCTTTGAACAAGCTGCTCATCCACTGGAAGGCAACGACACTGGGGCGCTGCTCCCCAAGGCATCATGCTGTGCAAACCATTCCTTCCTTGGCTGTCTCTGGTCTTGAGGGAAAACAGGTCAGAGCTCTGGCCTTGGGCTGGAAGAGTTGTTGCTGTTCAGTGGGAGAGCAGCACTACGTACAGGAGGTTTATTACCCCCTTGTACAGACAAACTGCCTCTAAATTATTTTATTTTTTTTAGTAAAACTGAGGAAAGTCGTCTTATCCACTGCCAAAGCTTCCAGCTGAAAAATAACATTATAAACAGTGGTGGTGAGAGCGGGGGAAGTGTCATTATTTGCATCACTCATTTTGAAGTACCTAGAAGCCCCCACAGGAGCAGAGAGGTCACAGTGCCTCAGTGGTGACACCTTTAGCCCTAAGTTATCCTTGGATTTTGGGTAAGGGCATGGGGAAGAGATACATCTTTCAACTCATTTATTTTGAGGTTTAGAGAGAGGTAATGGTAAATTTAACTCTGTAGATAGTCTGTAAGTGACACATTGTGTTGAGGAGCTTTGTTTGTTGTTTTTTTTAAATGAAAGTATTAAGAAGCAGCTAACAATCTGTGGAGAACTTTTATCATCTAATGTTCCACAAGACATTGCACTTTGGGAGTGTACATGTGCTGTGTCTTGGGAGATGGTGTAAGATCAGAAGAACTACTGCTGGAGACATTTCTCCACGAGACAGTTACTCACTCCAAAAAGGAAAGGACACAGCAGTAGCAAGCAGACAGAGCATTTCATTCCTGAAGCTCCTAGTTCCCCATATGTGGAAATGCAGCTAAGAATGAAAGGTCCCAGTCATTGTTGGAGCAAGTCAGCATCTCTCTTCCAGACCTGTAAGTCCTGGCAGTCTGGTTGTTGTAATATACTTAAGCATAACAGGCATTTGGCTGCTAGGAAAGCAAACACTGCCTAAGCCACCACGGCAGCCCGCCAGCTGGAAGCACCCCATGAGCCGCCCACTGGCCCATGCAACGTAGCATGATACTACTTTGATCAGCTTTCATGTACACAAGACTTGTTTGTACTAGAAAAGTGACTTACATGGTGAATACCACCTCTGGGAGTAAAGGATCTTTTGCTTATTTTACCCTGAAAAATACAAGCAAGTAACTGCTAGTTTGATTTAGCCTTAGCAATAGTTTCATTTCTTTGGTGTGAGCCAATACCCATCTGTCCATTCTGTCCCTTACTTCTAGTGGCTTTTATTACAAAACTTGTACATCCTCAAGAATGACAAGCTTAGTTCAATTTGCCAGGCTTTTTTAGTAAGAAGCATCTGTTACTTCATTAATTACCTTTCTTTGGGTGGTCAGAAAGCCAATAGCTTTTACTATCTTAATGGGTGGGTGCCACTGTTAATTCAAGTAATAAATTCCTGCCCTTTATTTAAAACACTGGAAGTTTATTGTAACTTAAAATAGCTCCTGCTCCACATACAAGTTCAAGGAAACCTTAGAGATTACCCATACTTCATAGTTTTTTGCTGGCTTGCCTTCTAGAACCACCCAGCATCTCTCTTCCTTGGTGTAGGTGAACTCCAGAAACTATTTTAGGGAAAGGAGAGGAACAATAATTAGGAAAGAAAAACACCACATCCACAGGAGTTGTGTATTTGTTCTACTGATATATTCCAGGCTTGTGTGGTTTTTACATTTATATAGTTTACATTTTGCTTGACCCATAAATAACACTTGCAAGATTAAGAGGGCCATAGTTTAGAGAGTATTTACATAGCCCCACCATGCATACAGACAAAGTTAAGCTGTTTTGCACTAAACATTTTTCAATGTTTGTCAAATTAAAACCCCTGACTAAAATACAAGCAATATTTCATCCATAATGCTGCTGTTAAACCCCTAACAAATCTAGTTTGGTATTGTAACAAACTTCTTCAATTTCAGGGATATAAAAATACTCAGCTTTTAAAATCTTAACTGTACAATATGTACATTAGTATTTGCACTGTTAAATTATGAATACATTTAAGCCTATGAAATACTACATTATAAATATCAATGTTTTTTGATTTAGAATTGCAGCTAATACATCTTTAAACCTGGATAATGCATTTGAAAAGACACAATTCTGAGCCTAATCCTTTAAGCCCTTATGAAAGTATTTGTTACGCAAGTAGATTCATTGACTTAAACGGGGTGACATGCCTGAGCAGAGGACTCCAGCGGTTGCACCTCTCTCTTTTGCTGCTGGAGGGTGGGGGGCACAGCCTAAAAAACATCACCACTCATTGGCAGCTAAGTCCAACTGCAGCAGCTGAATGAAAATCTTCCTTTGAACAGGCACCAATAAACCCTTACAGAGGGATGGAATTCTTAAAAAAGAAAAGTGTGGAGGGAAAAACATGAGTGTTAAATGTATAAACTGTTTACTGCTGCTTTAGGATAGATCAAGGCCTCAAGCATTTCAGTTCTGACTTTTGCCTCCTTAACGGTGGACTCTTTGGAAAAGGAGCATTTTCCCAAATGAAAAAAAATTCCAGTTTTTATAGGGAAACTTGAAGAAGGAAGAGTGAGCTTTATCAATGAAGAAAGGGTGCGGTATAGAGCCTTCTTTTTCTTGGCGGTAAGAGGAAAAAGTCAAAGATCACCCTGTGTGGCTATAGCTACAGCACAGGACTGATCATTTTATTTATTGATCTTTGTTGAATCCCCTCTCTCAGATAATTCAACATAGAGCATAAAATAAAATGTCTACAGAATGTCTGTATCAAGAACTGCAGTAACAGTATTTTGACAGTTGAAATATAGTATGTAAACCTAGCAATAGATGAGCAGATCATAGTTTGGCATGGTGACATTTCTGAATGTTACTTGTACAATGTAAACTCTGGCAGGGTTGTCATTTACACTGGCAAAGCATTAAGAACCTCAGCAACTTGCCTAAGTACAATTACTAATATAAAAAGATGTGGTTCAAACTGTAGCTACAGAGTCGACTGGTTTTCCGAACTGTTAAATCAGGAAATTATGCAATTTTTTCCTTTGTGTCCCCTCTTCTTCTTTGATTTGGTTGTCCTTTGTCCAAACTGAGAACTAGATAAAGCAGTAGTTGGACCAGAAAGGTCATCTGTATAGTATGGGTATCTCAGTGATCGTGGCTGTGGAATTGGCTGTCCTAGAAAATATCCTTCTTCTTCAGAATCGGATGATGAGGATGAAGTTGAACACCAGGAGTCATCTTCCTCACCATACAATCCAAAAAATTTATCAACCACCTGATTCCGCAGTGCATAATCAGACCTAGTATGAGCATATTGTCCATACAGCTCTGCATTTTGAATATATGCCCGAATCTCACGTGAGCTTCTATTTTGAATAAATTTTTCATGATCCTGAGGGGAGTAATAACGAAATCTCTCTCTTGGAGAGCATCTTCTTTCTGCAGCCAGGTTAAGTGCATTATCTGAACGAGACTTCCTACTTCTTCTGCGATGATGAGAAGGCCGATTTCCACGCTCTTCAAAATGGTAAACACGCCTACGAGTCCTTTCACTCATTGGAGGCTGTCGTATTTCAATGTTCTCATAACTTCCATTATCGATAACATCATCTGAAAATTTCACTTGTTGTGGTCTAGACTGAGATTTAGATCTTCTCAGTACAGGCATACGCACTGGCTTTTCCTCTGGCAAGACCTTTTCCTGACACAACTCTGAGCTCAGACTCTTCAAGGATTCTGTGCTCCGGTGGAGCATTGAAGAATTCAGAGTTCCCATGTTGCTCATTTTCTCACAGTCCTCTACCTCCAGTTCTTGGAAAGTCTGCAAAGAGTAGAGAGATGGCCGTGGTTTGCCTTCTCCATCAATTGAAGCCCCTGTGGTGGGAGTGGAGGAAGGAAGAAAAGCAAAATGAGAGAACTGTCAAAGATATAAGTATTATAACAAAATATTAAACATTTCTTTTCAGTAACGCAGACCTTATTAGTGGTTTTTGGAACTGTTACCAGAAGGACTAGATTCACAGAAGAATAAGCTTTGTTTTGACTTAAAACATTTAAGTATTAGCTCTAATTACCAAAGAATTAGATAACATTAGGACACCAAGAGTGGAAGAATTGTGATGAGTTTAAGGTTCTTAAGCAGCTCTAACACACACAGCTAAGTCTCTAAGGAAAAAAGAATTACTTAAAATTATTCTACAGTCCATGCTTGCCATTTTTAAGGCTAAAATATTTAATGTTTCTGGTATCACTAGATTCAATATTCCAGCTGTTGCTACAGGAAAGCCAGGCTTACTGCCTCACAAAGAAGGATCCTGACTCTCCAAAAATCAGCAGCAGTAAGCTGGCCTGGTTTACTCCGGGTTTGTGTCCAATAACCCTTTGTTCCCACAACAGCAGCATCATCTGCCCTGTGCCATTCCCAGGTGCAACACCTCTAGTTCCTCCTCCTCCCGTGCCCCCTGAACGAAGCCCCCCTCATCAGTTCCTTTGTTACTGCTTGGGCAACACAGCATGTGGTCAGTCCTGAGCTACACGTACACAGACCCTTGCAGATCTGACTTTTATCCCTTTGGCTAATTTCAGTCACATTTGACAAGGAGGTTCACAGAAATGGATTATCAGTTTTTCTTTACTCAATGGAGAAAGATAATCTCATAAACCTCATTTCCTAAGGCTAAGAAATTTACCATCATTTCAGATTTTCTACATATTTTTAGAAGCAATTCAGGAAGTTACCTAAATTGTTTTGCAGATTATCGTTAATATTATCCTAGTCTACAAGGCAACTCCTTGTACTTAAGGTATGGGGGAAAAAAAAAAAAATCTTCATTTTCTTGAAGGGGTGTTTTTCATATAACAAATGCATAGTTTGAGACCATTCTTACTCTGTTTAACATGGATTTTTTTGTTATAAGTAAAAGGAAAAAAATCAAAAGGAAAGGAGAAGAATTTAGATAGAATTTAAGTAGCAGAAATGTATCTTGTGGAAGAATATGTGTTTGGCAAGAGCCATCACCTACTTTACACACATGTCTTGCTACTAAAGCTTCTTAGAAATCACAGATATGAAAAGTTTCAACACACATGCTCTGGTTGACCTCTCCACCAAAACCAGTAATTTTTTCCCCCATTACCTGTTATGTTAGACAAAGCCAAAGAATCCATTGAGTCTCGAACACTTTGTTCTTGCTGTTTCAGGTCAGACAAACATTCAAGTGAACCTCCATACCACGGTGTTTGGTCGTGTTTGTATCCTGACGCACCATGTTCCATGTCTAGCTCCTGGATTTTCCTGCTGCTGGCAGGGCCTGGATGGCTGCCATATGCAGAGTCACCCAAGCCATCTTGTGACTGGGCCCAGTACATGTCTGATTGATACTTCTTACTTGCTAGGCTTGGATTATTTTTTTTCAAGTCCAACTTGCTCTTGATCATGCTGTCAGAAATCCAGTGTTCACTTGATCTAATGTCTACTTCCGTAGGCTGCTGGAAGAGGCTTTTGTCACCAAACTTCAGAAGAAGTTGAGTCATGTAGTCTTCGTGTTCAGCCCATTCTTCAGGGTCTTCAGGCATTTCTTGCTCTACTCTTCCTTTCCAGAAGTCTTCATTAACAAAGCTTGCCTCTTCCCTTGAAAGGCTTAAATCATCCAGCTTACGAGAAAGAGTATCATCAGCATTGCCTGAAAGGCCAGGAAATTTGTAATTGAGGGCTGGTGACAGGAGGAGAGACTGGCGGCACTGGTCGGCTGACCGGCTGCTTTTTCCCATGCGGACGCTCCTCCTGGAATCTCTGGATCGAGCAGACTGAAATGCAGAATCAGAAGAGTCGGAGGCATGAACATCCTCTCCCAGGCTGCAAGTTTTTGAACAGTAAATCTGCCCTTGCTTTGGAAGGAAAGGGCAGCCAAGCAACGAGGTCTTGCACTGAGCACAAGAAAAGCAAGTCTCTGTGGCATGCCAGTGCTGTCCGTCATAGGTCATCTGAGCATGGTCAACACCTAAAATAGGAGAAAAAGCAATGCTCTGGGTTTCTCTAAAAAATTACTTGCAGAATCCACATTTCTGGAATGTGACATTATTTCATAACTTGGCTTTCCCCTAACTTTTAAGTTTAATGCTCAAAATGGACATACTTACCAATGTGTTCCCCACAGGTCTCACAGTACTCCGCGTAGAGAGATTCAAAACAGTTACAGCAGAACGGTCGCCCATCCTTCATGATGTATCGCTGTCCACCCAGGATTGTTTCACACTCAAGGCAACAGAAGTGCTTCATGTGCCAGTGGCGGCCCTCAGCTTCTGTACACTCATCAGCAAAAATGATCTTTTCAGAGATAAAAATTAAACTTTTAGTTCAGTAGCCAAAACCTCACCTGGGAGTTACAGTATTCAAAATATCCTAATTGTGCAGTTCACACACAAAGTTTATTTTTATTTAGCTGCCTTTTGAATACAAAGATGATAAAAATAACAATCTCCCATAGTAGTTGTGGCATTCTGATCTAAGAAAAAGAGGAGAAAAAGAGGAGAAAAAGAGGAGAAAAAGAGGAGAAAACCTGTACCTTTTAAAGCAAAAGTCTTAAATGAGAACATAAGAACTAAACCATTAGAGAAGCTGCTACGAGGATGATATTTTGGAATATTTGTACAGAACCTTTTTCTAATTTAATCTAGAAGATTAAATTCTAAATTCAAACAGTTATGTTCTTTCTAAATACCACCACGTTGCTTGCAATATCGTAAATTCGACAAGAAATCAAAGACCTCTCAGCTTTCAAGCATATCTATGCATTGGAGTCCTTACTTCTTAAAGGAATGCATCTGAAGTAATTGCCCAAGTGATGCAGTTTGTTAACTGACCAAGAACAGGAGTGTAGATTGGCTGTGAAATGTGATTTACCTCATCACAGGCTGAACATCGAGGTTTGAGAAGTTCAGCGTGGTGTCTACCACAGTGAATTTTTCCATCTTGGTAGAAGTAGATAAGGTCAACAAGCAGCTCGTTACACGTGAAGCACACAAAACACGAGGGATGCCAGCACACACCAGGCCCAGCTCTTGAGGCAAAAACAGCAACTTCACCACCGTTTACTTTTGTACCACACTAGGAACAAAACCAGAAAGTGAATATGCTTCCCATCCGAAACTGCTAGCTTCTGGCACTGAAGCTAAAACACCAGATGCCATGTGCACGTTTTATTCCAGAATTCTGACAAGAAGGAAAAAAATAATTCTCAATTTTGGTCTAGACAGACTCTGTGCATCAAAAAACCTATTGTGAATAGAAGTTTATTTTATACATAATAATATATTTATGCATATGCCTGTTTTTCATTTGTCATTAGTATTAGTCAGCAACGGGGTTTTTGAGTAGGAAATAGTAAAAAAATAATAAAAAAATAATCAAAAAGTATCAAAGGATGTGTTTTGCTTACGCAAGCACTACCTTCTTCCTATTTACATGCAGTTTCAAAAATACTTTTTTGTGTGTTCTGACACAGACATAAGTATACACATACACGCAATATCGAGGTACTGCAGTTGTACATTATTGAGCCCGCTAGTTGCATTGGCACCAGCAGTATTACCTGTTCACAAACCGCGTGCATCACTGCTCTTGAGAGCAGTTTGATAGTGCCTCGGCCAAGTGCCTCCTTTTTGCGCTGAGAACTGAACATCTGCAGCTCCTTCTTTTCTTCTTCACTTAAAGACTGGCAGTATCTCACCTTCCAGTGAAAACACAGGAGAACTGATGTTAGATACTGAGCTTTCAAAGTAACTGATTAACAAGTAAGTGCATATATGCAAGAAATTCATCAGGAATGCCAGCAATCACCACTAAACTTTTCCAACTGGTCTTCTCTACCATCTTAATATTTAGCTAATACAGCATAATACAAAAGTAGTACGGAGAGAGTTTGCATTACAGGGGAAAAAACACCGTGCTAAACTAAGAAGTTGTCTAGGCAAGAAATAAGATTTCAAAAAGCCAAACCAAAACTCACTGCTATCCTAAAATAATGGAATGAACCTAAATCAGCCATAACATTGTCCTCTAGATTTATGGTTAAGTGCCCACAACTAAGTACTGCAGTATACACAAGATCTTAAGTATTGACACCCCCGCCCCCTTTCCTTACAAAGGGCTTGTTTGTTATTTCCACTTCTACTCCAAATTACACTGCATATCTGAGATGCAAACCTTTTACTATCACAAAGCATCCTTTTTGTGTGCTACAATGCAATTCCAGGAATTTGTAGGTTCCTGGTAATTGGTGGGTGGCTGCAAACACTATAAAACCAACTTGTGTTAAGTTTATTGCAGTGACACCAGCCTCCCTAACAAGCAAAGGCGGTGTCCTCCCAGACAGCTCTTATCTGCACACAAGCCAAGCGGACAGCTAAACAATGGACTCAGTGTACACAGCGTGCTGCTTTGCAGGTCAGATGCCACTGCAGGCCACAGTTTAGGCTTGTAATAAATACACAGGTAGGTAACGCTCCACGTAAAAGCCACCAGGGAGACCTAAGCCCTGATGGTGCATCCTAAATTATCGATTTACCTCATTATCGTGGGGTGGCAGCTGATAGAGAAGTTGTTTAATTCGGTGTTTCTCTCCAGGGCTGTTAACGTAAGGGACCTTCTCCTCTGGCAAGCAGGCGAAATACAGCTGGACCTGACCATGAGGAACGCAGAGTTCAGAGAATATCACCAAGCCCTGCAAGCATCCTTCAGCTACTGTTTTATCTCGGGTCTCATTTACAAAGGAAGAAGGTTATGCTACATTAGACCTGTGACAGGGCTTGTGCTGAAAATACGAGACCCAGATGAACCAGCTCAGCAAACCTGAATTGTCCCTGATAAAACTAGCACCCAGCTGCTGAATTGCTTTTCTGGAATGCAATTTGCAGTGACAATTAGGGAGGTATCATAAATTATGCACATTTAATGTTCTCATTATTCCCACCCCCTTCAGGGCTGGTCAACAACCCCGTGGAAATTCCAAGTTTCCCTCTGCAATTTACTGCACAAGGCATGAAGCTTTCCAGAAAACAGCCACTATATAAACAAATTTAATTTGCTCTCTGCATTTTACACATTGTTGAGACAAAAGCTGTTTTGTAGTCTCCTGCTGATCAGGTTCACCCAAAGCATCAGCTTTCATTGCTGCCATGTGGGCTTTGGTATGAAGGTGGAAACATCTTTCCCCTGGGAGGAGGGTGGGTCCAGCCACATTTCAATCAGATGCAAATTAACCACAAAATTTTCACGGGCTGCATGTTTTTGATAAAGAAATCAATATTAGCTGTACACACCTATCAATCTTCACTCTTTTTTTTTTTTTTTCAGAAGAAAATTATGACAGGAAAGCTGTAATGAACACTGCGACAAAGCCCAGTGGCAAAAAATATTTTTGTGGAACAGCCACAGATTTATTGTTTTTCCTATGCAGTTTCCAGCTTGTCACGAGGCCTGGGGCTGTAAATAAGAGCCGACTATTGGCAAAAATATTACTTGCCATCCAGATTTAAATAATGCTCAGGTCAACAGCTTATTACTGTGCAAGACAGATGAAAAAGAAGCAGTAATCAGTCATTTGACTCAGGAAGCAATCAAAATTGTATGGGAAAGATTGTATGAAACATGACTTGGTCTTCATTTAACCAAATTTTAAGTATCAGAATTCTACTGTGAGCCTGCTTACTACTAACTGTATTTCAAGAAGCTGCAGGAAAAGATAACATGCAGTACAACGTGAAGCTTTAAAGATACTTTATGCCCTTTTCTCATGTTTATTGGGCCACTCTCAAAATAAGTAATTCTTAGGAAAAAAGTCTGAGCCAGCTGGATTACGAGGATGTTTTACAACATTTAATTGTTCTGGCAGAACATTAGCTTGCTGTTCCCCTTAAAGGTCCAATTCATCAGGATTCTTATACATGCTTAAGTAAGTGATAAAAAGAATACTCCTAAAAATAGCTTATTACTTGCCATTCCTGCTGACTCTTTACTTTTTTCATGATTAAGAAAATCTCTGCATAGCTAAAAGGTAGCATCTTCTGCAACTTTGTAACTACGGACTGTATTACCCGCCAGCTGAAGGAAGGTTGCTCTGTCTCCATTAACAAACGCTGCACAGCCACTCTACCCATTTAACACTGGGTATTATTGAGTACACAGCCTCAGCACAGCTGCAATATCATCAAGTAAATGAATACTATGAGAGGTTCATTTTTATCTCAACTTGCTCATCAATAATTTCACTTCCATTACTGTGATGTTATGAAAGATAAATAAGAAAGAAGAGAGGGGAAGGAACAGCCCAGCCAACCCATGAGTGTCAACTCCAGAGACTGCACAAGAGAAATCCTGGCATGAACAAATGGCAGGCATACAACTATTTAAACAAGTGTAGAATACATTATTACCTGTCACGGTGACAGAACACTTTTGTTTATGTGCACTGTAGTAACATACATGTTCTAGATGTCAAATGCCTAATTATTTAGGGAGTTGTACAAGTGCAGTGAAGTACTGGCTAAGTAGAACAATGCCATGAGCTTTAATTTAACCTAATAACTTATTTCAAAGAGAAAGCAAATTTCTGCTGTTAGACTCAACAATACACACCTCTGCAGCACGTATTTATTGAAAAAAATCTTGACTGAGAATAAAACTCTTCAGTGCTGAGGATTTTAAGCTCCCTAAATGCAGTCTCATTGGAATAGAAAACAAAACAAGAAGTGAAGAGAGTTCTAAACAAATTCAAGTTTTATATATTCTAATAATTTAATTAGACTTGTAAAGACAGCACATCACTCCCTCAGATAGTCGTTACAAGGCTTATTTTAAACATGCAGAAGCAGAGTTGGTACCTGCTCTGGTCTGAGGCCTGGGGGGACCCAGGCATATTCTTCCAAGGCACAGCCAGAGTCATCATCAGATGTTGAGCTTCGCTGGCACCCAAAAACGAGATTGTTGGCTTTGGGCTCCATCTCCAATGGCACAAGTGTGAAGCGTTAAATATTTCAGCTGCAGCTCATCAACCAAATGATCTGGAAGAAGATATTAACAGAGCTTTAATAAATTTGGACATGCAAGAACTAATTATTGGTGTAAATGATCCTACAACAGTTCCTACATTCCTTTTGTTGCCCAGAACAATAAATTATTGAAGCATCAATTGCTACAAGCAATTCAAAAGTGCTTAAGAGATTTATAAAAGTAAAACTATTCAACAAAAAGAAAACTAGACACACACGTTAGGCAACCACATGTATTCCAATATTAACACTTGTCATCTTTTGCACTTCTGCTTGTTTCACATCACAGGTTATATGTAGATATATCTAGGAAAGACTCATCGGGCAGATATTAACGAAAGGAATGGCACAAACTCTTCCCGAAGTCCTTACTACCACCAATCTAGTAACACAAAAGATGTGACAATCACTTGTCAAAAACTAAAGAAATTGTTGGGGAAAGAGCATTGTGCAAGTGGCATCCTGTTCTTCACAAGGTAGCCACAGAGCACCAAGCATCTGTTGGATTCCTCTGGGAACTTTGCTTCAGCTGTACTGAGGCAGAAGGGCGTTGGTCTGGTTAAATATCTGAAATCTAATTATGCCAGATTAAGCTCTGTAAAATACATCAGGATTGTTCTGTTAATTTAAACCCTACAGGTCAATGCTTCTGTTGATTCTTGAAGCCTGCAAAGCTTAATATTGGGATCATTTTGCGTCACAACTGGCAAAGACAGCTCTCACCAACATCTGTAGCATTCTACAGTAAAAAGCTGAAGACAAGTCTCTTGCATTACTTCTAGCAGAAGTTCTTAGGAAATTCAGACCAGGGATTTCAGTGGAATACAAATAACCAAAGCAGAAAAGATGTATCCTACCATGACAGACATCCTGACCACTAGGGTTAGGGAACAGGCTTGCTTTTACAGTACACCATGCCTTCCATGTTTTAGGCAATTATTTCACCTATTCATGTAAACACAGACGCAATTTTGTCAGGGTTAGATCTATAACCTTGCTGATGGGTCTAAAGGGGAGAGCAATCTAAAAACTTCTGTTGGGTCCCACATTACATTTCCAGTCTCAACACCACCCTGTTAGAGACAATAAATTGCTGTTAGATCACAGATGGAAGAACAATTTAAGACCATGTCCCCAAGTATTGTGCTGGTTACTTAACAGGAGTTTCTCCTCCCTCAACATGAGGCACTGGTTAGTGCCAGGATCTGTTGATTCAGTACATAAACCCAAACCTGCTCCATAAAAAGTGGCCATATGCATCCAAAGTTACCAACTCAGAGAAATTACAATATTCAGTATTACATAGTCTACGTACCAACATTTTCAACACGTTTACACATTCCCACACGCAATAAAAAGGGATGGCGTTACATAGCTCTTCCACTGGGCTAGGGCTCAAAAAAAATAACTTGTTTGTTAAATTTACTCCAAAAATTTCTGGTTTGAAGATGCATGCACTATTTTTGGTGCACTGCAAAGATGCCAACACACTTCCATATGCCAACACACAGCATAGCTGCACTGTAATAAAAGATTCATTTAATGTTTGATGGGGCAAGCGAACCTGCCAACCCTCTCTTTGAGAGCAGGCTATTTCTACAAAGCACATCAGCTGTCGGGCAAATTTCTGAAATCATACTCTAGCTGAACAACTGAAGGTTAGCAAAATAGTTTCTGAGCTTAGCATCACCACACTACAATCTCTGTCAGAGAAGGTAAAACCAACCTCAATATCGAAAGCTCAATCCTATATATTTAAAATAGAAAGACACATCCTGGCATGTAATTGATCCCCCAAATTAGTTTCTTTCAGAAACAAATGATAAGACAAGTGATACAAAACTGTCTTCCCCCTCCATGTACTAGTGGAAATGAAGTCAAGCATCAGGTATGTTTTTGTTACTGCTCGTAGAAAACTAGGGTGCGAGGAGGGAAGGACAGGGGAATACTGTGATGCAGTTAGGAAATAACTCGAGCCAAAAAAGGCAACAGACAGAGATGCTCCAATTGGCAGCTTGTGTGCTGCATCATTTATACCCAAATAATTCTTAACTACAAAATCACTATGGGAATCATTGAGAAGCCAAAGTCCATCTTAGCAGCAGATGAACAATTTCCCTTCAGGAAGAGGTAGATATCTGGTTTACAGTAACATGTTGCTCGCTGCCACCTAAGCTGATATTTCCAATTCTTATGGCTTGCATCATGAGAACTTTGTGTTGATCAGACTGTCACTTTTCAAGAACTGACTCGAGGAATAAAAGCAGTCAATAGATAAAACATCTTTGCCAACATTTATTTAGGCAGCCTGACCTCAACCACACCACAGAACACAGATCTAAAAATGAAATTTAGGCAAAGAGACAGGTTCAGCTCTGGCAGTCGCCCGGCACTGGAGCAGGGTGTACCCCAGCCCACTCACAGGACACCCAACACTCACAAGCACACAGGTAACTGAGTAATTGCTTCATATTGACTGTTCACAAACCTCTGTCCATAAGATCAAAGATTAATTTATCTAACTTACTTTCTTCTCATTAAAGACAAGGAAATAAACCAAAATCTGAATGCATGAAGACTTGTTAACTTTTCTAACAATTTTTGAACACTAATGCTACTCATACATGGCAAAAAGCAGAGCTCAGTAATGTTAGGATTTCAAGTAGTCACTGATTGGCACGAGAGAGACCCACACCGCTTTTCCACGGAGACTGATCCTGCTGGGGCCACCTCTGACCCTTCTGTTTCAGACAGCACCCTCTCCAGCTCCAACAAGAGAAAACCACAGACCCATTTTCCCGGTGATACAGAGCAGGTTGAAAGTATGGATGGTAGAGAATAAAGGAAAAATATACCTTACCTCCAACTGTAAAATGCCACTCTACAGTCAGGGGGCTCCTCCCCAGATAAGGCAATTGGAAATGTTTAAAGCAAGGTTTGTAAATCTCAATGAGCCAAGATTACTCAACGGACAGCACTCACTTTAAAACAAAAAAGCTACCACAGACCTAATGCTGAACCAGCTATAAAATGACTGACAGTACACCATAGATCAACATAGCCATGTCACAAGTACCGCGGTGCTGCTGAGAGTGAGGTTTCTAAACCAGCCCAGCTTAACAGCAGGCTATCTGCAGAACTATTTTAGCAATTGCTTGTTTAGGAGTTCTCCTTCCTCTCCTGCTTCAAGTGTAATTTGGTTTGCATTTTAGAACTGCAGGGTTCTTCCTCCCCGCCCCCCAGCCACACTCATCCTTCAAAGTGATCTGTTTAAAGCGATTACATCCTAAGGAGGATTCAAATGAATATAAACAACAGCTGAAAAAATAAATGGTTTCCAAGGGATGAGTAGAAAGGTGGTCTTTCTACTCCTGCCATGACATCCACAAAACACAGCAAGGATGTTTTGTTTCGTTTTCTTCAGGTTTGTGGAACATTTTGAGGTTTCAGCTCTGTTCAAATACTACCTCTCAAAAAAGCTTCACAGCCAAGGAGGAGGTATTTCACTGGCAGCTTGACAACTATTAATAACATAATTGAATTAAACAGCTCAGTTTGATTTAAAAAGAAAAACAATATGTTTTTTCTACTGATGTGTTAAAATGACTGTATTATGACAGAGTTCTTAGAAGTGGAGACAAACTACACTCCCAATTACAAACCCATGGGTACATATAACATTAGGATATCAAACTCGGAGCAAAGCTATTGCTGAACCCCGTATGAAGGTTATCCCCGTGGCAGGATTTCCAGCTCACTGATTATGTTCACCCCTGACCAGATAGAAGAGGTCATGATTTGTGAGCACAGTTAGACAAACATCTCCTTGCCCATCCCCTGCTGTGCTACTCTGTCCTGCAGGGCAAATTGTTTAACAACTTTTTTGTTAGAAGGCTTGTTAACAAGGCTATAGGGGATACAAGATGCATATCACATGCATCCATTCACAATGAAGGCTCAACGAGTTAAGATTAGCATGGCCAGCCCATTCACCTGCTTATTTAATCCCTGGTGCATGATAACTACATTAGAAGAAGAAGTGTGTAGCACAGCCGCAGTAAACCACCATGAAATAACTATTAGGTATTACATGAACTATCAGCAAGTCTCATTCCCTAGCTACAGTGCAAACAAAGTATTTACAGGCAGCTCTAGAGCTCTGTACTTGGGAAATCTGGATCCAGAGCTGATGAGCAAGGTTTGTATCAGCACGACCCCACAGCGTCTTCTTCAGCCGCTGGGTCCTTGGAGTAACTCTGCTACCCGGAGCAGCGGGGAAGGAACGCAGCCCGTATACCTGTTCATTCAACAGACCTTTAGACGGACCCTAGGAATAAGAAGTTTTTCCCTTACATTAGCCAGCACACAAGGACCGACAGAAGAGCTAACTGCTTCCCTCCTCTAGCATCCCAGCGCAAAGATCCCTGCTCCCGCTGGGAGTCAGACCATCCTCCTCAGGGTGTTCTCTTGACGAGCCATCCCGCACAGTCAGGCTACCTGCGCTAACAAAAGGAGGAAGCTCGGTGACAAACACTGCCCGCACCAGCACATCTGACGGGGATGTGTTTGGCTTGGCTCTGTAACGTTAATGGAAACACAAGCGCACGCTGCAGCCAGGCAGAACCAAACCCCCGGCTGGGGAAGTGGCATCCTCACGGATGCTTCCCCCCTCTCTCCTTAAGAGGGAGCACAGATTTAGAAAGAAAGAAGTCTTGCCTTTTACAGTCTCCTATTGATTTTTTTAATTCTATTTTAAACAGCAGCCAGACTTTACTCCAATGTACACACAGACTCAGGTTTCACCCCGTCACCTGTTGGCTCCCAAACAACACCCTTCTTTGTTAGGGCTCACAGCCCTCATCGGAGACAAGTTTCCAGAGAAAACACTTCAAGAAAGTGTTCAATAAGTCGCAAGACTGGAGTTGTAAAAGCAGAGTTCCGCGCTAGCCCGGTTTGCTCTGACAGCTCGCCGTGCTCCTCCCGGAGGAGCCGAGGGCGATGCCCCTCCGGCAGGCAGA
>VZRW01011373.1:249324-286231 GCA_013398125.1 Aegotheles bennettii | reverse complement strand
CCGAGTGCTGCCCGCGGGGGGGGGGGGGGGGGGGGGGGGGGAGAGGGAGCCGCTCCCGCCGCCGGTCCAGGCAGGGTCGCCAGCCCCAAGCGTTTGCAGGAGCAGCAACTTTCTGCGGTTCGGCGACAACGCTTTTGTTCCTGTTTACGCCCAAAATAGATTTCCCACCCCACCCTCCGCCGTGCTCCGGGGCCGCCCCGGGCTGACCCGGCCCGGCCCGCAGCGCACGGAGGAATTAAGGACTCGGATAAGGACGGGAAACATTTGTGCTAGGTCGCTGTGTATGGATAAAAGTCAATCCGAAGCCGAGGACCACAGCGAGCAGGAGTCACCGCTGCCCCCCGGCGCATCCCAAGTGAGACTGGGGCGCCCGAGTCCCAGGCTCTGCACACAAAAGCAACCCCCGGGCTGCTGGGGCGCCCCCCAAGTGCCCCGGGCACACAGGCACCGGCCCTCGCTCCCACCCCCCGCTCCCCGGCGCGGCACAGCGAGGCGGGCGGCCCGGCTTCAAAGGCTGGCGGGCAGCGTCCCCTCCGGCACCGGAGTGCAACCGTGAACACCGCGGTCACATTCCCTGCTCCCGCCCGCTCTTTGTCTCCCTCGGGAAGTCATTATCAAAGGGAACTCGCGCTGCAGCTCGGGGTCAAAGCGGCCGCCTCCCCCCCCGCCTCCCGCTGCGGGGCAGCAGACCCAGCACCCCCCGAGGCCGGAGGCGCCGCATCTGCCCGGGCCCACCGTGCGGGACGGCGGCGGGGCACTTCGCAGCCACTTAGCGCTTCCCCCAGGAACCGAATTTGCATGAATTTAAATTCATTCTTCTAAATTTGAATGACTTTGCCCGCAGGGTGCTAAAGGGAGCCGGCCCTGACGGGTAAAGGCGCGGCGGCTGCTGCGGGCAGAGGCGCTCAAAGGAGCATCCCTGTCCCCATCCTCAGGTCCCGACCCACCCCGCCCTCAGCCGGGCACAGGCGAGGTTCCAGGAGGGCCGGGAAGTGCCCTCCCTCCTCCTGCCGTCTGCTGCTGAACCCTCGCCAGAGCAGCCCGACAGACAGGCGGACCAGGACCAGTCCCGGGATATCCGACCTCAAGCCGCAAAGCCTGTCCTAGGCTAACGACGTTAACAGCAGCCTCTCGGCTGCAGCCCATCCCCATCCCAACCCGGCTCTGCCAGGAGATGTGCCCGGAGACCTCACAGCTGTACTCGTAACCGCAGGTGGATGAACGGGTTCCCGCACGGATCCAGCCCCGTGGAAGCGAAGCCGCGGTCTGTGGCTCCTGCAGCGGGAAAAACTGCTGGAACTCCAGTAAACGAACCAGTCCCAGTCCTTCCACACCCCATCTCACTTCCATAAGCAGTTTCGCTGGTTGAACCACCTCCATTCTTAAACTGCTAAGTTGTTCTGAGGTCAAAGTTGGCCTATCACTTGGTTGAACCAGAGATTTTGTCAGAGCTTTTGTCAGTGCTGGCTTTACAAGACCCAGACTGTTTCCATTCTGTTTGTTGGACTGAGCAGACCCCATCTGGTGGCCAGCTGAACATCTGCCAACTCCATTCATCATTAATCAAAAATGGAAATGTCAGGAATAATGTTTATTCTGCCCCACTACACGACTGAATTAAATACCAACAATTTGCATATATTGTCTACTCCTATTCCAGGGGTGCCTGACCTTTCCTCAGTAGTTCCCCACAGTGAGGGCTCGCCACGTCTGCACAGCACATTGCGAAAAGGAGACTCTCATCTGGGGATTTCTGCAACACAACCAGCTCAATGGCTGCAGACTGGTTTGCAAAGTTTCCCTACTCGGAGCCTACCAAAGCCAAAGAGGAGACATGCACTCACTTTACTGGGCAGTCAAGCGGTCCCTGACCTTGCTAACACTTCCCTGACACCAAAGTGTTTGAGGGCGTGCAGAGATAGTTGGCTGCACTGCTCTTTCTTCCCGGACTTTTCTGGCTCGAGCAAATAAACTACCATATTGTTCTGGGCAATGCACTTAAAGATTATCAGGCCAAAAACAACTATTGTGATCTTCTAGCCTGAACTCATGTGTTCAGAAGATTTTCCTAAATTACTGTCTACATGAAGAAAACATTTGATTTTGATTTAAAAGTACCAGCAATGAAAACCCCGTTGTAGCTCCTGTTAAATCCTCTATAGCCCTTGCTAAATTGTTTCAAGTAGTCAATTATTTTAAGCCTCTTTTTTTTCAAAAAAACCCAAAACATCAGATTTTTGTGTTTCGGTGCTTAAACACTGGATCGTGGATCGTTTCATACCCTTGAATGTTAGGCTAAAGAGCCAGCTATCATAACTCCTCCCAGGCATTTGCAAATTGTGAAAGTCACTCCTTAACTCTCTCTCTTGATTCAGACTGCTTCCACAAGAACAAATGCGTTGCTGATTTTTTTTATTAGTATTATTTTTACACAACAAATATGACAGCACACGTTATCTGAAGCATAAACTATGCTACAGGAGTTGTGTTCCCTCCCCCCCAAAAAAAAGTAAAGAGAGAGACAGGCACAAACCAACTTGCCCTTTAAGGCATGTTTCACATTCTTGACTGCGCCTGGGTAGAGCTGATCCTTCAAACAACTGGATGGTTTGAGGGACCTGTAATGGATATGGAACCTTTTGCCCCGAGACATTAGCACAGATTTAGTCTAGGTAGCAACTTTTACTACTGACCAGGCCAGGGGTGTTCTCTGGCCTGTAAGAAGTTCGCTAAGCATATCAGTGTGGTTTCCCAGTACCTCAATTATCCACATCAGGGAACATCCCTTGAGATAACATAGTAATTGCTACCTTTGTTAGCAGTCACAGAAGAGAGACCAAGGAGCAGAGAATAAATTAACCTCTTGTGCTTCAGAGGCTTCTCTTGGTAAGACACAGTGGCATAACACCCACCTCTCAAGCACGATTAAGTCTGCAGATAAACAGAGGAGACCACCCTCTACATCATCACCCTTTAATGATCATCACCTTCACTCCAAGAGTTTTAATTAAGCATCATCTCACCTGTTCATTTAAAATAAAAAGTCACCAGTCAGCTAGGAAAGGTGAAAGTATGCAGTAAGTTGAATGGAAGCTAGAACAAAAAAAATACGCCGGTAATAATTCTTTCAGAGAAGTCAATGAGAAAAGTATTAAAACCCCCCAGGTTTTGTGTTTTGAGACAAAACAAACCAAAGAAGGTTTTGCATGTTTCTGATAGCACAGGAATCGTCCATGGAGCAGGAATTACAACTGCTCCCCAGGGCATTATGCACAAATCAAAGCCCATGCCTGATGAAGGCAGGTACGCCCTTCAGGAATTTTAGGGACGAGGACTGGACCATGTATGGTCCTGCCTTCAGGCTACAGGGCAGGGAGCTCTAGGACAGTTCACAGCACCAAGGTCCTTTCCACCTCCAGTGGTCCCAGGTCTGTGCCCTGAGGGAACGAAGAGGCCAGAGTAAGGGATACAGTTCCACCCCAGTCTGAGCTGATCTATGGGAAAACCCAACCCGGTGAAAATATGCTGGCTTAGATCCCTGGGCCTGCCATTGTTAACACAAGGAAAAGCCAGGACAAACTCCTGTGAGGCTGGACTGCTGTGGAGCTGCAGACTCAGCTGTCAGCCTTGATCTCTCTTTCCTGGAAAAATGGTAGTTGTGGGCCTTGCAAACATAAGGGCAAGTGGGTCTTGCTCAGCCGGTGCATAAATGGCCTGATCTCCAAGACCACTTTACATGACGCTCAAATACAAGTGAAACTTAACTATGTTCACCTCAGTGTGTTCAAAAAACCCAATGGACATCCACCTGCGTCTCTAGATACTCAAATGTCTTGTCAACCCTGGCCCTAGGCCTCCTCTCACAGGTTAAGAACATGAATTTTACCACTACATATAATCAGCAGGAGACACCAGACACACTGAGTGTCCTGGAAGTAAAGCTGAAGCTTCAAAGGACCCTAGTGGGCCTCCAGAGCGAGGCCACCTCGCACCTACAGCCATATAAGAAACCTCCTTGTGCTCTCCCTGTTCAACACTGCTTCCTCCTGGCCACCCAAACAGGGGAGTTTGGCACCAACTGTGGATCACCATGTGCTGCTGGGAGTACAAGCCGCAAAAGGCAGGTCAGTGCTGTTACTGGTGTATGGGCGGCTCTCAACTGGGTCGCTGACTGGCATCTTCTTGTATTTTGTTTTTTGAGGCTGCAAAGAGAGAGGCACAGAGGCAGCACCTCGCGAGCCCTCATGCCTTCAGAGTCTGAATCTTTGCTATTTTTTAAATAACATTTTAAAACAGAGGAAACCAGCTCTGTAGGAGACAGGCAGGTAAAATACAAGAGATGATATGCAACAGAGAGAGGGAGATACAGGGATTAAGAGGTAGTGTGCATATGAAATGCAACAAGTAAAAAATTAAGGAAGAGACAACAATTCCCCAAAGAACTTTGGAAAGTAAGTGAAAACATCCAATGGAAATATTAACATGAGATAACAAATCAGGAGACAATCAAGTGGCACTCAACAAATAAACAAATAAAGAAATGCTCATTTGTATTTTCATCCACCAAACGATGGCACAGGCAGCTGCAGAGGCATCCAGCAACCAGGTATTGAGGAGGGAAACAGCGCCTTCACAGCTTGCTCTGCAGCAGATCTGCACCAGCTACCGCTGGCCCGAGGGCCGGCCAGCATCAGCTGCTGCATGTTGGGAATGCATGTCAGAGAGGTTTGTTTTATTTCCTTTTCCTAATGCTCTCCGAGCAGAAGACCAATATACCTTTTGAAACCACAATCATACTTCTCTTCAGTAGCAAAGAATTAAAGTTTCATTAAAATGCCCTTCCTTGTTGGATCGGGCTAGGACTTGCTCCTGAACCAACAGGTCTGTTGCTGTACCTGGAAACTCTTAACCCCACAGGCTTTTCTGAAGACAGTAATCTTGATTTTATCGTAATTGGCTCCGCACAGCCCACAGCCACGCAGGGCAGGGGTAACCACCAGGGTGCCCACAACAACGCTGCAGCCACCGGCAGCCGGGTGCGAGTGGGGCTCTCCTACCCGCCCCGACACCCTCGGTGAATTAGCGCTCCGTTTCCCAGGCTGCACAAGGCAAACCGAGTGTGCTGCAACAACACCCACCTGCAACACTTTGCCGGTAGCAAAGGCTGACTCAGGGTGGAATTGCTGCCTGGGCTTTTAATAACACCCCAGCACATACACCATTATGCAACAGGGAAGGTGGTACAGAGCTGGTGCTAATGCCCTGTTTGCTTATTGAGGGACTTTTCAGCTAAGTGTTGTGCCAAGGCCTGTGTGGATGATGAATGATGTCACTCTTATCTGTGTCAAGCTCCTTTCTCAGGCCTTGCTTCCCAATAACTCCTTGCAATTTATCTAAATTGTTTTGGAAATTGATGTAGATTTAAAAAAGGAAATGGTGCAAACTCTGCGTGGCTTTTCCACTATCACCAACACACAAACACAAAGGAACACTCATCCCGAGAGTAGGGCATCCCTGTAAAGAAAAATATGTAAACTAGTATTTAAACAAATATTTGAACTAATATTTAGAAACAAATTTCAAACCCTTCACAAGTACAGTTTTGTTACATGAATAATATTCAGTCTGCCCTGTTGCTGGCGATACTTTTCAACAGCCTAAACTTAGGAGCAAAGCAGGTGATGAGCTTAAGTGAAGGCAAAGTTTGACATAGAAGATTACTACTACTGCTGCAGCATTATATCCGGAGAAAACAAAACCCAATTTTAAGCCAGAGATGAGATTTGAAAATGTTTGTGGCAACCTCCTCTTGCTTAAAATTGCCAAGAGGGAGGAAATCTAGCAGTCACCGAAACAGGTAACCAGCAGAGTGCTACGTTGCCATTTTCCATAAGCCATCCTCACAGCACACTAAAAATAAGTTAATCTAAACATTATTCTCTGCCCTATTAGTTTATTTTACCCAATTAATCTCACAGGCCATCCTCAAGGCAGACAGTGATGCAAGAAGGATGTAAAAAGTGTCAGGTGGATAACGAGATGCATTCCAACTTTCTTACCTTTCTTTAGTACAGCAATTGCAAGAGAGAAAGAGAGACTACCAGATTGATGAGCTGTCAAGACTGAAGGCCACAAAACTCTACCAAAAGGCATCACCAAAAAAAGGTAAGTGTTACAGACTTCTGCATAGAAAAATCAACGGGTAAATAATTATCCCAGTCACATAAGCCTGGGAACAGCCCTCTCGCTTCTTGCTCAGCAAACAAAATAACTGTGTCTCAAAGCTGGCCAGGCTTCTACCTCAACAGAAGTTCATCTCACTTCCATATCTGCCCAGTCTATGTCCTCTGCCACTACTGTTGCTATAGTTGTCTTGATTTTTATAAAGTTTCTTTTTCTTCATGCTTAAGGCAGCTTGTCATAGGCTAGGCAGCATCCAAAACAACACCCTGACTCCAGACACTAAGGCACAGTTTTACATTGAGTTTCCACAATTTAAGTTGTCACTGACTTAAAACAGAAACAACACTCAGATCTCCTCCTTCCATTTATTATTCTCCCCCACCTTGGCGAGGAGGGGGGAGAAAGAAGAAAAAAAGAGAGGAATAAGAGAAAGTCCTCCATTTAACTGAAGTTCCTCCTATGAGAGCCATGAAGGTTTCCCCCTCACTTCCATGTCTTTCCTGAACATGTTACAAGTCTTCCTAAGCTGACATCTTGCTAAAAAACATTCTCACTGTCTTATTTCCCAATGGAAGTGCTGTAATGTAACCCATTACCTCAAAATGGGCACCAAACATGCCTGGCCAAGTAAAAATCAATGTGAAGGGGGTTTTGCCCTTCATACGAACTTCACCTTACTAATTTTAATCTAACTGTATGACCAAATAAAATGTGGGGTAAACATACAGGGTTTATGCTTGCTGTCTCTTTTCCTAGGGGATTATGACTCAGCACACTCTCTGGGAGACCCAAACAGGCTTCAGGCTTTTCACTTAGCAGCGTGAGGAATGTCGACTTGAGAAGATGCATCCGTTCTATTTTATTTCCCCCCCGCCCTCTGAATATTAGTTTTTCTCTGCTGGTTTAGCTCCAAGAACTGGTTTACTGCAGGATGAGTTGAGCACAATTGTCAGCATTAGGGAGGGGACCAGAGGAAAGCCCAGAGGGACAGTCCCACTCCTGGTCAGTAGCTAGCTATTATAACTACACCGATACACCAAAACCACATCAAAAGGCAGTCAGGGAAGATGGCTTCACCAACATTTCTTTCAGCTGCCTGCCAAGTGCCCTTGGGATTATGGAGGCGCAGGTACAAACTGAAGAGAAAAATCAGTCAGTAAGTGCTTAAACAGTAAAAAAAGCAGACCTAATAGAGTCACAGTTTGAAGGCATTTGAAAGATTCAAATTTCTCCTTCAAGTATTCTCTTCACTACAGAGCTAGATGCTTAGGATCAGGTAGTTTGAGACTTAAAAATGCTCCTTTCCTTCTCTTAATCTCTACTGCACTTCAAGTTCAAGGCCAAATGGACAGGTGGTGTCTGTTCAAGACAACAAGTTATGCCTGGTTTTCAGCAGGATAGTAGTGAGGATCTCAGTTAAACATATATTCAAATAGAAATTAAGTTAATTATGTTCCTTAGTCATTACCCTTTCCACACCAACTGGTAAGATATTTAATTGTAACTACAACAAAGAAAAAATCCCCTAAATATTGAGCTTTGCCTCATCACCCTCATGGCATCACTGTAGACTAGTCTGGAGACTCCAATGCATATGCATTGCCTTAACTGTACTTCCAGAAATGTTTGCACACTCCTAAGAACATGTAAGCATATTTTCAGAGTAAAAGATTTTAGATTATTTATAGCAATGAAAATACTTATGTATGGAGCACACAGTACAAAAACTGTTTTAAGAACACTCACCTGGTACCCTTGACACAAGTGACCTTTGTACAAGCATCCATTTATCCTTAAGTCCTTACGGTACTGTCAGCTGCTGAAACAGCAACTGCTTGACATTACCTGACACCTGATGCTCAGCTGGCAGCCTCCGAGCTTTAAGCTACACCCACCTAGCCTTGCCTGCACGTCCCAGCATTTCCCACCAGCTTGCTCAGGAGGATAGATTCCCTTGGATGCATAGTCTTAAAGCAATAATGCCTAGAGTTTTGAAAAGGTACCAGAATTCAATGGAAGTGAACAAGTGCTAATGCAATCTATAGCCATAGACAATGCTTCTAGAACAGACAATTCCTCCCCCTCTATTTTTAAGAATATATTTACATTCAGCCACTTGGAAGTGAAGCACTTCATTGTTGCTGTGACTTCCAGTATCAGAGGTTGAGGGAATCTGCACAAGTGTCAGGCCACTTTCACAAAAGTAGTTCAAGATTAATTTCTGCAGCTCTGCAGTTTCTAAGGAAAAGGTTCAATCATTTTCAGGATGAGACAGCAGAAAAACATGCAACCTTTCCACTACATAATGCTTCAGTATCTTTTCAACAGGTTTAGAAAGCAAATATTTGAGATAGCAATGTGAACTCAAGGCAAAATCCTAAATTTTGACAAATCGGGTTTTGGTAAGTAAAACCTGTGAATATCAGAGCTGCTTGATATGACTTCAGATACGACTGACAGGTGATTTGTCAAGACATGGCACTTTTACAGGTCTTAGAAATGGCAATGGTCACATTCAGCATCTATAAAAAGTCCTGAGTATTAGTTTAAGTTTTCAATTACTTAGTACCTTTAAACTTGCATATTTTCCTGACTTGCTTTCTTGTCTACAACAAGATTAACTCTCAGACAATTAGTAAGCAGAAGAAAGATGACAATAAATGTTTCACAACAGCCATATACCCATGACTCTCCAGCTTGATGTTATCTTTGGATTTCTGTGTTACACACACATCCCTCCCTCCTCAGTCATCATCTACTTTCTCTTCAGCAGTACTCCTTCATAATTCTTCCCTGATATGCAGAAGCAATGAGTCAGTGATAATTCAGTGATAATTACATTGTTTTTGTAATTACCATGTTTTTTGTAAATGCAATCTATTGACAGCTGGCCTGGACAAACATCATAACAAGAAATCCAGCCCTCTGAAAGCATACAAAACTTACACTGGCCAAGTTTTAAAGCAAGAAACACTTTTCCCAACAAGGAACAGGGTGGGGATTTGGGTGTGAATAATGTTTTAGGTTTGGACAATCGGCTTTTATCGGCAGATACACACCCACACCTCCAGGCTGGTGGAAGCTCCATTCACAGAATGAGGACATTACCAGAATACTAAAGGGCACATTAAAGAAAATTAAGAAAAAAAAGCTAAAAGGTTTAAAAGGACAATCTAGTTAAATTACCTACAGTTTCATTACGGTTTCAGTTACAGTACAGAGAATCTTGACTTTGTTTTGAGCACTGCCACTGCTTTCTCAACCAACCTAATGCTACTATGCAGCTGGATTACAAAGTCCTTCCTCAATCAATTCTAGGTGTGCTGATCAGATAATTTCTAAAATTTGGCAGGATTTTGTTACCATGCAAAGGTCCAGAGACCTGCCCGCTCAGTAGGAGTGAAGCCAACTCTCGCAGAATTTTACGTAGCTAGTCTGCACCACATTAAACTACAGAAAATAACAAACACCCATACCAACCTGGACTGGTTCTGTGTTGGCATCATGGAGCCCCAAGTGTTACTCAGCTTCTTCTTATAAATGAGATTAAGGCTGGATTTACTTCTTCACTGCACCAGGAAGACTACTGGTAGAGAAATCTGCATAGCCTAAACCGGCTATAGCATAGGATCAGAAGCACACACCAGGCACTAAAGTACCCAAGTAGATGATGACTTGTTAAAGTTGCAGCTACATCAACTCCTGCTTCTTACCATGACACTATGCTACCATAATTGATTGATTCTTCAAGATGTGAATAATCAAGTGGTGTCAGCTGTGCCATGACACACCTGTAAGGGGGACAGCAGACTTCATGAACGAGGAAGAGGAAGAACTTTTGGGGGAAATGGAAGAGGGAGGCCAGTACCCCACAGCCTAGATGCTAAAATAAGACTTTTGTACCTAATTACAATCTTATTACTCAGTTGCCACCACTGCAATGGACAGGTTGCCTCCTCTTGATTTCTCTGATCTACAGAAGACAGTGGACCTAATGTAAAAAGGTCAAAATCAATACACTGATCCTCCCAGCAGTGGATTTTCAACAGACAGCCATTACCACACACTGAAAATAACTGAGGTAAATTTAGGAGATGCAATTATCTGTAGCTTTTCTCCATTAAGTCTTGTAACTCCCTCAACGAGAATTTAAGAGCATACTTACTTCAACTTCTATATGAAGTTAATAACTTCACATGAGACAAACAGTGGAGCAAGACATTCACATTTTGTACTATCAACAAATAAATGCTGGAGAGCAAGTTTTTTGATCCAGCTATTATCTCTAATTACATCTATCTCTATGAATAAATGAAAACTAGTTTGCATTTTTCCCCTGATCATTAGCCTCATTTACATAAGTGTTATGAGGCCAGTTCTTTATCCATTAGCGTGAATTAAGTGATATCCTGCTGGGCACAGGACTGTTCAGACATGCTGACTGCAGAGCAGCTGCTCTCCTCTTGGTATTGAATGTTGATTAGCATCATAGCACATGACACACTGCAGGGCATATTGTGTGTCACGCTACGGCATACAACATTTAATGAGAACCCAAAGCAAATCCCACCATTCAGAAAGCCGATCTCTCCTCTGAACAGCAAGGCAATAATTAAGCACGTGGTCTGTCTTGGGAAAGACTGAATCCCTCAAACAGTGGGCATTCAGTTTTTGGGACAACGCTGACTACCCGAGGCAGAGCTGTAAATTTTCTCTGTTATTCTGAGCAATACCAAGTGTACTCACTGCCAAGTAACCAAATCTAGTCACATTTTCCAGCAAGACTTGTACGCTCGTACATTACCCTTTCAATTCTGATCTACGAGACAGAATGGATCTTCTGTATCATTAGAC
The DNA here is from genome assembly GCA_013398125.1 of Aegotheles bennettii. Classification (NCBI taxonomy): domain Eukaryota; kingdom Metazoa; phylum Chordata; class Aves; order Caprimulgiformes; family Aegothelidae; genus Aegotheles; species Aegotheles bennettii. The sequence continues at coordinate 275,194 of VZRW01011373.1, read as the reverse complement.
CTCTACAGAACACTTAAATAAAGACACAGAAGCTATTAAAACAGAGTGCATGATACAAACCTGACTCCTCAAACACGGATCAAGGTTTAGTATCACCTTTCCGTGATTACTAATGGATGTCCAGTAGCACCTTTACATTATTTGTCAGCTTTTCTCTTCTGAAAGATGAGTTGACACCACCTTGTCTTGCAAAGATTCATGACTTATTTGAGAGCTACTTTGACAATATTATAAAATAGTGCATCACTGTACTAACATTTCACTACTTTGAAACTATTAAATGGAAGCAAAGGAAAGCTTTTCACAAGAGTGGATAAGTTAATGTCACACCATTCAAATTCATGGAGAAACTCTGGTTATTTTACCAGAAAACACGGTAAGGGGTGATGACACTAGAATGCTGGATGCACTCCTGCCTCAACTCATCTGCAAAGCGGCATCCACAAAATACTGACAACAGTTAGCTCAGTTTGTTCTGAATGACTGAACTTGATTAGTAAAGGTTTCAGCATGCACATCTCTTCTCAAGAAGACCAATGCAGCAACAGAATCCACTTTTCTAGCTAAATAACTTTTCCTCTGCACAGCTCTTGCTCCTAGACAGCAATGTAAGCAAGCCAGGAGAATCCCTCTGGGGAGGGCAGGCCAAGTTTGATCACTGGAGTTGATCTAATTACCATTGCAGTTGTACATCTGTATTAAAAAGCAGAGCTAGAACCCTTGTATGAGAGGTGTTGGGATAAATCAGACATCATTCGTCAGAAGAACGATGAAGAAACATAAAACAACCCACTTTTTCTGCACTGTTCACAATGCAATCACTTTGTAGGAGAACATCATAGCATTAACAAGGGCCAAAAGATTTTACCTTTACAGCTCAGACCATGGAAACAGCTAAGAAGGCATATACAAGGGATGTCACCTCTCTGTTTTCAAAGATAAAGGGAAAAGATAAATCACAAAATGTCTCCAAATTGTACCCTCTCTTCTTTTTCTCCTCCCACAACTCCAGGGCACAACGACCTTTTTCAGATTTGGTGGAGAGAAGCCACTTCAGAGGCTGGGCTTTGCGTTAAAAGGAGTCTTGTCTTTTAAACTGAGAACAGATCTAGGTTATGCCAGAGATCTTTATAAACTAGGTTCCCGTTTCTGATGGCATCAGCCTCCCTCCCTGTGACCTCAGTGAGACTCTCTGCTAGAAAGCTCCAGTAAAGAGTTAGAGACAAGGCTACCACTGCAGCAGTATTGTGAGGCAGCAGTGCCCAACTATTTTTCCGGACAGACCACCGATTTCAGTTCAGCCTCAGATAGAGCTACCCATCACAGTAACTCCTCCCCTCAAGTCTTCCTTTTACACCTTAGATTAGCTTTTCACATACTGTGTATGCACAATAATCTAAGTGCATCGTTATCTTGTAGGTGCATAATGATGTTCTGGGGACTCCTGACCCACCATCCCCTTGGAGGGAGGATGGACATGGATGGATGGACAGCTGTAGTGTGTGGATCGCACTGAGCACTTTTGCTAGAGGACAGTGCTGAGAGCCTTCAGCCCCTAGCCCAGGGGGCACTGGGGAGCACTCACACTGGAGCATGGATTGAGAGGACTAGTGAGACACAAGTCACGAGCCTTCAGTGCAGCTGCAGCCAGCACAGCGTCCAGTACAGCCAGCCACTATGGCCAAGAGGCACTCAGCCCTCCTTTAACAGGAAGGACACTTCAGCTGTCTCTGCACTAGTAAATAAAACAGGGTCAAGGTACCAGCCTGCAGTCACCTACAGCATTTCACTGGTGGTAGGCTCCATGACATGGTTTTGAGTAACTAGCACTACTGGACAGAGCGTCTGGGATATAGGAAAGGCCACAAACCTTTCCTACCAGGTGGTCCAGAAAAAAGTTGGATTTGGGTTTCTCCATCCTCCCTCCACAGTCCTTGAGCTCAAAGAGGCTTTCAGCCACTCAGCCCATGCTTTCATGTAGTACCTCAAAGCATGCAACACACTCTCAGCTCCCTGATGAGTATTTCAGATGTGTTGAATGGAAAAAAAATGACAATCCACCAAAGAGCAATGTCTTTATGAAGGATGTGTTTGTGGCGGGATGCACAGTGCAGTTCAACTACAGACAAGGGCTACACAACAGGGATTTGGGCAGTCTGGCACCTGGTGTCAGGGTCAGGGGACCAGTTACTGCTAAATGAAACACTGTCCAGACAGGTGTGGTTTTGGGCTTCTGAAAAGTCTTCTACTAACTTTAATAAACACGTTTAAAATGTAAAATAGCAGAATATTCACTGCATTCTCTCAATTTTTAGGCTTACACAAGTTTCCCTATAAAACAAAATTTTGGACTCTGATTTACTCCAACCTGAGTGTTGGAAGTAGTTACAAACTTCAATGCAAAACATTTATGTTATAAAATACTTTTAAAAACTCTTCCATCATTTGGAAAATTTTTGACAGAATTAATTTTTTAATGAAAATAGCTTTTAGCTATGCACATTTGAGAAGTAAATGCAGAAAGACAAAAGAAAACAAAATTAGAGATATTTGAAATTACTTTTTGAAGTTGGGATGATTTTTTTAAATGCATCTTACACTTACAAATGAACTCTAGAGTAAATGCAAAGAAGCAAAGACACTTTCAATGTCATTCACCCAGACATTAATTTCGCAGGATACTGCTGTTTTCAATCATGTTTAACAGTGTTAATTTTTTCTCATTATCAGCAAAACAAAATAAGTACATGCTGAGGATAAGGAAACAGCTTTGTTTATCTTTAAAATCATGTGCTTGCCAGAACTAAAGCATGTATTTGCCATATGTCGGCCCCTACACCTTTCTTTAAATTACAAATTCATTAACATAGCACAGCAGTGCTATATTGTTAGCAAGGAATAAAGCACATTTTAAAAAGCAATTAAGTGGGATAAAACTACTTGAAGAGAAAGATTTTCCACTGCAGCAATGTCTCAGGGAGACCAAAGGGGAAACCTGACACGATGGAATGTCAGCCTGAACTTGATGAATTTGTACTTGGTGTGTCCTGTCCACCACTGCAATGGCAGCAGCTTCCCACATCACTTTGCAATACCCTTCCTTAGTGATGCCTGTCATTCTATAGGTCATCCACAAGATAGTTCGGTTTGGATTGATATATTTAATGCAGCCATATCTTCTGTTATTGACTTGAAAACTTCAAAACTCAAACCATCTGTATTTGATGTGCAGCCTGCCAGAGACGGCTGCTTTGCCAAACAGATTGCATGGGTTGATTCTGCAACGTGCCGGTCCAGGACACGTGAAGCTGACTTAAAACACCCCCACGGATGGCAGTGGCCTTCCCACAGGAGCCGCTGCGATCTCCTGGGGTGGTCAAACTGAAGGTATCAACAGCTCTGCACAGGCACACAACAAGACTCAAAACCAGGTCAAGTTTGAATTTTAGAGCCCTTCTCTTTGCATTTTTTGTACGGGGCTTTGAGACAAGTCTGATGGCTCAGTTTTATGGCTTAGAAAGAAAAGCCTTGAAAAACTTGATCCCTGCTTTAAATGAAAGCAGATTCTCACTGGCACAGAACAAACCCAGTGCTTAGCAGTGCTTTGCTTGCAAACATTGTTATGTTGTTGAGACAAATGTTGCCAGTTTAGAGCCGAATGTATCTATGAGGTTTAATGTAGAAGAGAACATTTATTTCTAGAGTGAAATGAAAAAAAGTTTGTTAAATACATTTCCTTTTTTTTTTTTAAAGGCAACAGTGAAAAAAACTTTGTATCTGTCCTATAAAGATATTAAGACTATCCTCACAACTCCTCTCCTTTCCCTTGGGATTTAGGATGCTCAGCAAATTTGGCTCTTAAAATCAACATACATTTGTTATTTAAGTTATATTGTCATTGCTTCCTTTCTGTTCTCGAGTGAGCACATGGTGTGGCTATTCCTTACAAGCCTGGAAGCAGCATCTTTAAAGTGTGAATATTAAATTACCCACACATCTACTAGACTAGAGAGAAAACACTTTGGCTGCATAGAAAGACTGACAACTCTAAACACGCTACAATAAAAAGCAAGACCTGATAAAAATACCATTACTTGCTTATCTGGAGGGATTCTTCCCAGTTCAAAGGGTCAATTTCCCAGCAGGGCATCAGCGCTTATCAGCAAGCTCTGCTCAGCCTTTCAATTGCAAAGAGAAGCGTTGCCTCCAACCGGCATGACAATGGCACTATTAAACAGGCACTTCAAAGATATAGATGTTGTAAATGCTTTGATTTTGCCAAGTTCTCTACACCATTGCTATCCAACAGACTTTTTCATGCAGAGGTCAGAGTCTTCACTAGGCAAATGAAAAGCAGGTGATAAATTAAGTCATGTGAAATGCAACAAATCCATTACTCGCCTCTACTCCCAAAGCAGGTCCCCACATTTTCGTAGGTACAAGGAAGTCCATACCTGACCAAGAGAAAAACCGGGCTACTGCAGTACAAAGCTCAAATAACCTGCTGTAGCAGGGAGCCAGGGCCAGTAGGACTTGCTCATATACCACAAACCTGCACCCTTCCTTCCCACCGGAGAAAACACATAGACAGTAATATTACTGAGGAGAACCTGCAGGAGTGGACATTCGGAAGAGCAGATGTATTGATTAGCTGCTTGTCTGCCACATCAGCCTGGATTCATTTAAGCTGGCTGTGTAGGCAGCAGAGCCAGTGCTCCCTCAGATGATTAGAGACATGGGGTTTGTTCCTTATCTTGCTATATGGAATGAAGGTGAGGAGACCAGGCAGAGTCAGTACAGACAGACTGGTCATTCTCTAGTTATCATGGGATCATGTGATATAGATCACACATGTTAAGGTGCATACGTGGTCATCCAACATCTGCCAGTTTGCATCAGCACTGGATGACTGGATGAACGTACCTTTATCTAGATCTTAGATGACTAGCTTTAGACCTTCCCCAGCATTTGGTCTCTGACCTTTCCTCGCATATAAACCATATGTTTTAAGTAAAACTCTCCTGCCCTGAAAGTAAGAAGTTTGCACATTATTCATCTTTTAAAATTCCTTTTCACTTAGCTCTATTCCCACTTTCTTTGAAGCAACATCCCAAGTCCCAGTCTTGTTTTTTCAGGCCAACCATCTGCTTGAAGGGGGCAGCACCTTTTGGAAAGAGCTCTATCTCTTCGAACGTCTGCAGTGCAGTTCCCTTGATCCATTACCTCATAACCCTTGGGACACTGGTAACAAGATGTGCCAGAAATGACTGCAACAGCAAGAAGCTTCATTTTCACATGAATGAGGACACAACAGGAAGCTTTTCTACCCAAAACATTTCCTGTCTGATCAACAGGTCACAGTTTACACATAGGAGTAAACATGCAACCCACAGCAAACCAAGGCCATCTACTCTAAAATATGTCTGTTGAAAGCACAGACTATAATTAAGTTTTAATTCTAGAAAGCAGTTTAAACTCAGATAGGGGTTAGATTCAATCTTCACTGAAGGAATTAGCTTTTTTCTAGTTACGTTAGTTCCTTTCAGAAGGGAAAAGGAAACTTTCACTTGGACCTTCTGTGCTTGGTTTATGCAAGCATGCCTAAGGGCATGAGATACAAACAAAAGCTATTATCGCATCCCAGCTGGTTGTGCCATACCAGCAGAGCCCCGCATACTTTCCACTTGTCCCAACAGCAAAGCAGTAAGAGCAGTTAACGCCTCCCCATGACACCTTGCAGAGGCTGCAGTTCCCTCACCCCAGCCAACAGGTATTCCCCAGTGCGTACCCGTAACACAAGGCATGTTGTAGTTTTAATAAAATTGACCAGGGCAAAATAAAACCCCACTTTCCACTGTTGACAGGCTGATGTGGATATAACACACAAGTAATAAACAGTTTTGTCCTAGGGCTTTATTCCATCCCAGCTAATGTACGTTTATATACCCTCCCCTTCCATGCCCCCGGCAGCAAAAAGTACAGCTTGTGGTTGTGAATTGCACACAGACTCTGTTCTTCTCTTTTGTCCTCTCCCTCCCACCTCCTTTCTACTGTATTATCTTTCAATTAGTCACAGGAGTACAGCAAAACACACAGTTCTCTGATCTTCTAGATGATCTTTTTATCTATAAACACTAGTACCTGCCTCCTCTCTAGGAGGAAGGAATCGAAGGAATTAGGTAGGTGATACTTTAAGTATTTATGCTAGCAACCCTAATAAAAACACTGTCCTGTTTACATTAAACATATTCAGAAAGGACTCTAAACTTAAAGGCAAGCAACTATGTAGAAGTTTACCTGGTAGCTTTACAGGAAGAAGAAAAGCTAGTGTTAAGACTTGAATTTTTGTAAGTACTACATGTACTCCGAAGCCATGAGTTTCCACCTATATTGCACGCCTCTTTAAAACAAGTAATTTACAGGGCATTTAATCGTCGTGCCATTGTGCACTGATCTTGGCAAGGGTTATAGTAAAAAACTATGGGACAGCAGGCTAAGGTGCATGTGTAATTTTTAATTCAAGGAAAGCAGTTAATTTAATGCCACTCTTCCAACGCATACATAAGTAGGGACCTAACTGACAAAACATCTCTATCATGAAAAGCTTACTTAAGAACTCATCAGTTAATATCTACATGGTTCTCCTTGACAACACTACTTTAACTGCAGTGCAACCTGTCATTTTGTAACTTCACTTCAGGAAAAAGAATCAAAACGCTGAAACAAGATTTTTGCAATGTTCAACTTATCCCGAAACATCTCTTCATTGGACCAAGATATAGGTATCAGGATTTATTAAAAATACCACATGGCTAACTTTATAGTGTAACACACAAGCAAGAAGATGGCCCTGGGAACCAAATAAAGCAATATTTGATATGTAAAGGTTTATCAGAAACTGTTGGTTTTCTAAAATAGTTACTACTGATCTAGAAGAGCTGATTTGTTCATTAATGTACTTAGGTTACTCCATCATCACCCATTTAGGTCCTCATGTTGCTCATCACCTTCTAAGCGCATCTCTGTAAGAAAAGTCTTGCTGCAGAGTTCATTTCATGTGTTAGTAAGGTGAAAGTTTTACATCCTCCTTTGCAGTTTAAGGTTCACAGTTGCCTGCTTGTTTCCTGGGAGAGTGCTTCAAAGTGGAAGATCAGGCTGGTCCATCTGGAGTCTGGAGGGTTCAAAACTTAGATATGACTTCAAATGGAGACAGTGAAGAGAATGAGGCATTAAGCTACATAGCCTTTGCCACATGGCTGCCAGGCTCCTTGCCAGTCATAGCTCAAGAACCAGTACTTGAAATGGTAAGATACAGAGAGTTACAACCGTCTCAGACCAGACCCCTGAGCACATGCATCTGCAACAACGTGCGTGCCTACACCGAGCAACAGATCAGAAGCAGAGATTCATGAGCTAGTGGAGACTCAGGCTCATAAATCCACATGATGCAGTGCAGCTGGATATTCAGCTTGGGCCAGCAGTGATATAGCTGCATTTACATAGCCCTTGTGCTGCTAAACTTGGATGTCTCTATTGCATTCCCCCACAGCTTCTGCTTCCAAGGAAGTGCAGCCAATCTGGGAACACTAGGAACACACATCTGGGGTCTAGAAATGCTCCAAACCAAAGCTGACAGGATGAATCACTGTCTTCCTGCCAGCTAAAGGATGCAAGAGATTTAACAGCCAACCTCCTTCCCCATACCCACCCCCATCCTAAAAAGCAGCTGCGATAACCAGGAAAAGAGGGGGGGATTCAGGTGAACAGGAGATCTAACACATACAGCCTGGATCTGAAAACAGATGCTCAACAAAGAAAAAAGATACCGAATCAAAAAGTTAAAGACAAAAGAAAATAGTCTGAAGCGCAAAGCTGTTTAAGGGTAAATTTCAAATAGGACTTCAGTCCTTGACAAAAATCAGAATGAACTCAGAAAGGATTGTTGCTTTCAGTTAAACTTTTGAGTACTGGTGAGACTATGACAGCTTTAGATGCAAACAGCACTGATCTACCAAATAACCTAAAAATGATACTGAAGCTTTATTTTAATTATGTCCAGTGGGATAAATAAGCAGCACAGTCAGCATTGGCGGTGTCTGTAAAAAGCCAACACCGACGCAGCAGATTGAGCCAGGACTCAGAAACTGGGAGGAAAGCTTCTCAGGGAGGCCCATAGCCCTAGGCTAAAACACAAGGCACTGCTGCACAGAGGCGGGAAGAGAAAGGCAACAGAAGACAACTTCCATTAAGCCATGTAAATCACTGGAACTACTTACAGGGAGTGAGAAGTACTAGGAAGTGAGGTCTGACCATGCACCGGGGGTGGTTTGAGACTGCTTTCCCTTCCCTTCCTTCTTTCATGTTAAAGAGTTAATACTGAAGCAATACAACCACATTTTCTTTGTTTTGCCTATTTGAAGTGCCTTCCTTTTGAGCACAGAGAGCAGGAGGCAAAGAAACACCACCATTCTGTCCTCCCACCGCTGCTCCCCACACCCCGCTGTGCTGGGCTGGAGGACCCCGGTCCCCACCAGGCTCCAGCAGTGCCAGGAGATCCCAGAGCTGGGGAGAGGGACAACAGGAACAGGTTCAGTAACAGCATCTGCACTTCCAGAGACTGCCTTTCCAGTGGAAGCACCATGAGGGCAGAGTCACTTTCCCTCAAAAGGCAAAGCTTTCATAACAGCAAGCTAGAAACCCATGGTATGCTGCAGTGAGAGGTGATGGGCTGCTGAATGGAGATCATAGTCTGCTTTACATGCAACCAAGTACCTCCCGCTCACTCCTCTGCCCAGGAATTAGGGATGCCCAGCGCCACTGCTGGGTTTTGCATTCAAATTCTTTCTGCTTAAAACCTAATGGGGCTTCAGCTCTCACCTATTTTGTGATGGCAACAATATCACTGGCAGCCTGCCTGACAAAAGGAGGACCTGCCCCACCATCAGTCTTACTTCTCACAGCGACACATACAGTCCTTATGATTTCTGTCTCCACAGCCATCTCAGTTTTTACAACTTCACTGCAGCACTGATCAAGGCACACTCCATCTCTTTTCATTTGAAGAGATTTAAAATTGAGTAATATGTCAACACTCCGGCTGCTATTCTCAGGACAGGGCTCAGAAGTGGAAGGAGGGAAAGATCTTGACCCAGGACAACAGGGAAGCAGAGCACACAGACTGTGAGCTACAACAAGAGACATGTTCATCTGCATGCTCTCATATATAAGATAGACACTACATGTGTGCATACGTATGTAAACACACACAAGTGGGTAAAACTGTATGTGGGCAAGATGATTCTAGAGCGCTTAAGGACACAACAGTAGACAGGCTGAGACAAGTAAGTAATAATAGAATTTAAAAGAGCAAGCTGACAGCTAAAAGATGCAAAGTAGTTTATTCTAAGAAGTACCTCCATCTATTTTATGGTGGAATAATTAATTTTGTATTTAGCAAAATTTGTTTCCGGAGTAATTAATGCAAACAGGCTTCAGATAACTCTTAATTATTTGTGTGGGTACAAAATGAGTTCAACCTGAAATAAATTAACTTGAAAACTCTGCCAAGTTTAACAAGCCTTAAATTGTTGGGTTGTTTTTCTTTACTTTATTCTATGGCAAGAGCCTAAACAGTTATAGCTATAGTTTGTGTAGAGCCATGGCTGCTTTTCTTAAAGTGCTAACCTAGCAGGCAGGTGACACAGGTCTTCCAGCTGCCTTATTTGCTGTACTCCAGAGCTCTGAGCCAGACGTGGACTGTTGAAATAGTAAATCCTCTTCCACTTGGACTGAAAATCTTCCACAGAACTTACATTTCTTAAAGCTTCACCAACAAAGAAGAAGTTTAACCTCTCTCATTGCCAGCCCTGAAACTGAATGCAGACTCGCACTCGTTCTGGCAAGCAGCACGAAGATCTGTTTTGTTTCCACCACAATTCTTCCAGTCACTGGAAAGCCTGAATGTAAGCACGTATCTGTGACCACATTTCACTTCACCAGGACAAAAATTGTGGATATTCCTCTCCCCAGCAAGAGAGATTTCTGGAGCTCATCTTTGGAGCTTTGTCTGTGCTGCATTTCCACTGCAGAGCATTAAGCACATATGAATTAAATTGTCAAGCAAGAATACCTCCCTTACCTCTCTCTCAAAAAAACCCTCAAGAAATCTTGCATCTCAAACCACATCCTTATTAAAAAAATTAATAAGTAAATAGTCAGAAGGGCATTTGCAAGCCACTAAACCAAAATTCTTAAACTCTAATCCTTTCCAACAATAAAACTTTCTGCTTCTGCCAAACCACTTGATCCATCTGTTTCACTTTCTTTACTGTAAAAAGGAGAACATGGCCTCCTCCACTTCACAAAAGCAGTCTGTGAACTCGACATTTATAGTGTCCTTTTCCAAGTAAGCTTTTCTTATTTTCAAATCATTTTCACGCTAAAGCTCCAGGTCTTGTCTAACAGAAAGTTCAGGTGACTGTATAAGCATTGGTTCTTGTGTCATTGCCGTAAACACAGGATTATCTGCTTTCTGTTACTGTTGACAAATCAGTTGGAAAAAATAAGGTTTTTACTTGGATTTTCTTGAGGATTGAGGGATGGAGAAGAGAACATCTTCCTACATAAAACGCCACTGCTCTCTTGAAAAGTCTGAATTCTGAAGAATCAGAAAAGCAGTTCAGCCAAATGCCTTCCAGGTTTCAGCATTTAATTTGAAAGATCAACCTCTTTTCTGAGAATCCAGAACTTGGAGAAAGCATGGGGTTACTCTAATGTTCTCTCATCATGTAGAAAAATTTCATATCAAAAGAAGAATTTCTTTTTAGTTAGTCATTAAAGAACTAATTAATATCTTTTAATACTTCAGTGATGTAGACTTTGAAGAAATTAAGTTTCTTGTCCCGTACCTTGGTAAACCTTTAAAAAACACATTCTGCAGAGAACGTGACCACCAGTTCATTAAGATCTAGCTAACTAATCCAATACCCTTTGTACCTAAGGTAAGAAACAATTATTTAAAGACTATATACCACATCACTGCAACCAGTTTTAGGCCTCCTACTTTGAGGTATGAAGCAAAGGCAGCTTGAGAGCAACTTCAAAAATGTCTTCTGCAGGCTACCTTTGGAGGAACTGTTGCTGTGGGTGGAAATATGTAAATGAGAGTTCCTGATCCTCAGGGTTTCATATGGAAACATTTACTAAGTTACACCAGCATAAATGGCTGTAAAATCTCAGAACAAACCTTCTCCTTCAACACTAGATACTTCACCTCAGATTTTATTTGTAATTAAAATGTTCCACAGGAAATAATAACCATAGCCTTAATTAGGTAATTAAACCTGTTCTTGAAGACTTATGTAATGCAAAAGAACAATCATGCAGATGGAAAAGTTTAAGCCTGCTAATTATAGGCATGCACAAGTTACAAGAAAAAGCTTCTTTCTTAAATCTCTTATTTTAACTCTGGCAAAATTACATGTTCAGCAACCAGCTGTGTCCATCTCAAGTGAAGGGCTTACTAATGCAAACCTTCTATATCATAGTGCTATACTAAAAGCCACATTTATGAATTCTCATAGAGTTACAAAACTCAGAAGTAGTAAATCAAAGATTCACAAAAAGCTTAAGTCTTCTATCTAGATCCTGTTTTGTTTAGATATGCAAGGAGTTCAGAATAACTTAACTTACCTTTGTATGACTGTAGATGTTACTTCCCCACCTGCCTGTCCCACCCTTCTCTAAGAAGAGTGGTAATGAGGATGCCTCAGCTGCTCATGAGGCAGCTGTTAAACCATCCTACTTTAGAGCTATAAAGAGTACAAGGATTAAAGAGGGTGGGGAAAGAATCCAGCACAATTATTTTTCTTAGTGGGTGTTTGTACAGTTGTAAATGAGCACTGAAAACTTGAGACAAGGATTTGCCCCATACTGAGCAGCCTTACAGATAATAAAAGAAGTTGAAAATGGATGCTTTTCTTTCTCTTTTGCAGCTTGTTGCTCAAAATGTATAGCCCAAGTTGGGATCTGCATCTCAGAATTAACTTTCCTAGGATCAGCTTATGGTTTCATGAACCTCTTGAAAAGAGATAATTGCAGACGTACCTATTTGTATAGGAATGCACGCCCCTAAGCATTTAGATTATTTTACACCAGTGCTTCAAGTAAAGAGCCAGTGGTATTTTACAGCAAGTCAACCAGTTCTCAGAAGTTTCTTCAATAGTCTTGTCTTGCCCCACAGAACTTGGACCACAGAAGGAAGAAAATGTTGGTCTTCCACACAGCTCCCTCTACTGATTAGGTCTTCATACTTTGCAACATTGCAAAACAAAATTTGTATGGCTGAATGGTCTTCTATAAATAAGGTCAGAAATACTTCAGTGTTATTATATAAATATTTAAGTATCAAGTCTTGGGGGGAGAAAAAAAAAGCAGCATCTAAAGAAGCTACTCGGTTCCATGAAGCCCCTGGGGAAAAGAAAAAGACCAACTAAATTCACATCTGCTAACCAAAACAAAACTAACCATACCGAAACCTCTCCAAGACATTCAGTTTTTCAGAAGCTGGGATAATCATGCCAAACTTACTTATATTTACTAGCCAAGGCTTCCCATAAGTTAATAATTTGAGATTTTTATCTCAAGATCACATAGACATCAAATCATCTTCTCTATAAAGGAAGCAGCAAATAGAGAAACAAAACCAAGCAACTTCTAGAAGTCCTAAAATTGAGTCCCATCCCTGGAGAACAGATGCTACCCATCACATTGCCATAGCTGTTGCAACTTCAAGATGTTTATATTTTGTTTTTCTCTTTTCTGTAGAAATTTGCCCAAGTTTAAATGTATATGGTTTTATTTATGAATTGAAGGCTGATCTCTCAGTATTAAACACTGATGAAAATCTCACCAAATTTTAAGAACTTAATAAAAATTTATTGGCCATTTTAAGACAATCTCACAGCAATACTTTCAAATAAATCATGTAGCATTTTTGTGCCTGGAACTTAAGAATCCTGACCAAGACTTCACTTGAAGTTTTAGAGGCTGGAAATTGCAGTTTCCTCCTTTTTCAGTAATGTTTGCTTATGCAATATCTGAGCAATAGTTGTTATGAGTAAGGAGTACAACTAGACAGAAATCTTCTACTTAGAGACACATACTTGGTGAATACTCCATAGATTATCAGTGTGGGTCTAAATTAAGCAAGTCATCTGCAATGCAACAGAAAAGACAACTCCAGAACAGTAATAAGTTTTATACTAACCAATTACCTGCTTCTAATTTGATTTTAGAAAAAATTAACTGTTAATAACTTCCTGCCCATCAGAAAAACACTACAATTTTCTTTGACCTAAGAAGCTATGACTGTAGACAAGTAGTTCACCTGACCTAATCAGCAAGAACTCACTTGTGCACAGTTAGATGGCACAAGAGTATGGTGGTGTAAGAATTGTGATCCTCAGCATCTGTATGTATTAATACCTAAAATTACAATTAATGGTCAGGTGGTATCTGTTTTTTCAGCTGATCTCTTTAGCTATAAAATCTATGTAGGCCTAAGATGTCACAGTTCGCTCTGTGCAGCGTGTAAGACTCGCCATGTGCTCCCCTCATTTTTTGCAGCATATTAAACAAACAGTGGTCGACAACTGCTCTTTGAAGATGGGTTTTCTCAAATATTTGATTTGCCTCATCAATTTAGTAAAATAGTCTTTGTTCCTGCCTCTTGGGTCCCCCAGTCTTGTACTGGATTGCCAAGTACCAAAGAGTGGATCAGTAGCTCTCCTTTCTCTTTCAGCAAGTGACACAGACTGAAATATTAGTGGCTTATCAGCATGAGGCCACTCAGCATGTACCATCATTATTTTATTTTAAGATCAGTGGAAGGAGCTACTAGATATAACAACACTTGCTGAAAAATAAGAAAACCATGCAGATGCTTATGCTTCAGCCCAAAGGCTGCATTTCCATCAGCAAAACAACCCCGAGTGCCTTACCTGCCTTTTGTAGCCAGGCTCTGGTTTCTTTAAGGCCTTTATCTTGGCCTTCTACAAAGAGATCTTCAACTACAGGCAAGCATGTCTGTATGCATCCATTTTTTTCACTATAATTCTGTTCAGAATTCCTTCCTGTTCAAGCTTTTCCCTACAGGTACCCTTAAATTCATTAAACAGATGCATAAAAATAGCAGTTTTAAATGCACTTTTCCCAAGGAATGCCAATTATCTTTAGCTTCAGAAACGTTGTTGTCATTTGGGAGTGGCTAGACAGAGCCATCTCCTGGCTAGATAGTAAACAGAATTTCTGTAAATATACACCTTAATGTCTGTGAACATTGGTTCACAGCTATTTATCCATTGCAAGAGAAATTGAAGTGTTGGTTTTAAAGGATAGCTTTCATACCTGCATACTACAGTCCCTCAAAACAATCAATTAGTAACTACATGGATGACCAGGAGCAACCCATCCTGTTTGCTACTAGGCTTTTGGAGAGTATAGACATGAAGTTAACAGCAACTCTGGAGTGAAAACCGCAAGCCCTAAACCTCTCCTGCTGACTTCAGAAACACTGAAACAGCAGTAAAGCTTTATCCATTTGTCCTTAGCAAAAGTCGGAGGAGAACATCCAGAGTTCAGGAGAAAAAAAAAATCTATGCAAACCTGGTCAGTACTATGAGGCATTCCACCCCGCAACCCTGTCTGATCTCCTTAGGCATAACACAGGGATAATTAAACTCAGTTACCTTGACTTTTCACAATCAAATCGGTAAACACAAGTAATAGCCATGTTTTGAGGATCTTGTTCACGCTATACGATTAAATTAACATGATGAGTTTAACCCTATTTAAGTTTCTAGATGTCTCATGTTGTGGATTTGCTTTTAAAAATAATAGAAATAATAGTATCCATAGACAGTGTTCAGTCTTTTGCTTCAGTGGGTTTCAAAGCTGCAGTTATTTGCTTCTTAGACAGAAATCACTATTACAACTCTTTCTAAAACTGCTTCTCTGCACAACATATTGACAACCCCTATGCGAGAGTCATTTTCCCATTTCTACCAGCCCAGAAGAGATGTGAGCATGGCAAACAAGCCGTCTTCAGTACCTGAGCATATCTCTAGATTCCTTGCTAAACCAACACTCAGGACAGCTAACAGATGTGAGAGGTTACAGATAAGTGGATTTTGTTCAATTAACAGGCTTTGTTAGTTTTCCTCCCTCCTAAAAAAAAGAAGCTCTTTCCATCTCTTCTGAATGGCTGCAAACATTGACCCACCTGTAAACATAAACATTACAAACACTACACACACATCAAGGCAGGCAGAGAAAGATGCCACAGTTACTAGGCTGAAGCCTAGCAGCATCTTGAAATACAGTGGAATAAAGAACTTGCCATGGCAGTGAGAGCAATCTGTCAGTGTCTTCTCCAGATTGTGAGTGCAAGCAGTAAGCAACTGCAGCCCTCTGAATCAGACTTTATTTTATATTGCAGTATGTAAGTCGTCACCTCAGAGAGACCAGAGGCTTTTAGATCCTAGTTTTAACTACAGCTGAACAACTATCCTTCTGTTCCCTTCTTAGAGGCAGATGAGGCTCAGAAGCCTCTTCAAATACACCCTTCAGCCAACCCCGGGGTGATGGATTGTCCATGTTATCACTCTCAAAATATCTGTGGGTTTGACCCTTGAAGTGAAAATTCAGCTTTCTCTGTAGAATCCTCACGAGTCAACCTCGATACATCAGCTCTTTCAGCAAAGGAAACACGGAAACACGTGCTCTGAAGTACCAAAAGACAGGGTTTCCAAAGTCCTGGTTTTCCTGTGTACCACCATTTGTGCGATGGCAGAAGCAGGCACAACCGTTAGCAAGAGCAGGGGCTCATGGCCCTGCGCCAGCCTGGGCGCCGTTTCAAAGCGGATCACGTACAGCAGGGCTTGGGGATCTTGGGCTACAACAGTGCGTGACCGAGGGCGACGAAATGAAGCAGAGCACTTTGGCCCTGTGCTAAGGCTGCCGTCCCCTCCTACACGGGTGCATGAGCAACAGCTAGATCATTGGAAGCACTTCACGTAGGCAGTCTGGCAAGTCACAGATGTCACTTTTAAGTAACACAGACATTATTCATAGCCAGCCACTGCTTGCTATCTACAGATAACTGATTGCATTCAGACCAGATTGGAAACAAGGTTGGCTAAAGAAAGAGCCAGACAATCTGTTCTCTCAGAGCTCCAGCCATTCCTGCATGCAGAAAGTGGGAAAGACTTTGACAGCCGGGACCCACACTTTGGCACAATAGAGGCTTAAAGTCAAGAATACAGCAAGATAATGCATTACTGGCCAAGCGCTGCAGATACCTCAGCAACTAGCGCTTGAGTCTGCTTTTTACCGCAGCTAGAGAATCTGACAACTTTACTTTCCAGTCCTTGACCTCTGTGTGTGTGTGATCATTGTTTTTAAACATCCAGATATTCCACACACAGTATCACACTGGAAGAGACCATGTAACAGTTCCACCGGCCACGTGAAGATGCATGGCCCATCTTGCATTTTTTAATTGCATGGATAAGTCTACTGCTTTTTTTTATTCTTAAGTTGTTATTTACAAGAATACACAGGAAAATTTAAACACAGTAAGAACAGCACAGATCATTGGCAATCAAGTTTCTACATCAGCTCATCATCACCTAACTACAGGTATCACCTCAAATGAACCTATTTCTACACCTATTATATTCTTGGCTTCTTTGCTAACGCATGGTGTGGCCTACTTATTACACAGCTGCAATCAGGATCTCCCTTTTCCCTAGGAGCAGGCTATAATGAAGTAACAAACTTTGGCAAGTACTTCATAGCCACAACTTGCCTAGATGAAGTTTAATCTCTGTTTAGTGAAAAAAAAAAAAGTTTGTTACCACCAGTTTCAGGATTCAAAATAACATACTGTAATCAAGAAGTTTGGTCTCTGAAAAAATATACTAATACTTAAAAAATTTAGTTGTGTTCAAAGTATTTGAAACAACATTGAACTTACTGCACTATTTTTTGATAACAACCATTAGATTACAAAGCTGAACGTCTAACAAAATGTTTCATGCAGATGTCTACAAAAATATAAATTCATGTCAGAGCAACATCCTTTAAGCAACAGTCTAACACTTCCCTTCCTTGAGGAAATAATCTCTGTCAATACCAAAACCCAGCACCTAAAGCCAAATGAGGATGCAGCACACAATTTGGCACTGCACTTGTCCACAAGCCCTCAGATGCAGGACCTCTAGAATCCTCATTAAGAGCATAGTAGTGGACACACAGTGTGAATGCATCAAACTTTTTTGAGCCTTCTTACTTTTCTACTTTTGTATACCTGATATATACAAGAAGTTGTTTATAAACACCAGACCTGAGTTTGCATTTGTGGGTACAATACTCATCAAGTGATCAAACTGAGTATAGAACACACAGGAGATGTTTACAAAAACATACAGCTCAATCACACTGAAGAAAGACTAGTTTTAGCATTCAAGATCTAGCAAGTTCCAGCAATTTTTAGATGATTATGGTAAAGAATTTTTAAATCTCTTGCCACTGTCCTCATGGCACAGATGAGAGACACAATGCCAAACTTTCTTCCTTTGGAAAATACATACTCAAGTGCTGGAGTCTTTTCCTGACAAATTTAGGAAAAAAAATGGAAAAAAACAAACAAAACCCCAAAACCCATGAACCAAAATAAGTTATAGTACCCTAGAAAAAGACTCAAAAGATTGCGTGGCAAACTAAGAACCAAACGCACCATTGACTACATAAAAAATATTTTGTTGGTATTTTTTTTAATTGAAACTAATTGTGTCTCACTGCCTATCACACATTAAAGAAAGGCTCTAGGGACAAAAGTTCAGATTTTATCTACAGGAAAAACGTTACAAAATAAGTCTGTCATGTAGGAGACTTCAGCTTTAGTAATTACTTCCCTCATCCTAGACCTAGAAGATCTGAGGATACGCTTTTTTTTTTCCCCTCGGGGCATGTACTCTCTACCTACCATTTGGGTGCAGACCACAGTTTAGACAGTTTAGACTGAAACCTCTCTTGAAGTGGCTGAGACCTACCCAACCCACCCTACAACACTCCACCCCCTCCACTGGAGAGAGGGGTAGTAAGTTTTGCCAAAGAGTACAGCGGTGACAGCCATGCTGATGCAGACAAGGCAGGCAAAGGGTTCCAACCCTTAATTATCTTTGCACCGGCAAAAGCAGGAACCACAAGTAGCAGCACCTTCAACTATGCAAATGCCAACATCTCTGAGGACCATCTCTCTATTAGGAAAGTCATAAAAGTAAGACCATGAAAAAGAGGAGGGTGTACCTGCAGAACAAGACAAAGCCAGATGCACAAGACTTAAGACACAATAAACCCATTTATGTTTGGGATTCTCTAGGGACTCTGCCTTCTTCCTCTGTGCTGACCACACTCAGCTTCCTTGTGCCAGCACTGGCACCCAGCTGATCACATGGTGAAACTGCACAAGAATTTAAACAAGCAGAAAGCTAGCTCTGCCAAAAGAACAAGAGAAAAGAGTGAAATTTCACATGGATTTGATTCTGCAAACCTATTCACCATGAGGTCAGACAAGCAGCAATGCCACTGCAAGAGGAAGGAGACCACAGCAGCACCTACCTAAACAGTGTTCTAAGCCAGTGGAAATGGGCCCTCTGAGCATTTTTTCCTTTGCTGTTCTCAAACAATTATCAGTGTATCTATGCCAAGTGATTTGACTTTCACATTGAGTGACACTGAATCTCTCTCTTCTTTTGCATTTGCACATTGGGGTGGCCATAGCATCTGAATACTAGCTTTATACAAACAGAATAAAGCTGTGATTAACAAATTACAGAAAGAATAAGAAACTTTTTACTTATCTGGAACAATGTAATCTGACTAAACAGTAACAGATTCACATGCTAGATAGTAACACAAAAAAAGAACACATTTCCTTCAGAGCTTGGATTTGAGCATCAGCATGGAAGAGTGGAATTCCTCAGAAGGACATGTTTTCCCTGCATGGCCAACCCAACTACCAATGCTTCCAGCACTCACTGGCAGCAGCCATGTTATGCTCAGATACCTCAAGCAGTTCTCTAACCACCCTCAGATGCCCAGAAGAGCCATAGGAATCAAAGGACAGACTCTATGATAATCCCAACCCAAACCCAATTTCCACTAAATTGCTGTAGGTATCTTTGAGCATCCGAAATTTCAGAGTTGCTCTTCAATTAACTTCAGCTGCTTGCAATGGAACACGACACAGACGTACTGAATATAAAACCAAAACAAGCTCAGGGGTTCAAGTGGAGCTGCAAGATTTCTACTCATTCAGAATGATTAGTTTCTCAACTTCATTTCATACTATGCAGATTCAGGAGATTATAATCTTTGCCTTTTATTTACATTTTCCTCTGGAAGTACTCTAGGTTAGGACTCATAAGCAGTTGTTTCTGAAGACTTTCCTGATCTTGTAAACATTTTGAGAACAAATCCCAGACCATTCATGGGCCATGACTACAAGTAGGGTCTGCTGTCCCACATAATGGCGGAATTGCCTTCGCATGACAGAGCTCAATCGTCCATCACTTCTGGCACATTTCTAAACAGCAACACAAGGCCTATATTTAATGAACACAGCTTCTAAATTAGTATTTTAGAAGCTATTTCCAAAAGAAAACAGAGCCTAATTGAGTCTTGATCACCTAACAGCGCCGAAAGATACTGTTACTCAAGTGCCACTTAAACAACCATGCAGCCAGCTACTTCAGCAACCAAGCATCCACAAATGAATGAAGCCAAACAGATCAACATACGCTTTGTAACTGATCATGATGCAATACTGCACCCTCAAAGAATAACTGTACACACAAGGGAAGTTGGATTTTTCTATTGTCCCCATTCTTCTAGTGGGAACAGATGGTTCACTAAAGATGCTCCGATTTATGAAGATACAACCTGTAGAAACACTGGCTTATTTACCAAGAGACTTGCTGCACACTGCAGAAATCCAGATGTGGCACTAATGCAGAGTGATGTAGGTCTTAATTCAGATGACCCTGCTTTGAGAGAACATTAGATCAAATGACCTCCTGAGGTTGTTTCCAACCAGAATGATTCTACAAAAGCACCTGTACTTTCTCCTGTGGGGAACACATTGAGTAACTATGCCAGCTCTCACACAGGATTTGTGTTTGGTTTGATCTGACACAAATAAGAGTGAATGATAAAATAAGCCTAAAACCCTCAGTTTTCCAATGATCCATGGGTGTGAAGTCTGATGTTTTACAATTGTGATCAAACTCCCCCATCCAGCATGGTGGCTGCTTCAATTTGGTGAAAACACACTCGAAGCACTACAGAACTATACCCCTTCATTAAAATGAATTTGAAACATTTTGAGCATGGTGCCCACTATATTTGTCTTTTTAAGTAAACTATAGATGGTACAGATGTATGAGCACTGCTTATACAATAACTTTGTTTCCTGGTGAGTATAACACCCTAGTTAAGTTATCCTTTGAAGTGTACAACTCCCACTCAGATCAAAGATATACTGTCATTTCATTACCAGCTTTATTGGGTCACTATAAGCTTGTTTCTCCTTAAACGAAAGGAGGAACTGTTTCAAAAGTAGATAAGGTAATCACTTTCTTTTCTGTCTCTCCAGATTCTCAATTAGTTGATCTTTACCCTCTTGCATCTTTACTGTATTCCCGTAAGTACCATTTTCCTTCTATAATCACCACTTTAATCATCAAGGACTCAAGTACTTAAGTGGGAAAAGAGTAGACCCAAGTCTGGACCAGGTTAACCAGTAGCAGGAAAGAACATATGCAATACTTTACATGGAAATGAGACTAGTTATGTAGGAAGTTTAATTTTCTAAATGTTCTCCTGACAGACTCTACTGGAAAGAAAAAAGGACTGTGGAAAAAATAAAAGCACATTCACATTTGAAATTCTTTAATTCTTTTATGAATGTTTGTTTTTTATAAGTACAGATGGAAAAATATGCTTTTGGTGGAATAAACAATCTTGTGTAAGTCTGCCAAAGTAATTAATACTTGCCAGATGTCACTCTATTCCAATAATTCAAGGTATTCCATAGCAATAATGCAGTAACATTTTATGGAAAAAGCCAAAAGCAAATCAGATGAACAGATGCAGTTTAAGCATAATCTATAAACCGAGTATGAACACTTCAAGAAAAACAACGGATTTTTTTTTTAGTGACATTTTTTGCCTTTGTTAGCGTATAGATGTTTGGTTAAAAATGGATTTGGTCTTAAGGGAAAAGCTCCCAAAGACACTGCCAGTAGTATATCAAAGTTGTTAAGTCTGATTATTTTTATATAAGGTGCATTTGCCCAAGTGTTGCCTTAACAAAACATCTTAGAAGAGTTAAGAACTTCAGAGCTGGACATGCTATAGAAGTTGGCCTTTTTCAGTGTTTGAGATCTTCATTTTGGTTTATGAGCTAGGTTCCCCGGTGGTACTACATGCTTCTGTGAGGCATTTTGTCCAGATGCTGCCCTGATGCACCATATGGTGGTTTTACAGAAGCTCACAAACTAGGCCCATCAAATTAATTCAGTCTTATTAAAAAAAAATTAAAAAGCCAGTGGCACTAGAGCTATACATTCTACAGAAAGAGACAGGAGATATTTTAGGTTTTATTTAAAAATGCTTTTATGAGGCAAAAAGGAGCTGCGTGGAGACAGAAATCAGCAGTAGTCACTCATGTAATGTCAGCCCTCCAGTGAACTTACTCGAGCTTCCTGAAGAAACAAAACCACCCTGTCCTTGTTTTTCAATGCATTTTGACTTATTTCAAGAAACGTCTTTGACATTTAGTATAATCTTCAGTGAAAGGGAAGAGCTGTCTAACTTTTAAAGAGGCTTTTTAAGATTGAAACAACACTGAGATGAGAATAGTTTTATTTACATCACTAGGTTTTCCTCAAACAATCCTGCCAAATCTTACCTTGCTCTGGTCACAGCACGAACATTGGACTATGGAGTATCAGTTGCAGACTGTTGCCTGTACTGTTAACTTTCTGTATTACTGTATTGCTCTTTACACATCAGGGTTCAGACAGCTTACTATCCACTCAGAGGTGAAAGAAGTGTTACCTAATCAATATAAGCTTCATAAAATTTACTTCAGAAGACCTAAAACAAAAAATCCCACACGACCACAGTCTGTCATCCCCTGAAGGCCTGTGTCATGATGCCAGACGTGATTAGAATGTGATAAGAAAAGAATTTAAAAAACACGAAAGGTCATATACAGGAAGCAGCTTCAGGGTTATGCTTTATCAATCCAATCCACTTCTAGCTGTGTAACTAATAAGAAATGGTCAGTCAGACAAAACATTCAGTTAGTACTTGCAGTAAGACTTATGTATTTTAAGTTCCAAATAAAAGTGTCTGTACTTTTAAATGCAAAGCATATACAACTAAGTTTTCTTAACTAATAAGAAAAAAACAACTGTTTAAAAATGGCTAATTCCATTCCTCCCTGTTCTGAAGGTCTCTGTCTATTTGTCAGTCATACTCCTTACGGGGCAAAATCACTTCTAGCCATTTGCTATTCACACTCTTTTGGTGTAAAATATGGGCAACTTTGATCCTTGAAGTCAGTTTCTTGAGCAGGCTGATCAAGACGACCACAGGCATTAAACACCTTACCATTACATACTGAATCCTGAAGTGCTCCAACTGCTGTTGATGTTAAAAGGACTGGCATCTCAGATGCAACTATGTTGCTTTTATTACTTCCTCAGATTTTAAAAAGTTGATTTTAAAGTTATCATTCAGGCATATTTGAAGCTGTGCATCATCTGATGAGAACTGAATGCTAATGAAATAATATTCAAAAATTTGGGGCTTGATTTCCTTTTTAAAAGCAGCACTGAGCACTTCTCTATGGCAATTTTGATGCCTCATGATCATACAATAAAATAGGGCTGAGCAATCCCTCACTCAGAAAGCTGTCACTTAAGAGACCTCCCATTTTCTAGAAGTGCATAGGAGTCAACCATTTTTACTTTTCATTTGGTGGTGGTAGTTTGTTTTTACTTACTTTCCCTTTGCCACTGGCTAATAAGTACTTCCCAGACTCTGCTCATTCATATGTATTCCACACCAATAAGTCCTGTGATTCGGAAACATACTTTTGAGAGTCTCTCATTACACATTGAGTTTCAATCCATTTTAACATGTTACAAGATGCTCAGCACCACAAGTCTAAATCCCTGTCAGCCAATGGCCAAGCTACACGCTAGGTAATGGACATTTCACAGCAGCTCTTGCTTCCACATCCCTATATTGTGCTTTTGCCCAGTCAAAAGGCAATTAGCAACATATTCTGTTCACATCCAGAACAGGATGACAACAGCAATAAAAGAAACCTTGCAGGAGGCCTGGGAATCGCTTCATTTTTTCCCCAATATGAGAGAGTGGAACAGCATGGTCCCATCAGAAGCTTACTCCTATCAACAAACCAATAGGTAGGTGCAAACAACATTAGATAGGGACTACTAGAGATATACAATTAAAAACTGACTTTTTTGTGCAATTCTAGTTTCTTACGACAGAGGAGACAGTAGCATTGCATAGAAATAGCTACATTTATAGTCTGCATATAAATTGAATACGTCAGCAAACAACTGGGTGGAAAGGACACAGAAGAAAGGCAGAAAGAAGACAGAAGGATTCCTTGAGGAGGTTAAACTGCTGCCACACAAAAATACCCTGTTAAACACTGACCAAAGGTTTGTGTGCCACATGAGAGAATGTTAATTGTTTACAGGTACTCAGGGCTGCAGGACTTGGATGAATACCAGGAAGCAGTGTTGAGAAAATCCATTGTACAATTAAGAAGGGATAGGAATCACTGAAAGAGGCACTTTCATTTAAGCCCATCCTGCTAGTTCCTAACCTAATTATTTACCACTGAGGGTTTCCTTTCCCAAGATTGAATTCAAGGAACAAAAACACACCCCTGAAAGAATGTTTTCTTTCTCTTGTGGGAAGAACGGTACGAAAGGAGACGGGTCTTGTTTGGCATAGCACTAACCAGAAGATAAAAAAAGCTATCTGGTCTATTTGAGAATGTCTTCAATGCCTGCCACTCAGGTGACTCATTATTATGACTTCTGTCTCACAGCCCCATCAGAAAGTCTATAAAACTAGTAACACTTTTCACATTAACAGGATAATGCTCACAAGACTTTAGCCAAAAACTCAAAAACCACCATTTTTAAACGATATCTTGGTCAAGTTGGCCCAATGCTTGAGTTCTGCAGTGACAGCAATTCCTCCCCAGTTCTTTTCTGCAGAAGATTTTCTGCATACTTAGTATTTCACCTGAGTGTAACTCTTCTGCAGTTAGACTAGTTTAATCCAGGTGGAGGAGTTCACCATGCGCACAGCTCAGGGTTCCATGCTCTACAGCTTTAATCCACAGACCTTTTGGCCACAGGCTGGGCAGGCTGTCACCATTTCTCTTGTTTTCCAGGTGAGTCGCATCCCTCCCTTATTTGATGATCACCCTGCATCTGTGGAAAGAGACACACACTGTTGTTGGAAGGCACAACCCACCTGAAGTCTCAGCAGCCTGAGGTGCCCCTTATTCCAAGGCCATTAGAGGGAATCTGTGGCAGCCACAGCCTGCATCCCAAGCAGGATTACTCTACAGGCCTGAATTTAGCACCTGCCCATCTTTCCTTCAAAAGGAGGACCAGCACTTAGTGACCCCAAACAGCCTCCTCTTGATCGTCTCATGTTAACAGTATGTGCACAGGGACACGTGAATTCTTAAGCTAACAAAACGCATTTCTCCTGTGGTCTCTGGCAGGCCTATCTCACTCCCATACCTTCAGGACAGGCTCACTTCAGCACTAAAGCTCCCCAGGAATGAGGGTGATAAGGAAGCGTTCTTTCAGCTATTCAGCAGAGCCCATTTCTTCCTCCCTCTGCTGTCTCCAGGCCCGGTTAAACTAGTTTGGGCAGCTTGTGGGGGGGGGCTTGGAGAGAGACATCAAAGTGCTTGGTTTTCTTCTGTGTGTGCGGAGCAGCTGTTATTGGGCTCCCACCCCCGTCTACCCCCTCAGACCATGACAACAGGCGACACATCCTGGTCAGTCCACAGGGTCTCCTGGGGAAGCCTGGTGAGGAAAAGCTCACTCTCCAGGCACCACAGCCTGCCAGGCTCCTGCCATGCCCTCCAGTCGGCTGGGGCAACCCTGGGCCGAAGGCTTCCTTTCACTTCACATTCTCCAGCTCCACCCACAGTCACGTCCATCTTCTCCTGACACAAAAAATGAAGTGAGATGTCACCCCAAAAGATGTCTTTAAGCATACGGGCTGGGACCTTCAGGCTTGTTCCCTCTTTCTTCAGGTTTCAGCACAAT
Organism: Aegotheles bennettii; assembly: GCA_013398125.1. Lineage (NCBI taxonomy): Eukaryota > Metazoa > Chordata > Aves > Caprimulgiformes > Aegothelidae > Aegotheles > Aegotheles bennettii. The sequence continues at coordinate 249,728 of VZRW01011373.1, read as the reverse complement.
TTAGGACAGTGGCAAATTCGCACAGGCACAGCAAGCACATGGGGAAACCAGGGGAGTCCTCTGGCTCTTGCATTGGCAGACTGCCACCTGTCCTTCACACCCACTTGTTTCACTCATTTCAAGCAGAATTATGGAAGTTTGAGGGAAATGAAAAAGCACACGTTTTATTTCGCTGTCAGTGTACAGCGAACCAGCCTTTCCAGCACATCCTGAACGTCAGCCCTCACATACAGCCGGACAGAAGCGCTTCGGGTGCCACAAGCCCACCGAATTAAAGCACGAGCGATCTCATTTCCCCGCACCCGGCACCGCTTGTAACACCTTCCCCCTCCAGACCGCAGCCGCAGCTTTGCCCAGCGCCGTGCGGCCTCCCCGCAGCGCCCTGCCCGCCCCGCCGGCCGCAC
>VZRW01011373.1:236721-249296 GCA_013398125.1 Aegotheles bennettii | reverse complement strand
GACCGGGGGCCCGAGCCCTCCGCCGTTGCTCAGAGGACTGTAGCTAGTGGTGTCCCCCAGGGGTCAGTGCCGGGTCCCGTCCTGTTCAACGTGTCCCTCAGTGACCTGGAGGAGGGGACTGTGCCCTCGCCGATGGTACCAAGCTGGGAGGAGTGGCTGACACAGCACAAGGCTGTGCTGCCGTTCGGCGGGGCCTGGACAGGCTGGAGTGTTGGGCAGAGGGGAACTGCACCACGTTCAGCGAGGGCGAGTGTAGAGTCCCGCACCAGCAGGAGTTAGGGGTTGACCTGCTGGAAAGCAGCTCTGAGGAGAAGGACCTGGCAGTCCTGGTGGACAACAAATTGACCATGAGCCACCAGTGTGCCCTTGTAGCCAAGGCAGCCAATGGCATCCTGGGGTGCTTTAAGAAGACAGTGGCCAGCAGGTCAAGGGAGGTTATCTTCCCCCTCTGCTCTACCCTAGTGAGGCCACATCTGGAGAGAGTACAGTGAAGGGCTACAGAGATGGTGAGGGGACTGGAGCATCCCTCATGAGGAGAGGCTGAGAGACCTTGGTCTGTCTAGTCTGGAGGAAAGACAACTGATAGGGAATCTTATCAATGCTTATAAATATCTAAAGGGTGGGTGTCAGGAGGATGGGGCCAGACTCTTCTCAGTGGTGCCCAGTAACAGGACAAGGGTCAATGGGCACAAACTAGAACATAGGAAGTTCCACCTGAACATGAGGAAAAGCTTCTTTACCTTGAGGGTGGCAGAGCACTGGAACAGGCTGCCCAGACAGCTTGTGGAGTCTCCTTCTCTGGAGACATTCAAAATTTGCCTGGATATGATCCTGTGCCACCTGCTCTAAGATGAACGTGCTTTTGCAGGGGGATTGGAATAGGTGATCTCCAGAGGTTCCCCTTCCAACCCCTATCATTCTATGATCATTCATCAATCTTTCACTCAGATATCCATTAAGATACCATCACAAGTCACACCAACTTCACAGCTGCAACTCCATACCCCACCAGTCAACTAGCACATCTCCTGCTATCTTGGAGTCTGTGCATGGTGTCTGCCTGACCAGATCTGACTGACACCCTCTCCATCACTACACCCTACCTCTCAGCTCTTCCCTGGAGTCATCAACTGCAAGAGAGCCCAGGCAGGCACCGTAACACCAGTCTGGTTTTCTTTGCACAACCAGAAATGCAGTTAGAGCTCAAGCCCCGTATTTTAGTATTTAAGTGAAAGGGTCCAGGACTGTAATTAATTCTGCATATTTTTCATCTATGCAGTTTCAAGGTCACCGTTCCCAAGCATGTCTCCTGCAGACAGTCAGCACACCCCTGACTGGAGATCCACCTTCTCAGGCAGATACACTCTGCCCTCCATGCTGGTAACACACCTGCCAGCATTGGCCCAACAGCTAAAGAAACACTTCGCTTTTGGAGATGGTCCCCATGCTAAAGTTCGGAAATATGAATTTAACCACAAGCCTGAAAGATCTCAGCCCTTTTTTATAAGTGTGCTGGGTGTGCATCTATTGTGTTACGGCTGCAGTACACACACAGGCTCACATGTCTTCTGAGATGTTTTTCTTAATGGTCCTCTTCATACCTGCACCAAGCTGCATGCATACTTTCGTCAAAAATTTAGAGATAATTATTTTGCAATGTGTCCTTCTCACACTTACTTTGTTCTACAAAGTACCACAGAACAGACTAATTTGTAGGTCAGGGCTGGAACTGTTTCCTCTGAAGGAAAATTGAGGCTAGGAGAATGCTGTTGCACAGTGTTACAAAATTGTCTTTAAATAGCGATTTTGGAAGGATGTCAAGAGATACACCTTTTCTATGCACCCTTCCACAGTGTACCAATTTTTAATCATTTTTACCTTCCTTAAACAGGACACAAAGTCAGGTAAAAACTTAAAGCCTGCTGGCATTATTTACTTTCACACACACACACACTTTTATCCTTAACACTTGCAAATTCTTAAGAGTTGTAAACACTTTCTTACAGTGTACACCATGACATAGACCTGTAACTGAAGAGAAGGATTACTTGAGTAATCTATTCCCACTCTTGATCCCATACATTTTTGCTTGCTGCCACAGAAGACATGGGTGCCAAGCATCTATAAGAGGCCTCTTGTCAGAAAGCATTTGTGTGAGAAAAAAATGCTTTTAAAGATGCCTGAAATAGGTACACAGTGACCTGTTCAGTAGTCATATTTTTTAGGATACCTACATATAAATGAAGACTGTAAGCAAATGGCTCTGGAATTATTTACTAGAAAGATAGCTTCTTAAAATTTACCTTGGGTTTATTGCTACTTCAAAACTGATTTGTGTCTTGCAGAAGTGTTGCACCATCAGCTCTGTATTTTGCTGTGGCAACTCTGCAAAACTATCTATAAACAAGCTGAAGCTCTGGATCTCTAAATACATCTCTGTTTCCTGAGGTCAAGTCTTATGTCACCAGTTTCCCAACATGCAGAAAGTTCTGAGACTTTAGTCACCAACTGTATTACACTATGTTGTCTTTGACTAATTATCAACCACTAAAATTAATAAAGAGCCAGAAGGATGCTCCTCTACTCCCTTATCTTTTCCAATGGAATCTGCTTTGTCCATGAAACTGGTAAAGTGCTTCATATTGTTTGGCAAAGATTTCAGTCTTTCTTCAAGCTGGCTGTATATACTAATTTGCATTAGAGACTAATTTTCCCAGAGATTCTCATACTCCAGCTGCAGCACCCTTTTGTTTCTCTTCTACCCAAAGGTGATTTTTGCATACCAGACCTTATGCTTTGAAAATACTACCAGTAGTTGTTTTTCTTCCAGACATGCATTGCAGCCTCCACAATAATAACTCTTAGAAGAGCTTAGAAGTGCTCCAAAAATGGTATGACAGAAAGAGCCTCAAAGCCATCGGATTAAAGATATTAAAAACCTGCCACCAGGAAGACAGCCTGCACATCTGTGCTCAGAAGGCAGTCAGATCCCTCCACCACAAGGACTGTTCTACCAGAATAAAACTGAGAAGCATAGTTTCCAGCTGAAAAAAGTGTATTTGATTGACAAGCACATGTATCCCTATCATACACCACTTTGTCCCCCCCAACTCCTCCCATCAGTAGCCAGCACTACTGCACACAATCACAGCAGTTTGCAGCAGCAGTGAATACCACACTTCGGGTTTTGTCCAACAGTAAGGTACCATGATGATGGAGACAACTACATTCAAAAAGCCACAGTTAAAGCTACAATCAATTCACTATGATAAATCAACAATCTAAAATGCTTGATTTTCCCTGTGGTAAGTAATGCAAAACCTAGCAGGGACAAAGGAAAACTCACTATTGGAATTAACAGCTGTAGTTCAGAGGTTAGAGGCTGGTGGTGCATCACCTCTGTGACTGGGAAGCCACACTGAAGATGAAGGTTTGCAACACCAAAGCCTGGCACAGCACAGCAAGCTTCTGTGGCATCTTCTGTCCTTGATACATAAGGCCATCACACACTAGTTAAGCAACCTCTTGACTTTTTCTGGGGGTTGTTGAATTAAAATTGAAGGGGAAAGCTCAAGGACTGAACTGCACTCGAGGCTAAAGACCACAGGGTTTTCACTCTCATGATGATCAAGTTAGAGACAAAATTTAAGTGATATACTAAGCCTACCACATTATTCCAGTTTAAAGAGACTCCCTTGAGGACACCTGTGATTTGCTACTCAAGGAGAAAAAAATTCAAATAAGCCAATAAACCTACTCCAAGTTGGAATACATCACAAGAGTCAACTATTTAATGTTATTTTTTAAAAACCATAAAAAACATAAAAAGAGGCAGTCAAAGCAACGTTTCAGTTAGGTAGAGAATGCTGCATTAATTTCAAAAACTACATAGTGGTAAAGTTGGAGTCTGTTGCACTGGCTAATGAATGAGGCGACTGTTTTCAAAGATATCCACACATGTATAGATCATAGCTAGCATGAACAGCTTTTATAGCACTGCTGTATAATCTCATTCAGTTATTTGACTACTGATGGTAATTAAGGACCATAATCCATTGCCAAAAAATAAACAAATGTGAGCAACCACCAAAACTTAGGCAACAGCAGAAATTGTGTGTGGATATTCCAGGTTTATTGCCAAGTACCTAGCTGTTCAGAGAAAAATTGAAGTTAAAGTAAGTTCTTGAGTATGTACAAAACATAAGAATGAAGCTGAACACTTTACAGGCACAGGAAAAACAACAATAACCAAGAAAGTTCTGTTTACATAGAATTAGTGTCTTGAACCTTGAACCTATGAATGATATTCATAGATCAGAACTACTAAAGCAATAGAAAGCCACAAAGAAAGTTAAGTTGTGGGGATAAAGCCAACCCAGCCTTCTTTCCTTCGGGACTTGCCCAGGAACACAGCTGCACCCCAGACTTTTTGTAGAATCTGACCCTGGTAAGATAAGTACTTTACCATGCATATTGCTTATTAACTACCAAAACTAATGTACTAGTACTGAGGTATTAAATCAAAGAAATGTGCATCATGATTAGGGGTACTAGCTGTAATGTATTATATATGAAAATGAAACATTATGTACGAAGAGAAACAAGCACAGCAACTGATATCTACAAACTAAAGTCACAGTGGCACGTTGAACAATTTTAGGTTAACCAGACTCACTTAAAAATAGAAACCAGAGGCCAGGCTCTTCTCTCACCCCATTTTACATGTCTTTACTTCCATTGATTTCAAGTGGAGTTCTTCACAATTTATGCCATTGTGAGAGGAGAATCAAGCCTTGTGTGTTTGAAAGGAAACAGCAGACATGCTTCCCACCAGAGTGCAGGGGGAGATTTTAAAAAAACACAAGTATATGAACTGTGAAACCGATAGAGTACATAAGAGAAGGCAGGCAAAGAGGCTCTAGCTGGGGGTGGGGAACTTGCAGCTTATCTAGGGCTTTTTTTGAAGACTTGGGATTGGTATGGAGAAGTCAGAAGCCCAGCCATTAACCTGGCTTTAAAATAAAATTTATAAATAAATATTGCTTTTTCTTTCTGACAGACATTATTGACTTATATTTTCCTACAGTTATTCTATAAAATGAAGAGTAGGCCATTTTCTTTGCAAAGGACAGACATTCCATTCCCAGAAACTGAGAAGTGGGGGGAGGTCTGAACCATTTGCATCACTAGATGTGGTGCCCAACCATCACTCTCACCCAAGCTCAAATAGATGATTTTCCAAACCCCTTCAGGATCATCCTGACAACTAATATTACAGTAATTAGGAAGAACAACACTTGTGACTGAAACTCAATTCACACAAGTCCTAGATCTATAGATGACAGAACTACTTCATGGTTTGGACATATACAACAGAAGCTACAGCTTTATGGTCTGATTTTTTGGATAGCAACATATGGTTAGGAAGCTCCTTTTTCACCACCCTCATGAGAAATTCTGTGCACTAATACAATCATTGTACCAGTCTGTAATGATTTGGGAAGCTCACTTAAAAAACAAGAAAACCCCCAAACCCATGAACATTTTCAAACCATCTCTACTTCCCTGCTCAAGCAGTGCCAGCACAACCAAGCGACAATACAAGTGAGACAGCTTGAGTATTTTACAGAGGGAATACAGACTTAATTGTTTTATCAGGTTTATATACCATATTAATGCAAGATTGAGGTAACCCAGACTCAGAGTCCAACACTGACAGAATATCACTGTAACTGTTTGGAAATGCTTTTCCCCCACCTTCACTCATGTGCACAACTGGTGTCACAGCTCACATACTGTTTTTTCAGCCACACCCTGCACTCCAGTAGGAAGATGTGTTGGCAGTTTCCCTTTAAAAACGAGTCTCTTCTCACAATTGCATTAAATATTGGCTGATTTAGTACATGACAAAGCAATATGATGATAAATGCACAGAACTGCATGAAGGAGGATGACTTCCACCTGCAGGAAAAAACATTGCATAATTCAAGGCATACCTGCTGATTTTCATGAGACCTGTTCTTTCAAAGCATTAGTATCCTTCCAGAGGCCATGGGAAGGCAGAAAGAGACCCAAGAACAAACACGTATGCCCTTGAATATCCAACTTTGAGTGTTTTAGAGTTAGTATTTAGATGTTGAACACTGACTTACACATCAAAGTAAAAAAAAAAGCATTAAATGAACAGGAGCCTGGTATGGCCTCAATTCCTAAAATAAGGCCACCAAGTATACCTTTGTGCTATTATACCATAGTCAAAAAGTCCTCATCATATCGTTATCTCTTTACATCAGCTCCAGGCTAATAAGACTAATAGGCCAGAAAGGTCTATAAAAAGCTACACCACAATACAAGACAGACAGGGAGACATTAAAACTAACCTACAAAAATTACAGCTGGCAGATTCAGAACCAGACAATAGAGCTCTGAGTGTCAGGGGAGATTTTGCAAAGAAATCTGAAAAGCAATAAATCTACAGCAATGAAACAGACGCCTGCTTGTCACTGTGGTCAGTTCAGTCCAATCAAACACCTCCATTGCTCCATTTCAATATATTAACAGCTACTCTAAAATTGTAAGAGCTGTTGCATGAAATCAGCAACTTTATATAACTGGAAAAATCATATACGGAGAAAGAAATGGGCTATTAGCCTGGACCACTGAGCTATAGCTTCACACCACCTGAAATCCCCAGCAAAGATTGTCCAAGGCAATTGTCTGTATGAAAGGTCAGGGGATTCATAAACAGCAAAATGAACCATTCAGCTCACTAACCTACTCAGCAGCACACACTTCGCTGCAAGTGCCCCCACAGCTTTTTGGCAGCTCATACTTGCACACAACAGGAATACATAGGGCTCCCTCTCACTGTGCTGATGGTCTCTGTAGCCTCACGGCTCCCTTCCCCAAAGCCTCCAAAGAGGAGGCCAATGTCCTGCAAAAGGGGACCTGCACCCTGGGATCTGGCTGCAGAGAGGAGTGGCCATAACACAACTGGTTGCTTTTTTAGGCAGCTCACATTTCTACTCAATAGTAGTGGTATCCCCTAGTAGATACCTGCTGAAATCCAAACCTACGCTGAGCTGCTGAGAGGCCGGAACAAAGCTGCATCCTGGCTAACAACACCCTTATCAGGCTGGAAGTTAGGTATTTTTCTAGTACCTTGGTACAGGTGAGAGCCTGGTCTGCTTTCTACATGTTTGGCAGTACTCTATGACATTCGTTGGCTATTGGCCTGCCAAGCTGTTTAGGCTTGTAAGTTCCTTTGCACTCGCCTTATACTATTAATTTTGTTAAATATAAACATATCCTGTGTGTGTCTTATTCCCATATTCCATATGCACAAAACAAACTCATTTCAGCCCTAGGATGAATGGAAGCTCAGTATTTATCACACAGATCCGCCATGCTTTGCAAACAAGACTTTCACAATGAAGTTATCCATATGATCTTTCTGATGAGCAAAGCATGAGAACGCAGTTCAAAGCTCTCAGAAAGCCATATGTATACTTTTACAAAAGACATCTGCAATTCACCAGTGAGGTTCTAGACCTAGCATAATTCATTTAGCAGTCTGTACATATAGATGCAAATACACGAGGTTCAGACATTTCTTCAATGCATTCATAAAGTTAATTTAAAATTATATAAATATTCACACTTTTAATAGCCATCTCAGCATCTGAAGCTTTTATTTTTCTACAAAAATGCTGATTCCTGCAAGGAGGCTGAAATAAAATAAAAATATATTAGTCCTGAAGTATGCACACAAACACATGCAATTTCTTTACATAAACACTTTCGAACTTCTGGGTGATTAACTATAACACTCAATTACAAAGAGATCTTTAAAAACATTGTCACTAATCATGCACTAATCTTTAACATACTTGAAAACAAGTTAGCTTTTACTGCTGTTAGACAAGTTGATCCACACTTGAAAGCGTGAGGCGTCTTTCAATTTGTGCCATGTTTTCTGTGTGTTTGTGGTGCTACAGAAACGGGCCATGGGTGAGGGCAGTGTTCAACTAGCCCATCTGCTCGATGGGTTGAGCAAGAGTGCCCAGGTGCCTCGGCAGAGCCTCTTGCAGAACTAGCACTATCTCTGTCACAGGAGTACTTTGTTAATGAATAGATTAGGGGAGGGTAAAAGGGGTAAAGCTGAACAATTACAGTGCTTCTGTCAGAGGTGCTTTACATTGTCCCCATGAGGAGCATGGGAATACAGAAGAGATGTGTGCTTTGAGAAGTGGTACAGCAGTAACTGTTTAGGTATGTTTAAAGATGCAATTGCACAACTCTTAACACACAAGTTTTTCATTTCCTTCTTTTCAAGATTGGTGAGAGAAGATGCAGCTTTCCCACAGAACAAGAGAATGCTAGAGTCCTACCATGCATCATGATCTGAAGCCTACGTTGCTATATTCATAACTGCATCTATGTGCTCATTTTCTTTTTAAAACACTCAAACACCTTAAAAAATGAAGGTGTTTGGACAATGAAGACGCCCTTTACAAAAATGTAAGGCACTAACATCACCTTGTTTAAAAAAATATCTAAGTTCCATTATAAGCATCACAACATCGACATGCAGATTTTTAATCATGCTAGTTGCAATTACACAAATCAGTGATCAAATTCAGTGAGAAGTCAGTTTTCACACATACCACATTAACGCAAACAGTAGACACTGATCTGGCACTTTGCCATCAGAGAAGCCTAGTTCTGGAATCATGTAATATTAAGATCAGGGCTACTTGATGGAAGACAAGAAGGCAACAAGCTCAAAAAGGTGGTTATAAAAACATCACAGAAAACAAAATTTATTTTAAATAAAAGCAAAAAAGTTATATTCCCATATCTGGATGGCAGTTGGAAATGTTTTTTTAGCATGCAGCTGCTCCATGAAGCCAATATTGTGTGTAACTGGAAACATCTCAAAAAAACAGAATCGTTACTAAAGTCAAAGACCATAATTGCAAGACGTGAGATCTGTGCTTAGATAAAAGAGGGGCAACTTTAGAAAACTGTTATAGATATAAACCTATAAGCACACTCCACACTACTCTTACCACTTTTTTGCCAACTCAGTAGACCTAGAGAGCAAATGAGGAAGGGCAGGGGGGTGAAAAGGAGGAAAATAAAGGAGAGAAGCACACAAGCCAGAACAGCAAGAGCTATCAGGTGCTATAAATCACTGTTTCAAACACAAACCTTAGACAGGAGTACATGACTTTGGTACAGAACAACTGAAATAACACAGTTCCAGCTTTTGTTGATGTGTAATCCACTGGAAATGAAAGGCCTGCCTGACAGACTGCCTACCCCAGGTTTACTAGCTAGCAAAACACTCTGAGCTCAGTAGGTTCAAAATGATCTTGAAAAGCAACTCACCAGTCTTATGATTATACTTAAGAACTTTTAAGGATTTAGCCTTCCAGGCAGAGTTCCAAGAAAAGGTAAACTAGTAAAAAGCTGTCATTTATAGATATTTTAATAATACTAAAAACGTTTGTATTGGCTCATACCTCTTGTACCTGAGCACTTAACTAAGAACATGCTTGGGATGTGTTGTTAGTTAGTGCTGAGAAGCTCATTAACTTTTGCAAAAAAGAAAGTATAACGTATTTAGTGCACAATATAAACAAGCAAAATACAAAGAGGAAGAGTTATAACAGACTACTTGTGAAATTTTCTTCAGTAACTGGAAATATCTATTGACAATGAACCAGCAGCCAAAGAGCTGTTTCTGTAAGAAATACGTAATTTTGGCAAATTGTGATCTGACAGCCAATTTTGAATTTCTGCCAGAAATGCCATGATTTCAGGGGCCTACTACTTGCAAAACTTATTTCTTCCCATCATTCTTCAGCCGTAAGGTGGGAGGGGAAAAGATGAGCCATAGCTGTGCTGTATCCTTCCAAGCTGGTTCTTCCCATTATACAACTCCTAATCCAAACAATTTAAACATACAAGTAAAAGCTACTCATTTCTGTAAACATTTCCAGGAGCAGGACCCAAGCATGCATGGCTTACTCCAAGCATATACTAATGACTAGAGCTAACCTCAAGTTTACCTCTGTTTAAACAGCATAAGCAGAAACCAGTGCTGGCCAAAACGAAGCTTAAAGCCTTAATACAAAGGGGCAAATTGAATATTGATATAACCCACTTGGTCATTAGGCACCCATCTCAATCAAGTATTTTTACTGCAATATTATATCATACAACAATTTTCCCAGAAACACAAATGATGCTTTGCAAATATAATAAATAAATAATAAAAAAGTAAAGTTTCAGAGCATGTTTTCATACCCCAACAGCAGGGATCTCTTTACTTTAGGTTAAGGTAGTGGTAGAAAACAAACAAAACTCGGCTTGTTTGTTTGTTTTAAATGGACTTCACCACTGCACATACAATTAACTCTGGAATGCACAAGACACAGCATCCAAGCAAACAGAGGCTTTAAATTTAAGTCTGCTCTGTTAGAAGCTGTGTATGGCAGCCGTTGACAATATATTACGCAAGATCCGTACTACAAAGGGAAAGGACTTTCAGGCCAGGACACAAAGGCTGCAGCATTAGAAAGGGTCAAAGCAATCTGCAAAGACATAATATGAACCAAAGCCATTTAAATTACTCTGTAAAATGTAGACGTTCATTAGCATAGAACAGTTTCACAGGAAAACAATGACAAAGTAAAAGCCATCTGATTTTCATATGCTAATTAATTAAATATGCCAAATGCATTTAATCTCTTATTATAACCATAGGGGGAGACAGACCAAACTCTTGAAGTTCTGAAAAGCCAGGTCATTAGCGTGCCAAGTCAGCCTTCAGATCTCCTCTTTATACACAAATTTACATTCCCAACTTATTATATATAATAAGTAAAACCTGGCTCCTCCCTCCTGCCCACTTCTTCGGAAGACACTTGCTACTCCTGTATTCTAAACATCTTATTAAATGTTAGAAAGAGCTCATTTGCTAGGAAAACTAAAGCACAGAAGCTGTTTTGCCGAAAATCTTGAATCAAAAGCCCCACTCCACCTAAGATGTAGAACAAACTAGTTGCAAATGAGATTAATAATATTCTTGCACATATGCATGAAAATCCACGCATACCTTGTAGTCTTTCACTTTTAAGTTCAGATGACATTTCTAGCCATTTCTTGGCTTTCCAAACAAGAAAAGGATTCTGATGTTTACGTAAGCTTCTTCTTGCTTAATAATCTTAAACTGAATCAGGTTTTTTTTAACAATTACCTTCTTCAGAGTTATCATACTACAGGATATTAGGAAAAACCAGACTCTCCTTTTGCTTTTACCCACATCTGACTCCAATCTTAATGGTTTAGCTATTAACCCTGTAAGGTCCCCACACACACACCTTGTCCAGTTGATGTTAAAATTTTTATATGACTGATCTGGGCTTACTTATTACAAAACCTTTTGTTATACAGAAGGAGAGCAGCTCCATGGACCTTGATTTACAGGACACAATTAACCGTGTTGTTGGCAGAGCTGCACCAGCCCAGCTCATCCGGGGCTCTGCTGTGAGAAAAGAAGGGATCTGTCACTGCAGTCAGAGTAATGCTCTCCTCTTGCCTCTCCCCTTCGCTCCCTTTCCAAGCCCACCCTGACCTGCTGACATTTTGGCACGCAAACCTCACTGCTGCGATATACCTGTGCTGTTGTAACACAGTACCGTAAGGCAAATAACAATAATCCCTCCTAGAAATAATCATAACTAGAGCTAAAGAGGGAAAACCACATCCTGCTAGAAAATCTCAGTGCTCACTCCGAGTTTGCCATTCAAAACATGCGGTTTAAAGACCTCGGTCACCAGCTAAACAACGAAAATACGGAACATCACCGGCATAAATGGCTAGCCATTTATTTTTGTCACCTTTTCGGTTTCAGCATGTAGGGAATATGCATTGTTAACCTTTAAATCTTCTGTATAAACATTTCTCAGAGGGCTTGTAAAATCTCCCCCGCCGCGTTTCCTGGCTCTCCAGCCGATGGCATTCACAAACCCCGGGGCCGGCGGGGGATTCACTTCGCGTCCCCCGGCCGCCCCGCTGGGGTACAGTGACAGATGGCTGCTCCGGGCCGGACCCGGCCGCCGCCGGCTCGGACCACAGCGAAGCGCCCCGGACCCAGCCCATGACGAACGGTGGCTGCTGGAGTTTGAAACCCCGCGGCGGGAATAAATATTTTGGGAGAAGAGGCTCCCGGGAGCGTCCATCGCCTCCCCAGATCCCTCTTCCTTGAGGAAAGAAAAACCACTTGGGCTAGGTCCGTGCCGCACCCCGGTCGCTGTCGGGGCAGAACGCCCCCCGCAACGCCCCCCGCTCGCAGTGAAAGCCCGAAAGACGCCGCCGGGCTGGCGGCCCGAGGCCGCTGCCGCCCCCGTCCCCCTGCACGGGGCAGGAGGGCGCTCAGACGCGGACACCCCGCTGAGGATGCGGGAGGAGGCGGAGGCTGCCCGGACGAGGCCAGTTGTCCCCGCACTGACAGGCAGCGCCTGAGCTCCCGCACCTGGACCCTCACCGGCCCGGCGCCCCCCCTC
>VZRW01011373.1:95921-235598 GCA_013398125.1 Aegotheles bennettii | reverse complement strand
TGCGGGGCGCTGCTGGGGAGAGCGGGGCGCGGCCCCTGTCCCGGCCCTCGGCACCCCCGCTCGGCACTGCTGGGGCCGCACCTCGGGTGCTGCGTTCAGCTTTGGGCCCCTTGCTACAAGAAGGACATCGAGGAGCCTGAGCAAAGGCAACGAAGCTGGAGAACAAGATGCTGAGGGAGCTGGGGTTGTTCAGCCTGGAGAAGAGGCGGCTCAGGGGGGACCTCATCGCTCTCTACCGCTACCTGAAAGGAGGCTGTGGAGAGGTGGGGGTTGGTCTCTTCTCCCAAGTAACAAGTGATAAGACAAGAGGGGATGGCCTCAGGTTGTGCCAGGGGAGGTTTAGATTGGATATCGGGAAAAATTTCTTCGCTGCAAGGGCTATCAGGCCCTGGAACAGGCTGCCTAGGGGGGTGGTGGAGTCACCATCCCTGGAGGTATTAAAAGATGTGTAAGTGTGGTGCTTAGGGACGTGGTTTAGTGGTGGACTTGGCAGTGTTGGGCTGATGGTTGGACTTGATGATCTTAAAGGCCTATTCCAACTAAAACGATTCTATGATCATCCCTCACCATCGTCCTTCAGCCCTGGCCCTCGCCCTCCCGGGTGTGTGGAGTCAGCAGCCACCAGGCTTAGAAAAGCCCCCTGACAAGGCTGGCAGGCGTGGGCACCTCCCAAAGCAAAGCAGCCCTGGTGTCAACGTAAATAAGATGGCAAAACAGATGCACTAGGCATTCAAGGGAAACTGTAGAAGCTGGGTATGCATTTAAATCCCCTCCTTATGCTGTTATCAGCACTTTTGGTACCTGCTTAAGCTATAGGTGTTTGTAGCCCTTGTTTCAGTTGCTTGCATCTCAAACTCCTTAAGCAACATGAACTGAGCTTCTGGTTCTTGAGTGGTCTCACACTGTTTAAATCCTCCATAAAAAATCAAGAGAAGGATGAGTAACAATTAACATGTTTAACTTTATGTTGTATTTTTTTATAGATGCAGATTGGAGGGTGAGTTAATTTTACCAGCGTGGCTTCTAAAACTCTTCCCCACTTGATGAAGCAAATGTGTTTGGAACTGTGAAAACTTAATATAAAACTGAAATTTGGTCTGTTGTCTGGCAGTGTCTCTCTTGATTCTCTAAGCAATGAGTTATTTGAGGTTAGGAAATGGTAATTTTCATGTTTTGAAGCACATTTAGTTTTCCTGACTTAACAGAGTAAGTTTGTTATCTAGAATCCAATCTGGTCAAAATCATCTTTCTCTATGCAAAAAAATAAAAATGTAACACTCACAGGAAACAACTTGAGACTACAACCCTAGGCTACAACTTTATTATAGGCAAGAATGTTAAACCTACGTATCACCTTAAAAGTTTCGGCTGCAATTCTAAACCCGGCTGCTCTGCTCTGCAGTTTCCTCGCAGCCTGGATGCAGTATCACCGTCGCATTGCTGAACGCTTCCTTTTAAATCTTATCCAAGTCTGAAAATAAACATTTTGAGATTGCATCTGCATGGAAGTTTTCTGAGAGAAAGCAAAGACACTTGTACAGACAGGTGAAACCTCACTAAAAGAGGTCTCCATCACTTTTCTTAAAGGCCTATATTTGGATGTCTCCTATAATTTAAGAAAAAAGTAGAAATGTGAGATGTGAAAAAATGAATAGGTTCTACAGGAAGTATGAAGAGAAGAATGGCAAAGGTGGTAAGAGGGCTGCTTGTAGCCATCTGCTGCTATAGAGCTGTTTGTCCCTTGTCCTGTGTTCTTCCCTGCCACCTAGTCAAACATTTCTGTAGCACTTATCAGTAAGATCTAAACACATTTAGACTCTGCTGGCAGCATTGCATGATTTCCTTCATTTACTTCTTCCCACTTCAGGTTCCAAAGGCATAGGAAATAAGATTGCTTGGCTTTTAAATAACCTTGTCAAAGGTGTTTACAGTCATATATTAGCAGATCTGAATCTGGAATGAAAGAATTTATGGCCAATGCACTCTTTTAAGTTGTATATCTGTTTATCTGATCCTCACTTACAAATGCCTCTAATTAAGCTATAAACTCTTAGTTTCTACTTAACCATATGGGTAGCCTGGGAAGTTTGCTGCAGTAATGTAATTTACCCGTTCTACAGCCATGTCTGCAATGCAAATCCAGCGCTTTGATAGTGTTACAACCTGCTCTGTTTTTCACAAGGCGGACGGAAATAAAGCATGTCCAAGTTACCAGCTGTAGTCCTGGTGAAACAGTGATCAGTTTTTTCTTGGGACTTTGTGTCAGGGAGAAAATACACCCATAACCCTACAAACAGTAGGAAACAAGATAAAAAAATACAATCTGCAAATGCAAGTACTGGGGAAGGGGCTATAATGTTCTCCATCCATTTTTTTGCACTTTCCTTGGGAGCTACTTGTCTTTCTTGTGATTTTGTTGTATTCTACCTTTGGGCACTGTTTGCAGTTTTTAGCTGCACGCACTTCTCATTCACTTCAAGTCTGGACAATTTGAGAGTGAGGTTTACTCTGCCACTGGAGAGGTTTGAGAGATGGTATAAGGAAAACTTGCACATGAAAAGGCCCAGAGTCACAATATCTCTTTGTGTATCTTACATTTTTATTAAATAATTAAAAAATATTTATGCTGGAAAAAAACCAGCTTTGTTACCTTAACATAGTAAAAATCCCAACTTCCATGGGACTGTTACATATTGTATGAAAAATGAATTCTAAAATATGTTCTATATTTAGGATTTTTCTCTAGAAAGTAGTGCTGACAGTTATCAAGAATTTCATGTGAGGAATGCAATTTTTGGCCTATGTTGCAGGAGTTTAATATTTGAAAGTGTGAAGCACGAAAAGTTTTTGTGTGATTTTGAATTAGGGGGAAAAGCATCCGTATAGATTCACACAGGTACTCTGGAAGGAAATGCCTGGAGCAATCCATCAGACCTTCTTTTCCAATCCTACTTCTTTCAGTGAATACCTTAAATAGTTCTTATTATCTTTAAAGTATCCCATGCTTTCATATTGAAACCTTACACACAGATTTGCAACTGCATCTGCATGTAGGTGAACAAAAACAGCTCCTTAGCTAGGTAGTGAAAATATAATCCAGCACTGATGTATCTTTGAGGCTAGCATGGCTTGGAAGAGATGGCTGGGACAGATGACCCCCGGAGGTCCCTCCCAACCCTGATCCTATGATCTAGGGCTCTTGGATTCAGCCAGTACAGAAGATACAGGTCAGACTATGCTGTCTAATTACAAAAGCAGTTTAAGTATTGGGGAATAGGAAAAGGGCATGCTTGGAGATGGAGAGGTTGAGTGAAGCATAGCAGTCTTTATACTGAAATTAGGTCACCCCACAGGTGTCTATCTGGTGGTTTTACTATGTATTTATAACAAAATTTGTGTTAGATTAGGGGCAAGATTTTGATTTTTTGCAAGGTCAGATTGTACTGTTTTTTTTTGGTTTAGCTCTTATCTGTGGTGTGAAGCATAAGCCAGCTTCATTTCAGGATTTTTGGGGAGGAGCAATGCTTTAATTTCTGCTGCTCACTTTCTACAACACTATATCTTGATTTTATGCTTTCTCTTTTTATTTCTTTGTCTTCCTTTAGCAAGGGAGCCCACAATGGATACAATGGCCATTCTTTTCCTATTTGTACTTCCAGGTAGCAGTAGGTATGCTTCAGTTTCCCTGCTTGCATGCAGAGAATAATATTGTTTTACCCCACGTGGGTCTTGCATGGTTTGGTTAATCTTTGTGCAGCACTTGAGCTTTTTAGACAAAGAGATGTATAGAAGCACACGTCAATGATTAATATTAACAAGAGTATTTAGTTCTAGTTTGACGTTGGGTGTTTCTGAGCCATATCGACTAGAATCAAGTCATCTGGACTGGTGGAAGCAGTTAGGCATAAATTTTCAAATGCTGAATCTTATAAACCCAACTCTTTTTTTTTTTTTTTTGATTATCAGTTATATAGATTTGGCTTTAAAAAAACACTCTTAATAGTAAGTTTTCAAAATGTCATTGGTTAAGAGGGTTGCTTTCCCCCCTAACTTAGCAGATGTATGGCTTTCCTCCTCTGTATCCTCAGGAGTCTCAAGCACCTACACCAGACTTACTCCGAGTGCTGGGTGGACTTTGCAAGGTAGTTGGGTACCTGGTCACCAGTCATTCAGATCAGAGATAGACTGAGGAGTACTATGACTCCATCTCAGCATCCAGGTTTGATTTCTTTTCCCATGTAAACCTGGGTGCAGCATGCATGCAGGGAGGCAATTGCATCCTGATATGGAGTCAGGACAAAGCTGGAATGCATGCTTCTGTTTGAGAGAGGGCATGGCTTCTCAGGTTTTCCAGTTCAAGTGTTGTTCCAGGCTACAGGGTCTCCTTTCTGATTTATTTTTGCAATAGTCCTTCATTCTTGTATAAGAGCTCTCCTGCTGATTTCTGTGTTTTGTTTGGTTTGGCCTTATCCTATGGCTCCATAACTTTTTCAGCTATGTGGTCCTTCCTAAACTCTGTTTAAAAGTCAGATGAATCCTTGCATGGCCAGCTAAAAAAAGTTTCTTACTGATTTCATTTCCAGGCATTTTCCCTAGCTGCTTAACTCTCTCTGTCCTCTCTACCTGGGCTAAAATGTTATCCTTATATGAAGACTTCATGCCCTGCCTTAGATCACAGACTTCTCCATTGGTTCTTCTAGCCTAGTTGTCTCCTGTGGACTAGGATAAAATGGGCAACTTGACTCAGATGAGAAGAACAATATTCAGTTCATGATACATGTAAATAATCCCAGTCCTGTTTCTGAGATCTGCTGCTGTGCCTTGTGCTCCATCCTGCTAGAGCTGGAGTCAGTCCTGCTAGCTGCAGTGATGTTTGGAGCAGCTCTTGGAAAACATCCCAATGTTTCTGTCATGATTCCAGCCGTGGATGATTGTAGTCTGCCTTCTGAGTGATCTCAGATTAATTTAGTTTTATTCAAGAAATAATGGCAAAACTCCCTGCATTTCTCTAGTTCCAGATGAATACTCAGAAGCCCTGTGGTCCCAGTCCCACCAAGCATTAGACTCCTACCTGTGTGAGGCTACCATGGGTTTTTCACAGCTTTTTCCCCAAGAGTGTGGCCATTTCATTGCCTGGAGGTGTGTTGGTTTCAACAGAAACTGTCTCCACTTTAAGAGATAACACAACTCTGAGAGCCTGTGTCTGATTCCTCACCCACTGAGACACTTGATGATTAGCCATTTCATATGTTCAACCCAGATTTATATGTACTACACAGAAAAAGAAACCTTGACAGAAGGCAATACATATTATTTTGGATAAATAGCCATTATGATTTTAAGAATCTTTTGTTCTTATTAAATTCAATGTGCTTAAAAATTACACTTTAAGAAGCCAGGGTGTTACAGGTTAAGGACCTTTTCCTTCTCTATAATGGCACAAGTGTAAATCACAGCCCTAACTTGATTAGCTTTTGTTTCACTGTGTTACAATTTTAACATTATTTAAACATGGTTTGTTATTTAACTGTGCAGAAGATCTTAATCTTTTACTTAAATGTAAATTGCAAAGTAAAATTGCTAAACAAATTGATTGAATACCATTGATTATTCATCAAATAATTGTGGCAAATCATGTAATCAATTATTCATCATCCTCAGAGAAGAATAGATGACATGAAGAATAAGCTGTAATTAAGATAAAACACTATTGGATTCTGTACTGATAAATTCTTTTGAAATTACAATTCTTGCAATTAAACAAATTGAAATTGAAATGTGACTAGCCTGATTGAGACACTGAGTAATGATTGTACAAAAGTGTAATCTGCTGGGGCCTATTCACGAATGGGGACACAGATGACATTTGCTGCCTGAAATATTTTCTGGTTTTCCCCATGCATTACTGCTGTCTAATGCACGGATGCTGTTATGATTATAGAGTTTAGTCTCCTCCATTATCATGTGACTGATGCACCAGTGTTACAAAAAGTAAAACACATTCTTAAAACCAAATAAACATTTAATTCCCATGCTAGATTTATCTTCAGCTTAATTTGTGTGTTTTCATACTAAGTCCCACCTAGAATCTAGATTCAAAACAAACAGATAAATTTACATTGCTGTAAGAATTTGGTTTTGCAAATCTTACAAAGTTTTGACTTCTTGATCAATTTATTATTTCCATGAAGACAGGATCTGACCTGCTGGATATCTGAATAAATGAAAAATCTCCATTTCTCTTCAGTCATGTAACACACCTACAACAAGTATCTTTAGGAAACAATAAAAGTATCAGCATTAGTTTTCATCAAAGCCACTGTTAATGAAATTATTTCTTAGTCAATTGGACCCAGGTAAAAGTGAAGTCTGACCTTGACAGCAGTTCCCAACATGTGTAAATTCTGTCTTGAAATATTCAGCATTTTTTTACTATCATGTTAAAAATGAAAGGAATTCAATGACTTTCCACCCGAAGAAGTAAATTGGAAATTCACTAATGTAGTAAATTGTGTTTCTTTTTCAAATTCAAATAATATTTCAGAAAGACTGATAAAGTTAGGGGAATTTTTAACACCAGCGATGAACAGTTCTCTAGAAGTAATCACCGTTCAAGCAACTGAATGCAGCTATTAGTTGCAAACAATAACCTCATGTGATGTTGTTTTGATGCTGATTGGATGAGTGCAGTAATACAGAGTACAAATATTTAGGTAGATTGGAAATTCATGTACTGGGAATATGCTTTCACTTATGAAAAGGACTATGATTTAGACACGAGCTGTCTCACATTTTTTTAGGTCTTTTTGCCTCAATGACATACATTGTAACAACCAGTTCAGAAGCCATAATGGCAAAGTTTGCAGGCAACATACATACACAGAAAAATGTATTCCATTGCCTAAGGAGCCATTGTTCTGAAAAATGAAAAGGGGGAACAGAATTCAGTCAGATTAAATAGCATTTTAGCTAGACCTCTAAAGTGAGGCAGAAGTGGTAACATCATCAGAACCATTTTCTTCCTCCTCTCTGCTGAACAAAATACATTTTGTTGGGTCTTTATATTAAGTATTGATGAATTAATGATTTTCAGCATTTGTTGAAAGTAATTTTGGAAAATAAATATGAAAAAAAACAGACCCAAAACAAAGTAAAACATACTCAGACTTGTATTATTGAAAGCCTGCAATACATTTGCTTTCTGTGTTTTAAATGTATATCATGTTTTCAGTATTTGATGTTCATTATTCAAATTATTTGTGTTCCCATATATTAGGCTCCATGACCTTGTTTCTATTTTCTTCTTGCTTAAAGGCACTATGCTGCTAGGGTGTGTATAGATAAATTTAAGATTCTGATTCCTTTAGCAGTTTGAAATTACTTTGAAATGCATTTTCAGAAAACATTTGAGTTGTAAAACTTGGTAACACAGGAGTTCACAGAAACATAAAAGCCACAAGTAAATAAATCAATGGATTTTTTTGGAGGTGGTAAGAGAGACAAATCCAACAGAATAAAAAGGGGATAATGAATGAGCGGTATTTCTGAAAATCTTGTTCTTGTTCTTTTTTTTCCCCCAGTATTTGCCAGCTTCCGATACCAAGCAGCTTCTCTGAAGATGCAACCCAAACAGTCGATGATCAATTAGTGATCTATTTTTCAGGTTTCTTCTCTTCCATGGAGTGTCACAACACAACTTGCTATAGCCCTGACAGCTTCCTATAGCACTAAGCCTCTCTCTAGGTCTAGTTAGAGGGGAGTGTTGCCACATTTTTGTACGTTTTCATTCTCCATCCTGTAAGGTTTGTTGTCTATTAATAGGCTCTGTGAAGTGTCATCAATTAGGTAAGCTGAGGTAAAGGATGCAAAAAGACATCCTTGTTCCTTTGGAAGTGACATTTTCTCAGTCACTGCCTATATATCTGTCAGAGATGACGTGAAAATATGTCAAGTCGCCTGATTTGTCAGATAAATATGCCTTATATTTCTTTGCTTGCATTTTCTGTAATTAAACCCAATATAATGGAAACTCCAGAAAGTCAGAACACTGGAGTCAGCAAAGTGGGATCTGGCAAACTCACACTAAATTATTCGACCAGTTTTAGCTAATTAGGAGGAAAATTCCTCAGAACTGACTGTACTCTTCATATTATTTTAAGATTCTCTATAATACAATATCATTTTATTCTGTACACTGTTTAATTGCATCAAAGGAAAGCACCTGTGCTAATGCACTTAAAATTGGGTACAAAAATTACAGAATCACAACCTTTCATAAAATCTTTCAGCACATTTACTTCATACTTAGAAAACAGTATTTTCTTGTGCATTTGTTAGTTGTGATCCTTTTTATTATTCTCATTCTTCTCAATCTGAGAAATTTGCTCACCCACAAAGGTATCTTACAAAGTCCCTATTCTTTCACCCAGCAGCAAAACTGTATCTTGAAATGTAATCAGTGGGAAATTTGTCAGGATTAGTCAGTACTTGTCAAATCTATGTCAAATCACTGCAATATCTCACTGACCCCTAGCTCATAATTTATCAAATGTAGCTAACACACACACAAAATGAAAACAGATTTTGAAAGGGGGAAAAGAGTGAAGAAATGGCATTCATTAAGTGAAAGCATTTTATTTTCTAATCTATATAGTTTAGAAGTTAAGAGTTGATCAAAGACATTGCAGACCTTACCAAGACAGTGAGGAGAGTAATCTCTTTAGAAACTTTGTATCTCCATGGGTGCTTGCTAAACGGCAGTTTTGGTTTGAAAAATTAAGAGGGTGCATGCTAATTGGAAGAGGTTCAGGCCCAGATCCATGTAGCTGATAGCGGAGAGCATGATTCTCATCTTTTGTACATCAGCCCGGTCATCAGTACATTAAACTGAGGCTTGGCTACCTTGTTTCTCTTCCATCCACAGATTAAGAGCTAAAATTCTTATGTCCCACCTTGCAGATGAATAACCTGAAAACTGTGCTAGAGAAATGGGGCACAGGGTGCTGAGCAGGAAAGTAACTATTTGTCTGGCTGGGGGGAGAGTGAGAGGGAGTGGGTTCAAGGAGGAATAAGGAAATACAGGTATAGGAAAACACAACTGGAGATCTGGGGTTGTCTGCCTTCCTAGCACTGTTTCTTATTTCACTAGTGACTTTAATTCCTGCTATACAAACATCGTGAAGTTTGAGATGCAGAACAAAGCCTTACCCTTGGCTGGGAGTTGCACACTGTAGCTTGTGGTTGCTCACCCTGGCATCACCAGTCTTGCTCGCCTTCCTAGGTGGTGGTACAGCTCTGACAGAGTCAGTGAAGAGTTTTGCTCTCCCTTATTCCCTTGTTGTTACTCTACTCAGGAAAATTACTTCATCCTAGACCTGTCACTAAGCCAAGTGCTTTACAAAAGAAGCTGTTAAGTAAATAATGGATAATCACTGCAGGACATCTTTAAAATAATGAAGAGTGAACCACTGAGAGCCAAAGGGATAGCTTAAATGTCTAAATCCAGAGAGGTTTCAGGTTGTCATTCATTAAATCGCTTAGGCATGTATCTGGGAGCTGATTTCAAGAGAGGTGGGATCTCATTTTTACCTCATTCTATGACATTTGCTATTAGGTTCCCTCCCCTGGCATACCATCCCCATATCACCTGCTCACTCAGCACCTCTGCTGCTGTGTGTGTCACTATCAAGGGGTGCCTACTGAGGCCAGGGTGCTTCTTTAACAGATTCCATTCCAGGAAGAAAGCATCCAAAAATGAGGGAACCAGTACTGTGTCCAGAACTGGTTTTATCAATCTAACCCTCATGAGCAAACATTATGAGCTCTCTGAAGTCTGATTTACTGTTCACAGAAATGGAGTGGAAAAGAAACATAGAAACGTGCTCTTTTTTTTTTTTTTCTCACGAAGTGAGACACAAGATTCAAGATAATATTTAATTGAATGTGCATAAAATGTATATGAAGCAGTAGGTATGTTTGGTGCATTTGTTTGGACCTGGTAATCCTGGAACACCAGTGGATCCTTGATCCACAAAACAATCAAAGGAACAAACTCTGCCTTCAGGCACACACCCATGACTCCTGCTGAGGTCAGTGAGAATTGTCCATGTTACTCTGGAAGCAGAATTTTGCCTGGAAAACAGTATCTAGTAGAAATTACGGTACTTTGTTCACTATCAGAGATTTGCAGGCCTTGCTTTCTTTAACACCCACCCTTCCCCACTTCAAATGAAAAACGTTCACCTTGTGTGACCTTGTGCACGGGTACTTTTGAGATGCCAAGTTACTGTCAGTGTGCAAAGTGACCCTTCTTCAATGTAGTAGACTTGCAGAAGACATGGTGGAGGGTGAGAAAAAGGCAGTGTGCTTGTAAATACATTCAAGGAGTGGGAGATTAAACAGTTGAGATAAATTTTGAAACAATCACCAAACTCAATCTCATTGTGGGATATTGTTGGAGGTGTTGCACTTCTCTCAATTCCTTTGACTGCTTCCCAGTTATACATCACCGTGGTGGAGAGCTTTATTCTCCATGACTCTGTCTGTGATTCTCTGAGAATGCATGTGAGCCTTAATGCCCGGTAGACAAGATCCTAGTTACGGAGAAGTCCTTTAATAGAACTTCCAGACTTGAAAAGATGTGAATAGCTTAATTACAATTTTTTTGACAAGTGCAGTAGTGATGAAGGATATAAGGCTGCTAATACACTTCCTTGGACCAAGTAATTGAAGAAAATATGTAACTAATAACCTCCAAGGTAAAAAGCGTAACCAGAGCCTACTGAGTTCCTCATCATCATCCCGTCTTGTCCTCCACTCAGCAGTAGCAACTATTACTCCTATTCCATAGACAACCTGTTTCTCCATTTTCTATCCTTTCCATTTTTCAGGCAGCTGTCTCTAGATTGCCAGGTTTGCTAACTGTCCTCAGTGTTTCATCCTGATTTCAAGTAGTGCTTCCCTATTCTTTTCTCTAAAGTATAGACAGTATGCAAGCATAGGACAGAGTGCAATTTGGAATACAGTGTTACAGTTATTCCCTCCTCAGCCTTACTCAATAGGCTGGAACAATTTTTAAAAATACTGTTGTGTGGTAGTATTCATTGTGCTTCATAACACTGACTAGGTAGAAGTTATGCTTATAACCACTCTTCCTCTTTCTTACCTATGCACTTCTGTAGTATCAGAAAGTTAGTAGGTTAGCACAAAATAGACACAGAGGAGCTGGGTGCGTTGGAAAATGGCAAAAGTCTTTGTCTCACGTTAAACTCAAATCCAAAGTGCATGTTCACCTCAAAACTGAATTTCAGTAAGGTGCATGATCTTTCATATGAACCTCTGGTTTTGTCTTAACTCATAACACCCATGTCATCCTGTAGAGTTTTCATTCAAGGAACTTGATCCGCAGTCTGTGCCTAAATGCAGGGCTGAAAAATGCATTGTTTTCATTTAGATTTCCTCATTTTCTCCCTGGTGCTGGGGTAGCTCCAGTAGCAGGTTATAACTGAATAGTGTAGCTGCAATTTATACTAAGGACTTCAATAATCTGTCTCAGAAACTGAGGACAAACTTCAAGCTTGCCTTTTGTGTGAATGGCTGGTTAGCTGATTTTACCACTTGAATATTGAATGGTGAGTGTAACCGGTAGCTGCATGTTTAAGTACAGCTTGGTCACTAAAATTAATGAGAAACATTGATAAACTGGATATCTTATGAAAGGGAGTGCCAGGGAGTTTCTAGTGGAAGAGGTAAAAAAGGCACTGGAAAGCAGCTCTAGACACAACATACCTCCTGTTAGGGAGATGGAAGATGAGCAACCTGACTGGGGCTGCACCAGGACAAGTGGGAAGAAATAGTGTTGCCCCATTTTAAGAATTTTTGGTAGTAAGAGCATGTTCAACAGCCACTGAGAACCCAGTGGGGTAAGAGATTACAGCCCTTGTATGTTTTGCGGTTCTGTCTATCTGATTCTGCCATGTCCCCAGCAGTCAAAGAGAATCTGGCAGGGCTTCTGGGAGCAGCCCACAGGACTCCTTCCTTCTTGTGCATGAGCTGGTGACATTTTCTGTAGGAATGTGGAAGAGGGAGAATCCCATATTAACCCCACAAGAGGGAGGAAGAAGAGGGGATCAGGAAAAGACCCAGAAGTTCAGAAGGATGGAAAGCTTTGCTACCCCATCCATGCTTTTCTTATCTTGCCATCTCAGAAGAAGGCATCTGCCAGAGCCTCCATCCCTCTTAGGACAAGGAGGAGAGGAGGGGGCTGAACCCTCCCTGGACTCACCCCATCAGACATGGAGTCTCCAACACTGCAGAAAGAGCAGGGATCATGCTAGGTCAAGAAACATGTGAAGCTGGGGGCTTAACTGACCTATAGCTAGAGAGCATGTGCTTGCTTTTGCTCTCTGGACTGAGCTGCTTGCAAAGTTAAGTTGTAGATGTGGGAATGAATGTCAATGATTTGATGTGAAATTAAGGAAGACATAAAGTCCAAACAAAGCCACTGTGAGCTGACCACAGGTGGGGCTCCCAAGTGAAGGTCTTGTAAAGAACTTCCACAAGTATTTCTCAATATTCTCAGTATTTTGGATCTGGCAGCACTATAAATACTATATGGATATCTGACAAGGGAAGATATGATCTGAAAATGAGAATTTGTGGAGATCAGTGGATGTCTCAGAAGACTGGAAGAAGGCTAATGTCACCCCCATCTACAAGAGGGCTTAAAGTATGACCCAGGAAACTATAGGCCCATCAGTCTCAGTTCAGCTAGTTATGGAAACAAATCTTCCTGGGAGCTATCACAAGTCAAATGAAGCACATGATTGGGAAAAGCCAGCATGGATTCACCAAGGTCAAATTGTGCTTGATCACCTTCTACGATAAAGTAACCTGCTTGGTTGATGTGGGGCGAGTGGTGGACATTGTCTACCTGGATTTCTCCCAGGCTTTTGATGTAGTTCCCCACAGCCTTGTCCTATAGAAACTGATGTGTTATAGTCTAAACAAGTGGTTTGTGCGGTGGGTGAGGAACTGGCTGACAGGCCACTCCCAGAGGGTGGTGCTAAGTAGCTCCTCTTCAAACTGGCAACCTGTCATGAGTGGAGTCCCCCCCGGGATTGATATTGAGCCCAATCCTGTTTGATATCTTCATAAGTGAACTGGATGATAGGTTTAAGTGTAGCTTGATCAAGTTTGCTGATGATACCAAACTGAATGGGAAAGAGGACACTTTGGAAGGGAGAGTCATCTTGCAGGAAGACCTGAATAGGCTAGAAGAGTGGGCTAACAAGAGCCTTATGAAGTTCAAAGAGGACTAGTGTAAGGTCTTGCATCTGGGAAAACATAATCCAGGAGAGCAGCATAGGCTGGCATCTACCTGGCTGGGGAGGACCTCTGTGGAAAGGGACCTGGGAGTCCTGGTGGACAACAAGCTCAATATGAGCAAACAGTGTGCTGCTGTGGCAAAGAAAGCCAGCAGGATGATGGGTTGCATCAACAAAGACATCACCAGCAGAGATAAAAAAGTCATTATCCCACTCTACTGAGCAAGTTTTAGGCCACTCCTGGAATACTGTGTTCAGTTTTGGTCCCCACTATGCAAAAGAGCTGTGGACAGGCTGAAGAGGGTCCAGAGGAGGGCTATGAAGGTGATCAAAGGACTGGGAAGCCTGCCACATGAGGAAAGAACTGGGTTTGATCAGCCTTGAGAAAAGAAGGCTTAGGGGAGACCTCATCACCATGTTCCAGTACTTAAAGCATGGCTACAATGAAGATGGATACTCCCTATTTACAAAGCATCACATGGAAAAGACAAGGGATAATGGGTACAAGTTACTCCTGGAAAAGGTTCTGATTGGACACAAGAGGACAGTTTTTCACAGTGAGAACAATCAGCCATTGGAATAAGCTCCCCAGGAAGTGGTGGATTCCCCAACACTGTACACTTAAGATTCATCTGAACAAGGTGCTGGGCCATCTTGTCTAGATCACACTTTTGCAAGGAAGAGTTCGACCAGATGATCCTTGAAGTCCCTTCCAACCTGCTATTCTATGATTCCTATGAATATGATCTAAGCTTTCTAATGAAAAATGAAAGAGCCAGAAAAAAAGACATCTAAACCTGACTTGGGAGCTCGTCACATACTCTCCTGGAGTAGGAGTCATGACTTTTAAGTTCTTGAGGTTGACAGGAGTAGGAAATATTGATTCAGAGCTCGAAGGTGCAATGTGACGGGCAAATGCTCCTTTGAGATCACTAATAAGTCCCTTAGTGTTTTGTTTTGCTTTGGGTTTTTTTGAGGAGGGGTGTTTTGCTTTGTTTTTTTTGTTCGTTTGTTTGTTTGGGTTTTTTTGTTTGTTTTTTTTTTTTTTTTTTTTCCCGGCTGGTTTCTATAGGTGTGATGGGCATTTTAAATTCTCAGTACAATCATAAAGCAGCAGTAGTTCTGGGAGATACCACTGAACACAATTATTTATTTTTTTGTATTTGAGTTAGACTGTAAACATTATTCTCTTGTATAGTAAAAAAATATTTAAATCCTTGAATATAAGATGTGTCATACACAGCCTTTGAAATCACTAAGTTTGGAAGAGGAAGTTTAGTTGGAAGACATTCAGCTGAGATGAGAAATAATGTCTACAATAAATTTTATTCTCAATTTTTCTCAATTTCTCCCTTTTTTTCCAACACAGAGCTTTGATAAGGAAGGATAGGACATATAATTACCCATTTTGTCTCCCTCTTCTTACATTTATACTTCTAAAAGAAGTACATTTTGGAAAGCCTGCAATGTGGGAAAATAATATAACATCATGTCTGTAAGCCAGAAAAAGACGATATTAAAAATCTCTGAATGCTCAGATGAATTCTCAGCCTGATCTAAAACAGAACAGAGGGGAAAAAAATCACCAGAGTTTCATAAATTCTAGGTACAGCTCTGACAGAAAATGTAGTATAGGGGCCAGATCATGTGCTTTGCATCACAGAGTCAGCATTTTCTGGCCATAGTATGGGCATATCTATTCCTAGAGAGGAAGGGGTGTATCTGCGAAGCTCTTCTGGGGAGCTGATCCCCTGCCTGCTGCTCTGATCTCTTGTGGCTTAAACAAACCTGGAAGAACATTTTCACAATTAAAAATTACACTGCTAGAAAAAGGAGTATTCCCCTTTTGTTTTTTTGACCAGCTCTAGCTGTTACTAGCTGATGTGAGGCTAAGCCTGCTGGGTGTGTGGTCTGCAAATGCAGCCAAGGATCTGGCCTGGTGAGTCTGACTCTGGTCTGAGCCACACCAGCGTACACAGCGCAGGACCAAATCCACTAGCAGAGCTGCAGTAAAGCTGGATCAGACTGCCCTGTGCCAGGGCTTTAAATAGCAGGAGGTTAGAACAACATGGGGAAATAACTGCCTTTGACTGCTTGTCCCCACCTGTGATATGACCAAGAATAGATGTAGCTCCCCAGGCAGAGCTGCCCTGAGCTCCTGTTCCTGCAGCTTGGGACACAGCTGTCTTTGTCGCTGGGTCACAGCACTGCAGTTACAAGAGCATCCTCTGTTAAAAGGAGTAATTTCCTCTCTGTTTTGGCTCCTGGGGCTCTTAAGAGTTAATGTCCTGGAATTAGATCAGTTCAAAAAGAACTTGATTGATGAGGGACTTGCACCTTTATGACCCAAAACCAAGCCAGTATTTGGTCTGTGGTCAAATGCTACATTTGTTATGGAAGATATTTAGTTCTCAGATTCAATCTAACTCTATGCTCCTCAGCTAATACACAGCAGTTCTAAAACATAGTAGTGTATGAGTAAGTTTATGGCCCCAAGTAGCCTGAAAATAAGAGCTATATGTTGCAGTAAAATATAGGCATGAAATGTTGGGGTTTTTTTGTTTTGTTTTTTTTTATTCCAGGGCCCAGGTCTTTTGTGTTGAAGTGAGATACATGATACTAGTAGCTGCAAAGTATAAAATCTAACACGTTCGTATTCGCTAGAAAGGATGCAAAAGAAGGCAGTACATAGTGCCCATTAAGTACAATGGAAAATCCTCATGATAAATCAATTCCCATATTTCTTCCTTACTTCTGTTAAGAACAAGTGGTTTAAAAGACCAAACTGCCCCAAACCCAGTCTGGAAAAAGCCTGTTAAACTAGGGTGGGGAGAACTGAAATCAATCTCCTTAATTAATCCTCTGTTTGGACTCTTTTTAAAGCTTTAGCAAATGTCATTTTTCTTTAAAGGGGGATATAGTACATGGGCAAATGTTCCCACATATCAGCAAAAGTAAAGTCACTTCTTTACTTTTTCCATAACCTTTCCTGATTAATGAGGAAAAATATTCTTATTTTGAATAAAGGTCTATTACTTCATGATAATTTCCATGCTTGAACCTGATGTCTGGTCAACTAATATAAATCAGGACCAAGTTGGTTGAAACCAATAAAGTAAGATTAACATGGGAGTAAAGCTGTACCCATAATAGTCTTGCAATAGATCTCTCTCCTCTCTTAAATTTCTGCAAAATATGCAAGCCAACAACATGAATCAAGTATAATTTAGAGCAGAATTCAGCCCAAAAGGTTGCATGTAAGATGACACGCATTGCTGTGGCAGCAAACTGATGTCACACACACAGAAGTTTTTATTTTCTTCCTGCACCAATGAGAAGATCCTTGAGTTGTGAAAAAAAAAAAAGCAATTATTCAGGAGTAAACACTGAAATCAGTGAGGGAACAGTGTGGAGAACACATGATATTCCTGAGCAAGTAAAATTGCAGTTTATACTAATGGTGCTTTTTGAACTTTTGCTCTGATATGAAACTCTTTCTTCAAGAAGAGTAACATGAAAGACAAAGCTGCAGCAAAGAAAATACATTAACTTTTGCAATGGTTTAGTGTGTTTTCTTGCTATTTAAATTTAATGTTTATCTAATAAATAGTATTTCAGTGTTAAACAGTAACTCTCTGTCCCATTTTGAAAGTCAGAGTGTCCTTCAGGAGTTGCTATGATGCCTTTGAAAGCAGTTTTTCTGTAATGAAAAGACATACTATGTCACTGGAAAAGGGTCCCAAGGAAGGCTGCCCACCACTTTCTGCCTCTGGGTAATCTGGCCTCAAACACAACCCCGTGTCAATCTTTCTCACTTGCTCACTTTCTTCCTTCTCTGGAGTAATCTAAGCAGTACTTTGGAAAGAAAGTTTATCAGGACAATACCACAATACCAAAGTCAAGCCATTAGTTCCTGCATGAATAAGTTTTAAAAAAATAAGTGCTTTTCTGTTGCTTTTTTTGTGGGGAAAAAATAAAAATTATTTTTCAGACTTTCAGGTTTTGCCTACTGAAGTATAGTGCAATATTTATTTCTTTACTTCATTAATTTAATTTACTTCTTTACTTCTTTATTGCTTAAAACTCTGTGTGTGCTTATGCATGTTGTTGAATTAATGCCGTACGTGGTACCAACCCCCCACTCCACAGTAAAATGAAATTACTATTCTGCAACTGCGAAGTTTAAAAACAAGCTTCTCTTCTAATTCTTAAACAGAGGAAATTAAATTCATACTTTCCAGTACAGTTAATCCTGAGCTGTTTGACATATTTGAACATTAGCCATTTGCACTGGGGTATAAACTGAGTGTGGCTTTCAGAAATGCACTATTCCTGTAGACGGTTGATCCAAATTGACTGTCAAAAGTTATCTGAAGAATTTCAGCAGCTGACCTGTTTTATCATGGCCACCAGCTGCTAAAAGCTGTAGATGGTGATGAGAGCTTAGGTGAGAGAGAGGAATATGGAGAGAAGTTAAAAGACAGGAGGGCAGAGAAGCTCTATGAGTGCTACAAGTCTTTGGCCTTCGTTTCTTGCACATTAAAGAGAAACTGTGGCTGAGCAATACTCATTGAGTTGGGCCCTTAGGATAGAGAAGGTAGAGAGAACAGGGAAATTATAAGCTTAAATATTTATTTCCAGTAAATAAAATAAAGAGCTATATGCTATATGCCTTGTGTTGGACTGTTCATAATTTAGAAACAATAAGGCTAAAGCTGATTAAACTGTGGTGACCCAGATTGGGTTTTGTCTCATAGGACTTTAGTAGAGATAATCATGTTTAAGGTAGCCAACAACCCCCCTACATAACTAGTAGAAAGAAAGAAATATTAGAGTAAGATTTACCTGGCCTTCATTAGCTGAGATGCCTATTTCTTGCTGTTAACTATAAAGGGAATACTGGTAACTCAGATACAGTCAGGTATGTTTGATTAGGTGAACCCTATTCTCTTTGTTTATAAGTGTGGATTATGCAAGAGGAGAATAAAGCAGTTAACTTTTCTAGATTCCCCAGCGGATTTTGATTTGAGGTTCCCAAATCCCTGTAGTTTGCAAGACTATAAAAAGTTACCTTCACTGCTCACAATATGATTTTTATTACTAGAAAAGAATAATCACTTGGGCAACAAAAGAGTACAAAAAAAATTCCAGCTGTTGTGCCTCACTCTTTTCCCAAGTTGCATTTTTTATTGTCTTGAACAGCACAAAAAAAGAACATGAAAATGAATTAAGACAATGAACAAGCACTTTGCTGAGCATGTTGGAGATGTGGCTGAATGTTAGAGGATATTTTCTGTCACCACTGTTTCTCTTATTCCTTCTTGTCCACACCAAACAAAAGGAATGCAGATGGCTTATAATGGCAATTCTGAAATAAGTCTCCTGATTTATATGATTGTGCCACTGCTCTTTTGCATCGTAAAACTTAAGTAGAAATGTGGACAAAACAGGTAAATACTTACTGGCAGCAGTGATGGTGTACTTATATCTATTATGTCAACCCCAAAAGTCCTAGAGATAATGACAGGCTGAACTTTATTTTTATTTTCATGTCACACAGAGGATGGGATGGAGCATGGGAATGCTATGGAGGAATTCCTGAGATCTGAACTCTGTTTGGATGCTGAGTCTGTGGCCTCGGGCTAGTCTGGCTTTTCAGTACTTCAGTGACCAACACCTTATAAATACACAAATAAGAGATAGGAACAACTTAGGTCTGGATTTCATCCTGGCCTCAGAAAGCAGGGACTCGGGAGCTGCAGACAGTAGTCTCCTGACAATCTACCCTATAGCCCATGAACCACAATACTGAGTGTTGCAGTCACTTTCCATCTTACTCCTAAAATATCTGTGAATCAAGGCTTGGAAGTGGTACATTATCCCTCTGCCCACCTTTCCTCATCAATAAAATGGGTCTAATAGGAGTATTTTTCATTTAGCTGTGCTTATTTACAAGATTTAAATCAATGACAGAGTGAGCAATAAGCAATCTTTTCACAAGTTCTCTGAAATCAGAAGTCCCAGTGTCATAGACTAACAAAATATCACGTCAAGTTGTGAACATCTTCCATTGGTGAACAAATGCGCACACAAGGGGTTACACTGAAGTCAGCAGAGGTTCACACAGCTTTTGGTTATTGTGTGTAAGGGGGCCACAGTTCAGTCCTGTTGATCCTACTGATGTTTTAGCAACATTGATAGTGATGAAAGATGTCTATTCAGTACCAAAGCTCTGTGAGATTTTTTAAAAAAAGAAAAAAACTATTTAATGACAGATAAAATTGTGAAAGAAATGAAGGAGTGATGCAGGAAAAAAGTGATTACTTAAGATATCTAACGAACCACTGCAAGAGGTTTTGCCATAATTATGCAGCAGGTTTAATAATACATAAACTCTGACATTCTGTTGGAATTAATTGATGTAAAGCATCAGTGTGGATTTCTCCCTCCCTCTCTTGCTGGTATTTTTAATTCAGAAAAATGAAAGGACCCTGATTACTGATTGGGAAGAGTTCAATAGGTTACATTTTCTGAGAGTTGTTCTTCCACAAACTCTTTCTGGCCAGATCCCCTCATCCCAGCTCAGACAACATTCCCAACAAAACTCAGCATTAACATGCTTCAGGATTAGGTCTTGTCTTTGTTACCTGCCTCTGCCTTTGGGGTCACTTAAGGTTGCCTGTAGCCCCAAGGGAATAAATTGCTTTTAAATAAGAAGTGTGTTTCTTTGAAACTGCAATGCAAAAGGGGATATATAGTGGATTACAATACACTGCACATAGCATAAAATCATTCAGCACATACTAAAAGAGCTGACTATAAGCTGCAAAGCTCAGCCTGAGACTCAAAGTTCACCCAGTCTGGGTAACACCTATGCTGAAAGGACTGATTCTGTGTTGTGTTGCCTATGGAGAATTGTGCGGGAAGTTCAGCCCAGAGGGAAAATCAGGAGCAGCTAATTTCATCTCCTCCTGCCATCAGCACATCCCCTGGTACACAAGGGAGGCCCATGGGATGGCACTCTGGATTTTCTTGTGCCGGTCTCTGGGGCAGCACAGGGCAGTGGCACACAGCTGCCCCAGGCATGGGGCTGCATGCTCTGGCTGGATGTCTCCCTGTCCCACGGGAGCTGATGTCTAATCATCCACACTGCACATATACTGATTAATCCACAGGAAAAAAACAAGCAAAAAATGATAAAATTGTTCTTTCTGAACTCCTGCATATGTCTGTATCTATTTTGTGGTATGTGTTATGGAGCAAGCCTGGCCAGTGTTCGCAGATCCACGTCCACAGTGCTTATTGCTAGCACAAATCTGTTCTTAATCTGAGAGTTGCATTAGAAGGTCACTGTGACTCCTTATCACATATAGCAACATAAAGCAATCACATTGTGGACTTAAGTGCACTCCAGGTTGCTTTTAAGGACCACTTCTAGTCAAACTGATCTCTGGGGCTTATAGATGGGAGTTGTTTTCTCCTGTAAGAAGCAGAGGCCAGAGGCTGAGAAGCTCTGATCCTTTGGGAAGTGAAGGCAGGACATTTGCTTGCTGATAGGAGAGCTGCTGGTTTGCTGTGTTCGATTTGCAGTCTCCTGCTGAGGCAATAAATGTTCAGAACTGCTGGCATCGTTGTATACTGCTGCTTGAAGTCTTCACTGTATCAATAGTCACACAATGCATCTGAAAAGGTTAACAAAAGAGAGCTTTGCTTCCAGCCAGGACAAGGACAAATAGTAGAAAGAATGAAAATCTGCTAAACTGCTCTCAAGTTTTCCAGAAACTGGTGAGGTAAAATAGAGTGGCAAAATATATGCCAGCTGTTAACTCTGGGTGTGAGCAGGAACTGAATCTGAGCACAGACAACAGTGTTGCTCTGCGATGTGCAGCAGTGGTCCTATTTCATCCACACCCAGGCAGAACGGCTTTCTGGTGCTGGTGCATCCCTGACTGAAGCAGCCACTTATTGAGGCATCAGTGGAAGTTTCTGAGTCTCTCTGCAGGACAGTGACTGCTATTAAGTGAATTTTAGCCTGCACAGCTCAGGAAACGTATGGATAATAATCACCTAAATATTATCTAGTATGTGCTGAAGAAGAGGTTAGAGTCCATAAGATATGCTGCTCTAAGCCTTCCAAATCCCAACAGCGAAGTGTTTACAGCTGAGGCTTCATGTAGTTTGAGGGGAAAAGGGCTGGTTGCACAAGTTTGCTTTATAGGAAAAGAAGGAAGATCCATCACTCTTCCAAGCGTGCACACCTGAGTAATCCATTATTGTTCATGATGAATGCTGCCAGTTAGAGACCAAACTTTAGATTTATGCATGCCCTTCATGGATGTGGTTCTACTGTATGTGGAAATGCTAGGGGCTAGAAAAATCTCACATCATACTTGCTGCAGTGCCTTGTAGCTCACCCGGAGTCTGCTGTTGTCTTTGTATACCCCAAGCCATTGTAACAGAAACTGATTTGGCTGTAGATTCACACTGTGTGGCTGAGGCCCTCTTCTGACTTCCCAAGCTATCTAGAAGGAATAATACATCATATAACCTGCACATCACTTGCATCTGGCATTGAAGTACCATTTCTCCTTTGTCTTATGTGTAGAGGAACTGCTAAGCTTAGCATAAAGAGAGAAAGAGGAACTGCTAAGCTTAGCATAAAGAGAGAAATGCAGTTGTTGCACACATGACTAACATTAGAAAATTATTCTTGAGGCTTTTGCTTACTGAAAATAAAAAAATAAACCTCAGGCCCTTGAGACAAACACTTTGATGTAGCTTGGAAAATAACAGAAAAGCTGCTCTGAGTGCTGGGCAACCCACCAAGAGTTCATAAGTTAATAAGACTCAAGAAAGCATTACTGTAAGCAGCATTTCAGTTTTGGGCCTTAAATTAAGCATACATTTTCCATAATGAAGAGAAATGCATGGGATTTAAAGAAAATGTGAAGAAGGTTATGGGAATAGGGCATAGTAAGAAAAAACTTCCCTTTTAAGCCTTGTGCTTCTCTGCATATTAATAACACTAAAAACATTGACAATAAAGAACAAGACGCTGAATTTGTGTTTCAGCAGCTATGGAACTGTTTTGTCTGAGGTTGTAACGCACGGTTATTCTAGTGAATAAAATGGACCAAGGCCTCTGAGAGTATTGAGTAGTGGCCCTCGGCACTCTGAGGTCAAACCACACAGCACAGCTCAAGCCATAGTTTTTTCCCCCTCAAAACAGGGGGTGGTTCACCCCATGTTGCCAACTAGGAACAATCCTTCATAAGGACTCTCACCCACATGGGAAGAGTGTGAGTTGTGATAAGAAGAGATTACTGGGAGCTTGCTAACAGCTAAACAGAATAGACCACCATGTGCAAGCTTTTCAATCTGGTCCTGTTGAAGTTACTAGCATAAATTAGTAAAACTGAGTCTTTGTGATGGTTCTCCTATAGTCACATTTGGGAGATTTGCTGGAGTGTCACATAGAAAGTCTTTTTATGCTATCCTCAGAAGGGTTTCCTGAGTTCACCAACTCCATCTTTTTGTTTTGCTTATTTTAGGAGTCTGGGTACACCTTTACTGAACTACTGAGGTCACTCACACTGGTTAGTCTGGACAGCCTCATAACATATTATTTTAACATCCTGTATTATATGAACAAGGAGTCAGATGCAGAGCAGAAATTTGTAGTTAGATTGTCAGAGAAAAATGTCTGGAACACCATTCTTTGAAATTGGATCACTTTTCCCCTGCATTGGTTCATCTTTTTCAGTTCTTCTAGAAAAGATAAAAATCTATTAATTCCATGGAAATCTCACCAACATTTCTAAAGTTCTGTTGAGCATACTTCAATATGTCCCTGGTGATTTAATCTCTGGCTCAGATAGACAAGCTGGTCTCAACTACTATTCTCAACTACTTTAACAAGACAACTATGTTTGAGATCGAATATTTTTAATTGAATCACCACTAAATCAATCAATACTTCAAAAGAATAACTTTTGAGCATTCTTCTAAATGATTCAGTACATAATCATATTGAGGTATGAAGGTAAAAGGAATGGTACTGGCACAGACTAGGGACATATGTCTGAGCAATGTGGGCATAAAGTAAAGTTGCGATTGAAAGTGGTTTGAGATGCAGCCTCAAAAACAACATAACATATTCTAGAGATCCAGTGGCTCTTTCAAAATCAAGAGTTTTGAGCAAATTAGTCTCTTAGAAAATGCTTGTGAATACTTATGTTGCTGTGTGCCATTTAAAAGTTTGTGTTTTACCTCTGGAAGATGGCAGTGAATGATCCCTATTTGTGTAAATCTTTTCTAGATCTTTGTAGTCAGTTTTGGGATAAAACACTGCTACATTTTTGCAAGCTATCTTATTACTTTTTAATTAATTTATCTTCTCAACTACTTAATCAAATGTTATTTCCAGCCATGAAACAGGATATGGGCTGTTGGAGTTTCACATTTATTTGACAGATCTAGTTTTTGTGGCTTTCTAGATGACAAATTAGTCTGACTTTTGCAGTGCTCTGGCAACTATAGTGATCCAAATATAGTTTCCTGAATCCATAGCACCTTGTCTTCCTTAATGCTCTTCTTTGTTTGAATCTTTGAGGACATCTGTACATAATCTTTTCTACAGGTGTTCATGATTCTATCTGTGGTCTCATCTGTGAAGAGACCAAAGGAGGATTTGTGTTGTGCTGATCAACATGTTATCCATTCTCAATATGCCAGAGAATGTCTTTAAGAAGTTCACTGACTTATATCTACACCTGATACTTGGACTAACGTAAATGAGCTTTCAAAGACGTAAGCAATGCTTTAAAGTTCCAGCACTCAGAATGTTATACTGGCTTTTTATATCACCAGGGACATCAGTAGCATTGGATTTAAAAATTATTCATGTTATGCAGCCACTCAAAAGGAGTGGCATGACAAACAAGGGTGTGATACACATTCACTTTTGTTTGATATTGGCCAATGTTTTGTCTTGCATCCCAGCCTTCTGATGTGTACAGCTATTCATAGGCTATGGCAGAACTGTCTCCTTCATTAAATTAATCCTGATGTTTGTATGTGACAAAGCTGAAAACCTCTTCCAAATTAAATTGCATCATGTATCTTTGAAATTTTTTCTTCACTGTATTTCAACATTATTTGTGTAGTTCAGCAGCTGAACTGTAGAAGTAAGCAGAAGCTTGGTCTCCACGTGTGTCTTAGTGTCTGATGTCTGCAACCCCAAAATGTGAGTTATGCAAAGAAGATTCTATAGGGAATTTGTGGTGAAGGTTTATGATCTATTTTTTATTTTTTACATGAACACATTGGGGTTATCAAAGAGATTAAGTATGATTTTAATACTTTTCAAACTAAGAATTCTACCTTTATTTGTTGTTAAATGTGGTTTAAATTCTTCAGAGATGAAACTCTGACTGTTACTAAAAATACTATAAGCTTCTTTAGGTAAAGGCTTTGCTATCAAACATTTTCCAGTATTTTATTCCAGTAAAGGAATTGTTAGTAAAGGAACCAATATTTTAAAGCTCATCTGAAAATCTATGTGGGTGTGCTCCCTAGAAAAAGAAATCCCCCTGAAAGTAGTCGTATATGAAATCTGTTGCTTAGATGTATTTATTTGTGTTGATTCAAGGTTTGCTAACAATGGAATTGAAACTTTTAAAAAATGGTAACTAAATCAAAAGCTACCAATGTTTTGTCAGAAGCATGCATTTCTGCTGATCACACAATTATAATAATGTATTTAAATTATTTTCTTCAATGGACTTACCCCTAGGGACCAAAGAAACTTTTAGCCTGTGGTCTATTGTGTACCAAGGACAAACAGACTGAAATTGTTGCCTTGGTCTGATTAAGCCTGTTTCTGAATAAGAGTGCAAAGTCTATGACTCAGCTACTGGTCCTTTGAACAAAAGAGTAGAGAAGAAATACTTAAACCAAAGCGTTCAGCTGCAGTTATGGTGACACATTAAACTATTCAGTCATTTTTGTTTAGATCCAGAAGCAATTAAAAATGTAGGGAAGGTGTGCTCTCATTTCGGAGCAGTTAAAATCAAACTTTCTGTCAGCTGTAGCCGAGAAATATTTTTACAATGAGGATGGGAATTCTCACAATAAAATACAAAATCTCCATTGACATCACTCATAAGCTAGCAAATGACAAAATTAAGAAGCTTGTGCAACCTTAGCTCAGTTCCTTTGCTGTGCCCTTTATATGTTTTTTCTTTATGTGATCACACACCTCATTTAACAGACATGCAGCAGTCATCAAATAAGCAATTGAAGTGCTGCAAGGAAAGATCACTCTTCCAGGACAGTAAGAATAGCACAGGATAGAACCAAACAGTGCCTAAACAGTATAGATAGAGTGATCTTCCTCACACTCTTCTGGGGCGGTTTCTCTGTAGCAGAGCTGCTGAGTGCATATAGGCACCAGTGGCATATCTGTGACCATAAAACATGTATATGTGTGTATACATAAATATATATTTTTGCTTATGATTCTTCAGTGTAAAATGCCTAAAACATGAAGGCACTGTTTCAGATTGGTGTTTTTGTAAATGACACTGAGGTTGTATGCCTACATGTGTGCGTGTACTATGTGAATTGCTGGGAACAAAACCTCTTGCAGTAAGAAGTTCCTGGAGTAAGCTATCCTCAGAACTGCACCCAGCTTTGGCCTTAGGGAACACCAGTTTTTTCCCTTGAAAACTGAACAACATATGAGCAGAATGCACAATTGTGGGTCTAAGTGATTTGAGGAATCCTCTGCAATCCCATGAAATCAATGCTTATTTCTTATTTCTGATAGTTAGTCTGAATGACTGCCCCCAGTGAGTTGGGCATATCTGATTTGACTGAAAAAATCTGCTTTTCTAGTAAAACCAACTTTTACACAGCTAGATCCACCTCTATAAATGGTAATATAACTGAGGAATATACACCAGAAACTGTAAGCTGCTCAAGAACAGCAGGAATCCTACATTCTGTTCTGTATTTGTGCAGTGCCATGAACCTTGGGACCACATTCCTGGCTGATCCTGAAGTGTTATTTTATTAAGCATCGCCACTGTGAAATTGTCATAGCAATAAGATGGTACTGACTCTGAAGTGAGTGACAAAGGAGAGGCTGCCACCATTATTTGTGCTATCACCCCTGTCTGGATGAACAGCGGATTTAAACACTTTCACATGGCATCCTGATGCATTTCCCTTTTGTAGCACGTACACGAGCCATAACATTTTTAAACATAAAATGGAATTCTAGGGGAATCCTTGCAGATCCCAAGTACAGTCTACATAGGGAGAAAATGTATTAGGACTCGAGATCCTCGAGGAGTCAGTTCTGATAATACAAGCCATGCATGGCTTTGGTTTAGCAATTCTGGGACCAAGTGTAGTTTATATTTTAGGAAATACTGGAAGTAATTTCTGTCTAAAGTAGAATATTGAGGGCCAAAAATGGGTTCATTGCATGGTAGGTCTGAAAGTTGAACAGCAATTGAAGAAAAAGGGAGGTTGAAGAAGCAGACACCCCTGATAGTTATTCCTACTGTTCTCCTAAAGAAGCAGCCCCATCTTTGGCTTTGATGGATCCAGGGAGATCTCCAGATTTGTGATGTGGTTTGATAAAATCCCAGCTCAAATGTGTAATTTCCTCATTTAGCCTCATCAGCTCCTCTCTTCCAGAGTCTTATTAAAACACCCGAGAACGTGTGCATGTGGTTTGACTGAGCCAAACCTCTGCGTGTACAGGGCAGGAGAGGAAGAACAAATGAAGAATCTTCCTGTTGCTGCCTGTTTCAGCTCTCTGAGACTCAAGGGAAGGGACAGGACACGTAAAGGGTCACGGTCAGGCAAAGGACTCAGCCTAAGATCCAGCATCTGGCAGAAAGCCTGAGTTTCAGATTTGTGAGAAACTGTCTGGGGGAGAGAAACATCTTTACACTAGATGTGAAACAGGAGGGCCTGAGGGAGGGTTGGAGAGGAGCCCAAGAATGAGCACAGCCTGCTGCAGTCATCGGCTTCAGCCGGGGCCTCCCTTCTTCCACTCGCGTGAAACTATTCCTATTGTCATTAAGCCTTAAAAATCTGTTGTGTATCTGGATGCACATGTGTGCGTGTGCATGTGTTTGCAAAAGTGACATATTTAACTTCAGATCTGACAACGTGTCTTTGGCAGATTCAGTGTAAAAATTAACTTGCTCTGTGCTTTTTTTTCTTTTTTCAAAAAAAAAGAATAAAACAAAACCAGATTGAGCTTTTACACTTAAAGCCCTAAGAAAATCATAAAAGTGAATTATGGGGTGAGAATTACTCTTTAAAGAAAAGCTTTACACTGGAGTAAACTTGGAGCATTTATACATAAAATATTACATATAATATTTATGTGTATAAAATCTGCTGAACTGGCCGGTTTCTGATGATTATATAAACTTTATGC
The DNA here is from genome assembly GCA_013398125.1 of Aegotheles bennettii. Taxonomy (NCBI): domain Eukaryota; kingdom Metazoa; phylum Chordata; class Aves; order Caprimulgiformes; family Aegothelidae; genus Aegotheles; species Aegotheles bennettii. The sequence continues at coordinate 207,812 of VZRW01011373.1, read as the reverse complement.
ATTTGAGAAAGCAGACTTTCTTTCACAAAAAATAATTTGTTCTAGCTTCTATCATAAAATAATAATCCCTTGGTATCAACACTTGATGCTATTGTCACAAACTGTCTCCTCTGTGAGCTGTTTGGTTGAATAATTTGTCCTTTGTACACTGAGCATAAAGTGCATTGGTCTGGCAAGCTAAAAGCATGATTGAAACAAGGAGAAGCAAAAAAGATAAGTCTTGGTAGGGAGCACATTCTCCAGAAAAAGGGCACACACAATTTTGGGGTGCAAACCTCATGTCTAAACCACTTCACGTTTAAGGTTAGCTTGGAGAGGGAACCCGGGTCTGGGCAGCTGTATACGTAGTGAGTTCTGAAATTTAATCTTCTTGATATAAGACAGAGCCCAGGTTTTATAGCTATCCTTTGAGATACCTCAAAGAAGGGACCGGGAGGGGGTCTCCAGGAAAGGCCACAAGCAGAAGCATGGATCTGGTGACCAGAGAAGCGCTGGGGAACCTCCTCCCAGAGGGAGCTCCCAGCGCTGCCGCCTGTGCTCCCACTCTTCCTGACACTTGCTGCCTCACTACTGCGCACACGGAACACTCTCAGCAGCCTGGGGGTAGCACACTGAGGGATGTCCCAAGGGAGGACTGTGAGTGGTGGCCATACTTCTCCAGCATTTCCCAATCCAACAGATGAGTACCACCTCCTGGAGCAGTGGGAACTCCTTGGAGACGGTGCATTGACTTTCCAGGGTAAGTGGCCTCATACAAACACTGGACACACAGTAAGCAAAGGGACCTAGAAGGATAAATGTTCTTCACTGTGTGCAGTGCTGTCCTTATGAGGAAAGAATGAAAGAGAATGAAAGAAAGTGCAACAGATATTAATGCTGTCACGTAACCCGTGACTGGATGTGCTCAGATACCATAATGATGAGGTCTTATAAAATCCAGTGCTGTGCAGAATAGCCTGCAAAAGCGTTTATGTGGGATGAGTAGGCATGTCCTAGCCTATCTGTAGAAACATTGGCTATTTTAGCAGGTTGTCTAGTGTTGGGCGGCTCCACAGCACTTCATGTGAGATCTCTTTCTGCAAATCCACTCTTGGAAAGTTACGATTTGTTCTTGCAGAAATTATTACAAAATTATATAAAAAATAGATGAAAAACAGAGACTGTTTGCAGAATTGTGAAGCTGTAGAACTGTTAATTTTTTTCTTACTCAGAACTGGAACAGAAACTAAGCATTTCAGTGCCCACAGAGAAATCCAGCATATATGATCTTCTCTAATTACCTGCCAGGGAAAAGCTGTGATTATGAAGCAATCACTGATCTGATCCCATAGTAGCTTTTCCTAAGTCAAAATACTCTGTTTTATTTTCACTTCTCAAGTATTGCCTTGTTTTAAAGAATTTCAAAATGTCCTTTTCACAATGAAACCAGAATCAACACTGGATTAACAGAATCAAGGCTTATATCCTGGAATGATAGGAAGAAAATAGATGAAACTTTTAATGCAATTGCAGATTTTATGTCTAGAAGAGCAAAATACTCTGAGGGTAATTGAGTAGGTTGCCATCTACACTAAGCAGAGATTTTTAAAACACAATGCATATGGAGAATACAAACGTGCAGAATGCAGACATCTGTGTTGAATGTTAGTTTCCAGTGGCATCAAGAAATACAAGTTTTTCTTAGATTTTAGAACTTAGTGGTATCAGTGGAAATAAAATAAAACGCCTGATTATATTGCTGAACTCAGCAGAGGAAGAACGCAGAAGAATCTTATTCTTCTTCCAGAGAGACATCTATAATAAATCATTAGTAGTATATTAAAAAGTAGATTATAGCCATGGGACTAAGTGCTTTCCTATTCACCAAAGGAATAAAAAAGGAGGATATTGAATTATGAACAATATCTTTTGCTTTTGTGCTTATTTAGGTGAGATACGAAAAGATCGAAATGATCTGTATGATGCTGTTCAGTTCCTCAAACTTCTTGGCTTTTTAAACAATATTTGGTGGATAGAAAAAGAGAAGATGCTTTTTTAGGGAATATTTGTAGTACAGAAACTATAAATTATGTTTTATAGGTTTCTAAAACAAGCAGTTATTCTGAACAGGGAGAAGCGATGATTGTAAAGGGGTTAGAAATACATTATCAAATTTTAGCTTCTCAGGTAAGAAAAAACACAGAATTGTCTTTTCTACTGCGGATGTTATATTAAACCATTCATCTTAACATTCATTTACATTTCAGCTTGCAGCACAGAAGTCTGCATAACTAAGAAGATTTTAATTAAATCAAGGGACAAAGCATGACAATTTAATGACCTGATATGAAACCTCATATGTTTCCATTGGCCCCAGGAGTCTTCTTGAAGAGAAAACAGTAAGAATCAGATTTTCTGATCTATGTGGACTTGGACAGCCTGTTCCCAAGAGAAATGACTAGGAACAGAGCTTTATTTCCTATTGGTGCTTGAACCCCACCCAAATTGCATCAAGTCTGGATCAAATAGATATTGCAATTATATTAATTAGGAAAACATCCAAAATTAATTATGAAAGTTATCTTCTCTGATTGGCTGCAGCAGAGCCTTGTTAAGGCCCAGCTGCATATTCAGCTTATAGATTTTGAGATAAAATCTCTGTCAAGTCTTGGTCTTTTCTGGTTTGGAAAATAAAACAGGTGATTATTCGTACCCTTTTTTCTGTTCATGGTGAAACCTGAGCCTGTTGCTTTCATGGTTGCACTTCTGGTCTGCATCTCTGTGGTTTAATTCTAGTTTGGGCTGATAACACACCAGTCTTCTTGACACACTAAGAAGGAAATGGTGTTTGGATCACTGCTACGGCTTGGCAGGAGCTATTGATGTGATGCCTGCACTTTGTCAGATGGCTCAGGAAATTCCACAGCCGATATTCAAGGCTCTAGTTCAGGCAGGGATTTTCAATCCCTGATAAATGTGAAGTTCACAAGAAGTTAACCACCCTACAATTTCTGCATCTGGTGGCTGTGCAAAGGCTTGCATGACACATGCTGGTGGCCAGACAACATCGTGACAGTCAGAGGTGGTGAGTTGGTGGACAATTTGATTACCTTCCTCTTATTGAAATGGAGGTTGGGGCCTCTTACTAAAGTGGTTTAATAGCTGAAACCGATGTAGAAAATACTAGAATATATGGTTATGTATTGAAACAACTAATCAGGAAGTATGAATATGATTCAGAAATAATCTCATAAAATTAATTAATTTGCTCTTCTCTTCAAAAAGGCAAGTTTTGAAAACACAGGTAGTTGGGAAATATTTCAAGAAGTGTTTTATTTAGTTAAAAATAAGGAATAATGAGTGGGTATCTTGAAAATTTTCGCTGTAGGTGAAAAATACCTGGAACTGGTACAATTGAGAACAATGATCAATTATTCTCTAAAGTGAAGCTTGGCTTAATCTAGTTAGCTGAGGTTTCATCAAGACAGTGTAGGTTAGGTAGTAGGAAAACATTTTCAATGACAAGCATGTGCTCACAGTACATGAACGGCTATCTGGGAAAGTTTTAGTCTCTCTTCTATTAGAAAATTTTAAGAACATGTTAAACAAAAATTTTCTCAGACATGTTCTATGTATGTTAGTTCTTCAGCATGGGAGAAAGTTGGATTCAGACCTTACTTCCCTATGTCTTCATGATTCTAAAAGAAATGGCCAATAATATCAAGGAGATTATATTGGATGGACATAAAAATGCTTTCTACTGTATGAATTTGTTTATATTTTATGAATTTATCCCACACATAAAGGCAAGGGTTCAGATCCAATACTGTTGATTTGAGGAACATTGCATTACTCTATTACTTTATTGGTTTATTCAGACTCTCCCATGCATTACAATATTATTTTATTGGTTTATTCAGACTCCCACAATGAATCATTTTCTTAGCTTAAATAAGTCAATCACATCTGGAGCTGGTCAGAATATTTTCAGTGAAACTAAATATGTCACTTCATCAAAGCCAAAATGTTGTATCAACATATCAGTTTTGACAAACATTTCTTGAGAAAGTTTTTGCCTGGGGTTCCCTTGTCACTTACAGCCAGAGGAGAAAGAACTTGAGCTGAAAAGATCAAGTTTTCTATCCAGAAACAGACATTTCATAACAATTTCCATTTGCAAAAATGTTTCAGGGGTTTATTTTCATTCCTCTGAATAGTGAAAACAAATTCTGAAACCTCGAAATTTACAGCAAAATGGAATCCTTGTCCTCTGAATGGCTTTAATCACATCTGAGCATACAAAATGCTGATTCAGTAGCTCATATTTAGAGGATTTAGGTATACCAGAAGGCAGAAAATTGGGAAACCATAAGAAATGTAGCCATAGCTTGATATTTAGCTTATTTTTCCATGAAATAGTATTCATTTGCCAAAAAGCATATAGACATCACTGAATTTGACTCTTGCCATAAAGGTATCTCTACAAAACATGCATCATAACACGTTCTATATCTTTCACACCAAGGATTAGTGAAGTACACAGCAGAGTCTTTCATAAATGATGTAGGATACAGACTGGGCTCTGGGTGCTTAGATGAATACTAGAAATATGTTTTCTTTAGCTCACTAAAACTTGTGGACGCTTCAGCTATCCAGTCACAGTTAAAACATTTTGACTGCTCCAAGGGAAAAACCCAAAATCGCTTGTATCAGCTGGAACAGGAGGTTCCAGTGATCCAATGAAGCTCATTAGCTGCTCGATTGCATCCTGGAAGAAATGTGCATTGTACATGACTGTACAGGGAGGAGGAAGGTACAACTGTGGCAGACACTTCCCGTACCTGCCCTGGCTGGCATTCAATAGCATATTTCTGTATTCCATTTGTAGCAATAAGAAAATGATCTCACAGAATATGTATTTAAAGCAGTTATTATTAAACAGGACAACACCTGTGGCTGGAAGACTCATAGTAATATTTTTACAATGAAGGAGACGAAGTATTGTAACAAAAACAGATGCTGAAGTTCTACTGTAAGAAACTAAGCTTGTAAAAAAAAGTGGGTTATAAAAGAAATTATGAACACTTTCTGCACTGAATCTTGAGAAAGGTCATTTTCTTCAAGTATAAAGGAGCTGCATGTCAGCAGAAGAGGCTGAAGTCTTCCAGTTCTCACAGGAAATTTTCACAGCAATATTCATGGACATATGCATACTGCGGTGTACATGTACTCCCCACACGTACAGACTGGCATTACCTGTGGTAGAAACATCCTCAGAGAAGGCAATGCTGAGGCTGAGGCCCACCTTGGTGAGCAGGAGCCTTACCAGAATATCACAGCCACAGCACCTGCCCTGCCTTCTACATAGGTGGCTTATACCAGAAACTGCTGTGGGGCAGCAGAACCAGCATGTGAGAAAAGGCTGTTAAGGAAAAAAACATTCAGGAGATATTGATTTCAGGAAAGGGAGTGCTAATGCTGCACAAAGCCAGATGTGTGACCACATATACACATGTGAGATTGTTTCTGTTATTCTCAGAGTGGAGTAATACTGCGCATCAGTAGAGCTCATATTGCAATGCAGGCAGTAATTTTGCTGTAGGGAACTGGTTTAATCAGTTTACAGAAATATTTAAGCATAAAGTGTGGTTTTTCAGTAACCATCTTATAATGAAAAATATTATCAGATAAATTCTCTGTAAAGAAGAAAAAAATCACAGCTCTGATTTTTGTTCCCTTGCAGTTCACCTTTAACTCGGAAGGTCCAGAATATTTTTCTTAAGCTGTTTTTACAACAGAAGTTCAGATTTTAAGGAGTCTGGAAGACTCCATGTTATCTGTAAAGCTAATGGCGCTGTACTGTGATAAGATTTGAAAGTGAAAGCTGAACAACAGAAAGGAGGTGAGATTAAGGATTTTATTTCAGTTGGTACAGGGATTAGTTTCACTGGATTTATGGCTGTTGCTTGCAATTACAGAGCCAACTGTACTGATGCCTGTGTCTCTGATTTAGTGGTACTTATTGCCAAACCACATCTCTGAGAGCCCTGGTAAGGCTTCAGAAGCAGTAATAGAGAGTGTGCATACTGTTGGCAGCCTAAAAGCCAGAGATAAACCGAGAACAGAAACCGATGTACAGCTTCACCTTCTGGCTCTCCAGAAACTGACAATTTCATATTGTGTTTTTGGCCTATCTTCTTAATATGTGGAAATAAAATCACAGCTGTTATTTTGTCTGAGACTTGTAGGTCTACTGCTGAGCAAGAGGATAATTCTTATTTCTTACACATGCCACTGCATTTATTCTGATTGCTTCTTTTTAAACTAAGTTGCTAAAAATAGATTTATCCTCTGATTCAGAAGCAACAGTGAACAATGTTCATGAAACACTCCTAACAAAGAAAACAGATAAAATCTTGATGCAGCTGGCAGGATATATAAGATAAAGGGTTTTTTTAAAAGGAATAATTAGGGAAAAGATCCAATTTGTTAGAATAATTAAATAAAACCCTTTAATACAGTGATAGCCAGTGACTCAGTGAAAAAGGAAACTTGAATTTTAAATATTAAGGATAACATCTATCTTTGCCTAGATCTGGACATTATTGGTACTCTCCATAAATCATCCTCTCTTTAATTTAATATGAGCATCTGTAAGGTCCAGAGATAAATTAATTGCTGCCAGATTTAAATAATACGCTTGGTCTCAGGCATTTCCTGGGGATTAATGACAGGTTAGGGGGAGCCGAGGGCCTAAAGTTCAGCCAGAAACCATTAACCTCAGGTTATCATTAACCTCAGGAAACACCCTACGTCTCAGTTGTGTCTGCTCCAACAGAATGGAAATGAAAAGCATAATGCCATGTATTTCTTTTAGGTGTTGATGCCATTGTTGTGGGTACGTACAGAGAATTTTAACAGCCCATGTTCTACCTGGTTAGATGATGTGATTCAATTATGTGTGTCCTCTTGGCTTATGATGGCTTCTCCAAAAAGAAGACTTTAATGCAAGTGATATGTTGTATGGATGCTTTTTGTTTGGGAGCCAAATGATATAACCATAGAAGCCCATGTAAACCCAGGCACACGTTAGCATGGAGTGTTTTCACACTTTGAGGTCAACATTTGGCTTGTAAATGCACCTTATTGGGGCTGCAGAACACATCTTCTGGTCTCTTCATTGCTGTCCTCAGCTGTTGCACAGTGACGTTTGTGTGCAGGGCAGTGAGCCTCATGTTTCTTAACGTAAGCAGTACAAAATTGTGTCTGGAGGAAAATTTGTGTTCCAAACTCAACTTATTAAGAGCTGAATTTTGACCTACTTTAAAATTGTGGAGGCCTCTGGAGACATAGTATCTGGATATGGAAAAGAAGAACAATATTTATAGGAAAATTTTTATACATTTTTCAGTCTGAAGGTTTCCAAGCATTTTACAATCATTTATTAATTAATGCTCATAACATTTCTGTGAGATGTGTGCTAGCCGTGCTCTGCGCTAGTAATGCCATCAGAGATGACACCAGAGGAAATCTGAGGAGGGAAGAAGAAGATGGCACCACACAGGGACCAGGCTCTGAGAAATCCTGCTTCTCCCTAATCTCTGCTGTGGACATGGGGCATGCTCTGGGCTCTGTCTACATGGAGAGGGAGAATTGGGAGCTGAGACTACTGCTGCATACAAGAGCTTGAAAAAGTATCACTATGACTTACCCTTCTTATGAAAAAGAAAGGAACAAGTTAATCTGAGCTAATTTCAAAGCACGGCCAGTGTGTGCCAGAGAGAGAGAACAAATTGCTGATGAGCCTATGGTAGTTTTCAAGCACAGGTCCAATTAATATTTGGACCATGGGCAGGTTCTTGTGGATTGTAGCAGCTACTCGTGTGCAGTGGGGTTTGGGTCATCTAAGCACCTAATTCCCTTACTTAATGTCAAGCATGTACAAATTGGTGTCTAGACCAAGCTAGACATTTAGACTTCCTCTGCAGTTAGCACAGACTCTTCTGTAGTTTCAAAATAAGTGTCTAAGACACTTAATTTCTTTGGAAGTGCCCAGTTTTTCCCACCAATTTTAGTGGTACTCTAACAGACCATTATTTAATGGCTGAATTTAGTTGGGGTGAATACAAGAGCAGGAGAAGGCCTGGATATTCTCAATGTGGGGGTGGCAAAATGTCCTGCTGGCTATTTACTGTGTGAGGACTGTTGGTTTGGGGACTGGCCAAATAATCTATATTGACATACAAGCACACATACACCAGTTTGCCTCAGGCAGCAAAAAGGCTTCAAGCTCATGTTGGGTTCATGAAGGGAGATGATGGATGAGTGCAGAGAGATACATTGGGAGCAACACTTGCAACACAGATTAATCTTACTGAAACTTGGTATGCTGACAGGGCTGCTCTTTGTTTTTTGGTCTCTTCAGCTGGGTTTAGTTCAATGTTCATTTTTTACAATAGTCATTACATGCACAAAACTATAGTATTGTATATAGCTAGACGGTTTTGTATCTGCTTTTCATTATAATGCAACTTCTCTGTACATTACTAGAATATGTTTTAATATATAAATCTTATCTTGTTTATGGTTTTGTAGTCTACATGTTACTTTTTCTTTATGCTCTTTATGTTCAGCTCTTCCTGTTACCATATTTTAAATGCTTCTGTGCCAGGCTTCTTTAATTTTACTAATGACAAAACCCACTCTAACCCTGTGACAATTCTGCAGGTAACTGTAGAGCACCTTTTTGTGGATTTCAGTTGTTAAAAAGAAACGGCACAGCTGTCTTTTAAAGCACTTCAGGTCAAAATTGTGACCAAACTGCAGCAGTATGAGGAAAGGAAAAAAGGGCTCTCTGGAAGCTTGTAACAGAATTTTCTGTATGAACTAAAATCCAAGTACAGAGCACACAGCATCTTTCCAGAAGCTGACAGAAAACAAAGGATTAAAACTAACTAAATCTTTCTCCTACTCTTAGTCTACAGTTGGTTGCAAAGAAACAGCATTAGACCAACTGTACAATGCAATCTAATTCCGCACAAAATATAATTAATAGCAGTGGGCTATGGAGAGTTGGAGTCTGACTTTCATGTGGACCAGTGGAATAAGATATCTCTGGTTTACTAGAGCTTGTGATTCTTAGGCCTTATACTTTGGTTTTAGTAAATTTTGCTGTATCTGAAGTTTACTGAATTGAAGAACAAAACATTCACACTGCTTTCCGCTTGCATACAATGTGAAATCTCCTAATTATATCAAATACCCTCTCCTCCACCAGGACTTTCATGCTATTGGAATTGTTCACTCTTGCAGTTCATCCTGTTTTTCACAATACTCATGCAAGTCTTACAGAGGCAGGCATTACTAATTCAAGACAGACGTGTTCTGCAGATCCCAGAGTGAGTAATGCCACGCTGGTCTCTGTGAAGGTGGTGAGGCTTCTCCCCAGGTTCTGGAGTCCGGACAAAAACTATGCTGTGTAAGCAAGATGGGGAGAGTCAGCAATGAGGCAAAAGAACCACTGAAGGCAGGGATGGTTAACTTTTTAATACCTTTTTGTCACTTTTTTTTTCTTATGCCTACATTTGGAGATAGAACAATAGTTGTGTAGTGATACCATCTGCCAGCTGGAGCTGCTAACCCAGCCTGGTCCTGCACTTCTCCCTGTTAATTCCTCATACAAAGGAGTGTCCTGATCCTCTTGATCTTCCCAAAACCTATGGTCTCATGGACCAGGTCAAATAGCCTTTGGGCTGGCAGAGGCTCACACCTGTGTGATGGTGTGTCATGTAAAGCATCAGAGGTCCTGTGTTCCTGGAGCTACTGAGGAATAAATCACTTCTTGAGCAAATGCTCAAAGCAGAGCTACATCTGAAGTAATACTTTCTCTAGAAAATAGAAACTTGTAAATTGAAGACACACACTTCCAAATCCAGCATCAGATTTCTAAATCAAAAAGCTGTCAAAACATGGTGGTTATTTTTTGAAGATGATGCTTTAGGATTAATTTTATAATTTCTTTCATCTTTTAATTCCTTTTGCCTCAAATGTGAAATTTATGCCTATATTGTATACATACATACATGTTGCATACATGCAATATACATTCAGTATGAAATGGCACTCTCCAAATCATTCTCAGTTCCTATGATAGCAATGTGATACAAACATACAGTGACATTTGTGTACTAGAGAATTTCAAAGATATTGATTCTCAAAAAGGGAAGATACACTGTCACTTGTTGCTACTCAGGTCAAACAAATTATGTAAGACACCAAATACAGTTTACAATATGAACGAGATGTAAGTAGTCTAATATTACACGTTCGTGCATCCTTATTTCAATTGTCTAGAACTAAAAGCAAAAGGATACTCAATATCGTTAAAAATAAATGGAGGTTATAATTGCTTAAAAGATTATAGCATAAAATTTGCATGACCGATGTGCTGCAAAATACAAGGGGGATTTGTTATACAGAATTTAATGTTGCTTTACTTGTAGATGCAGCTTGCATTCAGGCATATCAAGAAATAAGATCATTTAATGGTTTATTCATTCTATTTAACAGAATATATCCATGGCCCATCATCCACATATTCACCTGCTGTCAGCTGCTATTGAGCTCTGTAATGAACAGCTGTGAAAAGGGCAAAAAACATACAACAACCTCTGGCTATTTGCATTTAAGATATTTAGTTCTGTGTGAGAAGAATGACATGTAATCAGCTAGGCACACTGGTAAAAATAGCAGGATCCAATTCTGCCTACCATTTTTCTCTTCCCTTACATATGTTTACAAAATTAATGAATTATTTGCATTTTGACTTTCAAAACAACATGCAATTTTTATAGGGCAAAGGGTTAGATTCTGTCAGTCTTTTTTCTGAGGGGTAATTGGAGAAGGAAAACACCATGGGAACAGAGCTTGATCTGTACCACCAGTAGATAAAGCCTTATTAACAGGTGAGTGATGGAGTGATGCCCACACAGCAGGGACAGCATTATAATAAAGAAACAGATGTAAGTATCAGTGTAGTAACCGTTGGAGTTGTACCGCGCTGGTAATGGTCTCTCTTGAAGGAGGTGGGATACCTATTAAAACCTGCAGGAGGTGGTGTGCAGTGACTCTCAGAGCATCCCCGCTTAAATGGAATTGCAGCTCTCTTATCTCTGTGGTGCATTCCGGTGGTTGAAGCACTCCTTGAAAATAATGGGCTCAGCCCTGTGAAGGTCTGAGTGGCTTCTGAGAGGCTGAGAGTGCTCCTGGCTCCCCTGGATTTCAGTGGGAGCTGGGAGCCAATCCAGGCCCTCCAGAAAACAAGAAAACAGGATACAGCAAGCAGCAGGATCCTGCCTGTGAGTCCTGCTGTTGGAAACTGAACAATAAGTAAGTCTGTTCTCAGATAAAATTCTCATAGAAGTTGCCAGGCATCTGTTGATTGGGAAAATATGAAGCTTATTTGATACCAATAGCAGTGTTATCTGCTATTATCTACTATGGGATAGAAAACTGTATTTTAAAGGTTATTTAGTAGAAACAACTGGGACATTTAGCTTTCCACTCATAGTAAAATCTGGCCAAAGGAAATACATCCAAGATTTTCCAAATAATAAACAAAGATTCTTTAGTTGTGTGCCTTTAAAGTTTCCTCTCAGCTTGAGGGTAGTGTGTAATAGGTGGAAATAATAGAAAAGATACTAAGAAAGTGGTGTTCCATGAGCCAATTTGCAGGAGACCATGTGACTTTGATGGTTGGAAAAATAATAAGATTACAGTGGAAGCTTGTAAATATTAGGTGTAGCTTCTAAAATCCCCTTTAACCTCTTGAAATGATGACTAAATCATTCCAAGAGTCTGGAATGAAAATATCAGCTATTATAAAACATTTATGGCTTTAGTAAGTAGGAGAAGAACCAGTCTCATCTGAGAGTTAAAAGCACGATAAAAAGGTGAAATAGCCACCTTTCTGCAGTCACACCAAAATTACTTCACTTAAAAAAATTAAATTTTCAGACAAATTTGCAGTATACAGTGAAAAACAAGAACATTATCCATTTTGAAAACAGTTAAAATAATTCTCTTGTTAGTTGTAAAACCAAGTTATTGTGAGCATTTCAGTAAAGAGACTTCTGCAGACATGTGCAGAATTGCATGGGCTGGAAAGCTAGTTTCAGAACAAATTGTCCCACTCTTACCAGTCCATGATCTGCAAGTAGAAAAGCCAAAAAACTTTTTAACGTAGAATCACAGCAGCAGTGTCTTTTTTCCTCTGTGGTGTGCTGCTCAGTGGAACTGAGTCATACTGAGCACCACAGTGCTGGTGTGCTGAGGAAACAGTGCAAAGAGGGAAGGGGACTGAAAGACATCTCACTGACTCCCCTACCCCTGCAGTGAGGATGGTATCCTGTTCATTTCTGAAGCTCAGTGCCAACCTGCAGTCTCTCTTCTCGTGGTGACCTCCACAGTATTCACCAAGTCATGGGTAGAATTCATGTCCTCTCCCTTGTTGCCCCATGCCCAAAAGACATGGTCCCAAACTGAAGTCTTAACATCTGAGCATCCTCCTGGCATGTGAGTTGACAGATCAGACGTGTCCTTCACCATGGGAGAGGACAAGGCGCTACATGGTATGTTAGAAAAACAGACCTACAGAAAGTTTGTAATTGGGGGAATAACTGGCAGGAATAGTTTCTTGATTCTTCTGCAATTTAGACAGCCTGAGATATCATCTATTTAAAAGAAGAAAGACACAGGCTAGACATTAACCATCTTACGTGCTGGAAATAACCACAGTGGAATCAAAAGATCTTTTTTAGTGCGAGTAAGGTAACATGAGAGGATCTGGATATAGAAGTGACTTACCCAGGAGCCCCATCAGACCAAACAATTTAAACTTCAGATAGACCATGAGATTAGTCGCAAAATATTTCTGGCTACAGAGATGGAAAAGCAAAAGAGAAATGTCATAAAGTTTCTATAAACATTTTGATATCCAAGTTAAAAAAAGTGCCTGCTAGCTTTATTCCCAAACACAACAGAAACCCAGATAAGAGCTGGGATTTAAGGGGTTTTGCACTGCTCTTCGCCTGTCCCCAGCACAGCTGACAGGACTCAGGTCCATATTCACAGTTCTGGGCTCAGAGATAGAAGGAGGTAAAGCCTGAATAGTGTTTGGTGACTTGAGAGTCTTTTTCTTTTTGCAAACTAAACCAGAAACAACCTAGCCTCGAATTTGTCTGTTAGGCTGAGAAACCCACAGAAGCAAAGAAAGCAACTCACATGGAAACTGGGACCATATTCCAGCCTCAATAGTTCCTTTGGATGCTTTTCCTTTTATGAGCACAAAGGTCAGGAAATCAGCCTGGATTCCAGCTGCTGCTCATAATGTCCATGCTCCTGTGGCTTCAGCTCAGACTGAGGGTAGAATTGGTTTCTTGTCTGGGTTAGAAATCAGACATGAGCTGTACGTCTCAGCTCCATCAAAGCCATCCTGCATTGTCATTATGTGCAGCGCCTATAGAATTATCAATCAACTGCTAATGGAAAAATGGTCATGCAGGCTGGCCTATTCCATGCATGGTACTCCCCTTGCATACCCCATCACACCCACCTTTTGTTTAAACATTTGTAGACTGAAACACCCTGTTGAGCCCCGTTCTGTGGGAGAACATATTTGTGAGACAAAGCAATGCTGTGGTCTACCAGGAGGTCTGTGACTCTCTCAGTGAATTATTCACTACTTTGCTGTGGTCTACATGCCAGGTCACCCGTGTTCACAGCAGAGAATGAAGCATTATTCATTATCAAACCTTTGGTTTTCTGTTCTAGGAGGTTCTTCCCCCCACCCCCATTGCCCTTTCAGGTTTTAACAAGACATTGCATTCTTTCAGACTTCCCCTGGGCAGCAGTTTTTTGCACTTGCAGAGGTACGACAATAATAGGTAGAAAGCCAGAACAGTTGTAAATTGTAGCAGTTAATGTCAAATTGATGGGGCAGTGATCAAATGAAGTTCATAACCACAGAACGCAACCTGGGGGTGGAATGCTGTTTCAAAGATTGCTAATGACAGGGTTATAAAATCATAAAATAGAAGGCTTTTTCCACTGTGAAAGTTTGAAAGAATTTATTTGGCTGACCGAAGGTATTAGCAGTGTTAGGGTCAGACTTTTATAAGACATTTAGTGCAATTGCTAATCAATGAGGGGACTGACCAGTCCATTTTGAAAAGGCACCGAGGGAACAACACCTGCATTGTGTTTCAATTCTTGGATACCCTGAGTGCACCTTTAATGGTCTTTAGGTCCTCCAATATGGTGCTGTTTAATTAGAAACTGCTGATACAAAAGGAGAACAGCACTTGACTAAAAAGAGCAGTTTTGGGGATTTCAGACTTGCGTTTTAACCAAGAGTATTCAAGCAACCAAAGCAGTGGGCAATGACACAATGTTAGCACAAAAGAAAACATTTATAGCTCATCAAAGCTGGACAGTGAGCAGCTGTATCCCAGCTGGGCTCTCCAGCCACAGTGCTAGAAATGTCTCAGAGAGGGAGAAAATGATTAGATCCATGAAAATATTGTAAGATAAATAGGCATGGAAATTTTTTAAGGCATCCCACTGCAATTTACCTATGGAAGTAAGGAATGAACATCACAAATGAGGCTTTCGCTTTTATAAATGGATCATTCTATATTTTCAGACTTATTTATTTATTTGTTTGTTTATTTTTTTTTTGTGGCTTCTGTTTCAGTTATTGAGAATAATCTGTCATGTGATTTATCATGCTCTCTTTACTCATTTGTGCTTATTTTAGTCAAGAAAGAGCAAAGCCAGAAAAAATGCTTAGCTTGGAACTGGTCTTTTCCTTCCTCATGGCAGAACATGGAAAAGAGAAGAAATCCACTTGTAAAAGTTACAACATAGCCATGTTTTGGTTAGAGAGGGTTTAACACCCTCAGATTGAGGGTTTAACATCCTCAGATTGTCTAGCCTCTAACCTAGACAAACCTTTGTGTCCCTACCACAGATGCCAGCCTTAGTCATTCAGATATATTTGTGCCCCCCTCACCAGAGTCTCTACAAGTCCACATTCCACAGAAATGTGGCTGGTCTCTTTGCACAGTCATTGTGTTTGGAAAAGATGCAGGCTCAATGCAATTTCTGGCATCATTCACTGCGATCAGTCCAGTTTCTGACTATGCCAAGCAGTAATTTTTCTTTCACTTCACGCCTTCCTGCTCCTGCTGTATTTTCTACTCAGAGGCTCTTCATAGCCAGGCTTCTGAAGCTGGAAGACACCCTGAAGCTGGTTAGATGCTGTTTCAACCTGCAGCCCTCTGATTGCTTCCTTCCCTGCTCCCAAAGGCTTGGAAGCATCAGATTTCATCTTTTGCAGTTTGTGGGCCTTTGAATTGGATACAATCATCTCACAAAATACACCCTTCAGAAATGTGCCTTCCAGTTTGGATTTTCAGGTCTCTAAAGGTTTTTAGGTCTTCAAAGGCATTTAGACAACTAGAGATGCTGCAGACATACCCTTGTGGACTTTGCATTGCCTAAGCAGTGTTCATGATAACCCATCAGTTCCACAAGCATCTTTTGCAAATTGCACCATATGCTGATTTTTTTAAGTTAGGTCTTCATAAAAGGGAAAAAAACCAAAACACCCCACTTTTCTCCATTAGTATATAGTATTAGATATCTGGCTCCTGTGTTGAGAACATAATACAGATGTTTTGCTGTGTAGGTCTATTTGACTGATACATTGCTACCAACCATTTATAGTACGTTAAGAAATAGATCATCATGAGTCAGCAAATAACCCAGGGCCAGGTAACATCAGCTGGATAATAATGAGCTTTGTGCTATCACTTAGAACAATATAATCAGTGCTGAATTAGTTGATGGTCAGCTGGTCAAACTAGTATCACTCAATTTTGTACCACAGATGCCCTGTGGAAATGGTCTTGGGAGAACCAGTAAGTTGAGAGACACAGAGATTTGTAACCTGGGTGCAGTTTTGGGGAATAGAAGGCAGTTGATTTCTTGAGTGCAAAATTAGGAGAATATTCTCCTTCTGGTAAGTAATTTATATTCTGGCAAAGAATGTTTGAGATCCACAGCATTGGTGACAATGGCAAACTGCTTGTTGCATCTTTCCATAACATCTGCTACTGCATCCATCAGCTGATCACGTTTTCACTAAAGTGACCTGTGAAATAGGTTAAAATGTTGATGTCAGAATGCTTGTAATTAATGTTCCATTGTTAATATTGCATTGAGACGCGTGAGTGCAGGCCATATATCGAGGCTGTTGTTTTTATGATGTTTGCAATATCAGATAACTTAACTACCTGATTACTACCTGATAACTTAACTACCTACTACTTAATATCAGATAACTTAACTACCTGAACTACCTGACATTTTCCTTTACTGTTAATTAGACTAATGATTTTAATATGCTTAAAACAAAAGCTTACATTTCTGGAAAAGGAATATGTGACTGATTTAGAAAGAAGAAGTTATGTGGAAACACATGAATTGATAGTATGCTATTATAAGAAGCCCTGCTAGACATCCTAAGAAGCAAAGCAATTTCAAATGAAACATGCAGCTTTTGGTTTATTGCAAAGTAAGGTATTAGATATAGTATCTCCAATTTTTGTATGTTTGTTTTTCAAACAAGGTCTTCAAGTTACAGTGTCTGGAGCTGACCTGTTGTTTCTTACATGCTGGGCTTTGTGAGTAACCTGGAACACTGGAACAGGCTGCCCAGAGAGGTTGTGGAATCTCCTTTGCTGGAGACATTCAAAACCCGCCTGGATGCGTTCCTGTGTGATGTACTGTAGGTGACCCTGCTCTGGCAGGGGGGTTGGACTAGATGATCTTTTGAGGTCCCTTCCAACCCCTAGGATTCTGTGATTCTGTGATTCTGTAACCTGATAAGAGTTTTATCAAGTCATCCATCTCATGCATTGTGAACACAGAAATCTGGAGTCTCGCAATCTGCGAGTGAAAATCATTTCCTAGAGAATATCTTACTTATTTCTGGCTGCCCAGTGACAGGACCTGAGCACAAATTGAAACAGGTGGTTCCCTCTGAACACCAGAAAATACTTTTCCACTGTGATAGTGACCAAGCACTGGCACAGGTTGCCCAGGGAGGTTGTGGAGTCTCCATTCTTGGAGATATTCAAAAGCCATCTGGACATGGTCCTGGACAACTGACTCTAGATAACCCTGACTGGGTAGGGGGGTTTTGGACCAGATGACCTCCAGAGATGCCTTCCAACCCTAACCATTCCATGACTGTGGGATTCTGTCTTTTCCTAAACATTGGTTTTCCAGACCCTTTACTACCACAATGTCCATGCCAAACTGCTAGCTGATGGAAGGTGCCCACTGATATTATTAGAATCTCTGGCTTCTCCTCTTAAAAGAGCATGCACATAAATTGCACTAAGTTAAGCTGTCCTGCCACATGAGCTTCCCCTCCCCCACTTTTCCCTTTCAAGTTGTCTTTGTTTGCTTGCACTAACTTGACACATTTTATTTTGAGATCCTAAAATATTCCATGCAGGACCTATTTCTCAGATCGTGTTTGAACAGCAGGTAGAACTGGGAACCCTTGGCCTGACAATCTACTGCCAAAAGAGATGGCACTGTTACTAAATGCCACCCTGCTGGGCATGTTCTTGAAACCAAACATCTCTAATTAAATGTAGATCCTCAGCATTTTCTCCTTTTCCTTTAGAAAATAAAAAAATTTTTAAAAATAATTAATCTAGTCTTTTTGTAAATGCATGTGACTCAGCTGCACTAAATTAGGGTCAGGTTTGTGCCTCCCTGCCTCTTAGACATGTTACATCAGGAATCACAGGGACAAACTCTGTTTTTCCAAGGCTTAGAGGCTATAGGAGCGGTCATGAAGTTTAGAATGAGTAATGAAAGTAAAGCTGTGTTAAAAAGTTTCCTCGTGTTATTACTTGGCAGTTCATTAAGATATACCTTGTTTACCTGCTGCAGCCTGCACACCAGATTTAGCTCTCTGCAGGAATCTGAAGGCATTTAACGTGCAGAAGCTGTGAGATGCAATGGAAAACAAAACACTTCTGCTTCATGGTTTTATGAAAAGCAAGGTACTTAAACAGTGGCTGAGAGCCTGCTCATCCCTTCCAGATTTTTCCCCATGGCAGATGCAAATGTGCAACAGAAAAGTAGAAAAACAGATCTGATGATCTTTTCTTACTGGCAGGCTGGGAAACATGGTACGTTTTCTATTCAGCTCTTTGGGCTTTCTGTGAGACGTTATAATCTCCTTTGGCTTGTTACCACTGCTGAAGCAGGCCAGAATTCATTTGCATTCTTGTGCTGCTCAGTGACCCTCTAGTGATGTCACATAAGAACACTGATTTTTAATTAAAATCTCAAGTTTCAAGTATATTTCACAGTTAATACACAGTGAGAAATTCTGACCAGCTTTATTATTTTGCTAAGTAATACAGGTTCAAGCTGTCTTCTTAATCACCATTTAAGCAAAAAGTCACAGCTTCACTCCATCACTCCTGACAATTGTGACTTCACAGGACAATGGGCACGTGAACTGTTGATCTGTTGTATACCCCAGGAGTTCCCTGTTTGGATGAAACATGAAGTGTGTGAGAACAGGAAAACATCCTGTGTTTAAAGATTTTAAAAGCACATGATGACAGTGTGATATAGTATACAACAAATTGGTATGTTGTAGTATACAATAAATTGCTGCTTAAGGTGTTCCCAAGTTATTTGTTTCCTTTGTTCTGTTTTTTTAAGTCTTTATGAGCTCATCACAATAAGCACCCATGAGACATTAGTGACTTTATCATTAGCCCAAGGTCCTCAAGATCTAGGGAAGAATTATCCACCTGTTATACTGAGGGGTGTGAGGTGTCAGGGCTCAGATCTCCAGCTGGTATAGCGGTCTGCAAAAGCAGAGAAACCTCACACAGAGCCATGAGAGCTTGCATTTGCACATCCAGAGAGTAAAAAACTCACCTGAGGTTGCACAGAAACACTGTGGCCCATCTGGGAACCAAATTCACATCTCTGAATTAAAGGCTCAGGTTCAGTCTCCTCACCTGCCCACAGCATTTATAAATATTGTTAAATATTTATTTTGTCCATTCACAACCCGTTGCACTCTCAGTAAGGATGGTTGGATGCACATGTCAGCTCCAGCCGGCCTTTCAGGAGCAGGCACACTGAAAGAGGATGTTTCCTGCTCAACCACAACCACCATTCTTCCTTTTTTTTTTTTTTGACTGTGTTGTAGTTGACTGCTTCCCCAGCCAAGGCTTTTCAACAGTTTCAATGATTAAAAAAAAAAAAAGAAAAAAGCAGTTCTGGACTGCTTGCAAGATTTAATTCACCTTGAATGATTTGGTTTCACTTCGAGACATCATAAATGAAGACCCAAGGTCCAGATTCACAAGAAGAATGAGGTAATCGTGCAAAGCTGGTATTGAAGTTGTTTCTCCCTGTGCCCTAGATTCCAGTGCTGGACATTCATGTCACATGTGGGAAACCTTGGGTCTGATTGTCTCTGTTTTTTGGTCCACAGCAGGAATTTTAAGTCCAGGCTGCTACACTCAGAAAATATTGCAAGTGTTAAGTTGCAGTGTGCGCTGAGGCAGGGGTCTCGTGGCTCTTCTGTTGTGGCTGGACCACTTAACAATGAAAACTTAAATATTTATTGGATAAAAAATTATATACATTTTTCTGAGATGGTGATTAGGTGATTTGACAAGGAGAACTTCAGATTTTTAGTTGCTGCTTCAGTGAATGTTTATTATGAATATGAGTGGAAGCATGTCAACAGGAGAGAATACATGAGCTACATTAGCCATTGTCCAGATGACAGAGCCAAGGAGCACTCATGGGATGCGGTGCACTTAGTTATGCTTCTGACCTGATGTTTGTCCTACCTACTAGGCAATGCCGCCTTGAAATGAGAGTGGGGAAAGGGACCATTGGCTCCTTTCTGAAATTTATATTCTAGGAATTAAAACCAGAATTCACAAATAATTTTATTGCATCTGAAACTACAATTTTGGGGCAAATTGCTATTCAGGAACAAAAGTCATCGTGAACCTCTAGTTATATTATTTCTTTTAAAGTAGAATATTGACAGAAAACAGTAATCTCCACCAGAATGTAATGCCCTGAGCTATCTCTGGCCCAGTGTTCAGTTAGGCAAAAAAAAATTTAAGAAAACATCACCCAAACTTGCAAGATATGGATGACTGGGAAGGTAATTGTCAAATGTTGAAGGCTACATTTTCCATTTCCTCCCCCTCACCTGCCCTTCCCTTCTGGGGGACTCAGAAAAATGAGGTTTCTAGATCATAATCTGCAGAGAATTCCTTATAAACCCTTGGATAAGTTTCGGTTTTTAACATTGTACTGAACCAACTGTTATTCTTCTGAACAAAGAAGCAAAAAAAATCAAAAGCTTTCAACTAGGTCATGCTAGTATTATCATGAGTGAGTGTGAGTGGTATCATTTCACACATACTGCATCTCTCAATTAAGGAAAATGCCAGACTTCTGTTAGCAAGACAGCTGGTGGTACTCAGTGACTAAATATAGTACTGTCATCACCTAGGAGCACAGCCAGGACATTTTAATGGTTAGGACAACTGATATTTTGGTTTAACCAAAACAATTTTTAATAATATGATATTATTTTAAATAACTAGTGTAAGAAATTAGTGAATGAATGCATTTTAAGTGTATTTTACCAATTTTATTTATTAAGTTAATTTTCAACTAATATGCAACCGATTTTTAAAGAAATTACACATATTGTGTACATTCGGAATAGAAAAACCAGCTAAGTAAATACAGCTGGCATTCAGCTGATTCTCTGATTGTCTGTAAATTAGATAGACTAAACTCCTTTAGACAGTCATTTTATTGTGTGTGCAGTTCCTCGATCAGTGGGGCTTGGGTTCTCTGAGGAGTGATTATTAGGGATGACTCCTATTGCTTAGGAGAGCAAAAGCCACAAATAAATAATAGCTCATCTTAAGTGAAGACTGATCTAGTTCACCCCATACTCGACGAAAATGTTTTAGTCTGCTGCTACAGCTGGATTAGGTCCTAAATTCTGGCAGTTCCCAGAGAACATACCTTCCTGAAAAAGTCTTCCAGGTAGAAGAAAAACGATTTCTGGGTTCTCACCTCTTCATGAATGTCTCTCGGGCATCTTGCATTTTTGTGTTATCTCTCTTTGCATCTACTGTGGACCAAGCCAAAAAAAAAAATATAAAAAACCCCCCCACAATTAGATATTCCTCAGGATGAATGGAAACAGCTTTCTGTATATAATGCTGTTGCAACTTTCAGATCCATGTGCTGGAGCCTGCCAGGTTTACAAACAAGGGCTGTGCTCATGAGTAGCTGAGGCACAGAAATGAAGTGTCTGTTTCTTCCCTGTTTCCAAAAAAGACTGGGTTTAGGTATGGTTTAGCTATGACTGAGTAAGTATTTCAAAATATTTATTAACCGTTTTATTGCTTTATTTCTGCTGCCAATTCTAAACAATAGGGGCCCAGAACACCAGCTATGTTTGCACTTATAATAGTCTATGGTTGTAATAGAACGACGTACACACAGAAGTGTCCCCTGCAGCCAGTGGATTAGAGGATGAGTCAATAGTCCTGCTACATGTTGAATGTAAGATGAAAAACGGTAATGCTAGAGAACTTTCTCAAAATGAATTGCCAAGGTGAAAACCTGACTGTTTACCTCCATGCTAACATTAGCAACAGGGTTTTTTAGCATCTATCCTCCTTCATTACCTTTCCTAGCCAGAACAATGGAGAGCATTTTAACATTAAGAGTGAACTGAAACATTTATTTTTTTTGTGTGTGCATGTGGGATTAGAAAAAAGAAATAGAAGCTAGAGAGAGCAAAGGGCTTTAGTACATTGCAGGGTGCATGCAAGCTGTTTATCCATGCAGCCAAGATAATGTGGGCAGCAGTAATGCAAATTTCCCTCTTGGTCTCTTGGCCAGTTTTCCCTCCAGCTTCCCTGCAGCCTTGGCCCTCACAAGACTGTTTTGCCTTGGACTTGCACCTGAGTGAAGGCTAACTCCATTAGGACTGCCAGAAGGCATGTCAGAGCTGATCACTTGTTTTAGTCACTCCTTACTTCAAATGTTAACTAAGATCTGGTGTGTATCTAGCTGCAGACCACAGTAAACAGAGAGGTGTGCCTACGCTTTGTTCTGCTGCTGCGGCTCACCATATTGTTTGCATCCAGTTGAGAGGGCTCAACTGAATGGGGAATAAGCTCGTATTTTCCTGAAGGCAACAAGAGCACTTTGCATTGTTTTCTGCTGCTAGCGATCAGCACAGCTTCCCTTCCTTAGCCCCTGGAGGAAACCAAAACGGTATCAGGCTTTGCAAGGGAAATCCAGTACTTCTCTTAATTGCTCTCCACCAAGGGTTTTTCTCTGATCTGACTCATTACGGGCAAAATATTAATCTGGAGAAAATGGTTTTTCTGCAGCTCCTGTGCTGTTGCATTAACTTGAGGGGAGCATCCGTGGCTTCTTCTGCTCTTTTCCTCTCTTGCCATGAAAGCTGAAGAAGAACCTGAAAGATTTAATATTATGGTAGACAAGTTTTGCTTTTGGGTTATTCTCTTGCTTGAATAGTTTTCACAGACTTCTATAGCAGAGACAATTAACATCGTTCTATAGAAAAGCATTATTTTTATCCCCTCATTTATTCTTTGTTCGATGGATAGGTTTTGTGCTAAGGGAACTGCTTGAGAGTCCAGCACAGAGCCACAAAGATGATTAAGGGAGTGGAACATCTCCCTTATGAGGAAAGGCTGAGGGAGCTGGGTCTCTTTAGCTTGGAGAAAAGGAGACTGAGGGGTGACCTCATCCATGTTTACAAATATGTAAAGGGTGAGTGTCAGGAGGATGGAGCCAAGCTTTTTTCAGTGATGACCAATGATAGGACAAGGGGCAATGGTTGCAAACTGGAGCATAGGAGGTTCCATGGGAATATAAGGAGAAACTTTTTCACTGTGAGAGTGACAGAGCACTGGAACAGGCTGCCCAGAGAGGTTGTGGAATCTCCTTCCCTGGAGACATTCAAAACCCGCCTGGATGCGTTCCTGTGTGATGTACTCTAGGTGACCCTGCTCTGGCAGGGGGGTTGGACTAGATGATCTTTCGAGGTCCCTTCCAACCCCTAGGATTCTGTGCTATTGTTACTTTAATAGCTTCACATTTTTTCACTGAAACAGAGTGCTGTTTGCAAATGATACAATAATTACAATCATAACTAATAAATCTATCCTTTAAGTGATGCTACTAGGCTTATCACTCTGTTATTTACCTTACTGGAATTGATAACATACCAGTTTTAGTAAGTAAATTATGATAGCCTTTCTCTTTTAGTAGAATTTTTTTCATTACTTCCATGCAAAATTTGTTACTTTAAATAACTGATTTTGAAAAAACAACAGAAAGATATAACTGGGAAGCATTAATTTGAGCTTGAGAGGTGCATATATTTTTTTTTCTTTAAATGAACACACGCTATGATCTAGTTTTTATAAACAGAGAAAGCAATAAATGCTAGATTTGAAAAGGTGGATTTAGCTAGTATTTTTTAAATGTAAGAGATGATTTCACCTATTTACATATTGCTAGAGGCTAAGGGGAAAAAAGAATTAATCACAAGTCTACTTTGCCAAAAATAAAGCCAAACGCATACATACACAGGCCTTCTCCAAGTATCAGCAGCATCAGGAACACATTTGATAGAAGAGGAACTGGTCTGGTTTGTCAGTCTGGCAAATAACAATAGAAAAGTCCATCATCTACTAACAAATATGTACCTGCACAATCGGTCCTACATGACTTTGCACAGCCTTTCTACTTGCAGGAGCTGAACCCCTGTTAGTGCCTGAGTCTGTGTTGGCTCTGCTAGGGAGAAAGGCAGACACAGGAATGCAGAGGTGAAATATACTGCAAATATACTGCAAAGATGATTTTTCTACATAATATTACATTTGCTCAGCATAAAATTTTACAAGCATATCCTGGACCACCCAAAAGCTGTAGCGATTAATCCAGAGTTCTCCCTTGTCCTTTGCATGATTACTTTTAAATGTTCATTCATTGTGATATATTTTATATTGTTAAACATGGCCACATGGAGTGTGTTTGTAAAATACATGTGTAGTCTAAAGTATACATGCAATCTAAAGGCTTGCTTCTCTTGTTACAGGAGAGCTCCAGACATAAACTCCTTTTTCTCAGGAATTCAACAGTTAGATGAAGAAACCTCCCTGAAGCTGAAAACAAAAAATGATTGATTTAAAAGCCTGAAACTTAAATGCAGACTTTTTTTTCATTTACTAGACTGGAAATCACATATCTTGGTACACAGATGGGTATGCCTTTACCACTGATTTTTTTGGCAGATAGTTGGTTAACTCTTGTAGTAATGGCCTTTATGAATAGCAGAGAAAGCATCCCATCAAATGGATGTAATTTATTTTACAGGGAGGGAGGAAAGCTTTGGTGCATTTTCCAAGAAAAATTCCAAGGCTTAAGTCAATATGTTCCCTTAGCAGTTACTCCAACATGAATCGATATATAAGCCCGTATGTGTAAGACAGCTATGAGTAGTAAAAGTAACAACTCTGAGCTATTAAGACGTCTAAGTGTGTCTTTACATGAAAGCCTTAAAGAGCTGCATAGGGAGTCATTATAGTATATTATGTCAGGACCTTACTCATTCAACATGAAGAAGGTGACACTGACACCATCAGCTGTGATGCAAAATGCTTGGAGGCTCGTTTCACAGGGCAGGCGTTTCCAAAGCGTTCAGCGCCCATCAGTTCCCACGTAGGCAGCTAAATGAAGTGATGAAACTTGAAATTGCTCTCAGCTTTCATGGAAGCTGGTAGATGCCAGGTGGATTTAAAAACCTGGCCCCGCTTTTAGGCACTGAAGTCTTTTGAAAAATCCAGCTTTCCCTGGGGTGGTCGCACTGACTGCTTGGAGATCCTGGAGGGGTGATGAAGGGGACCAATTTAGGCACTGGTGACCTGTGAAGGTGGCTGCTGCAGAGGGGGAGGTAGCTAAAGCAGGCTGAAGGAACATCCCTGCTGTATCTGTCATGTCCATAGCATGGAGTCAAGGAGCTTAATTGAAAAAAGAAATCTAAGGATTATCTACTCTGGAAACGTCCTCTCCCAGATTATAAGATAACACTATATTTACTGTGTGAACACAGTATCTGCCACAGCAGACTCTTATTCTGAATGGCTTCAAACATCCTATTCCAGTACACATGAAAGCCAGCATAATTCACAGAATGCCTTTTATACCCTAATAATTTTACTTTTAAAAGCTTTAAACAAAACATAGGGTTAGATTGCATTCTGGAACTGTTGTTCAGATGTTTTATGCTATTTCTTCAGCAATAAGAGGAACACTGAACTCCTGAGGCCAAACTTAGTCTATTTTCAGCACCTCTGGTAGGCTGGAGTGGAGCTGAGGCACCTGGCTGCTGGGGAGCTGTTCAGAAAGCCTGTTGCCCACTGCTGCTAGATGGCGCCTTGCTCTGGACCTGCAGGTCCCTGTGCGGGCACAAATACCCCCGTCACTGCAGGAGATTGGCTATGTTCATGATGTTGGAGTGGGAGTCCACAGAAGGAAGAGCCATCAAGGACTGTCAGACATAAAGACATCAGCAATTACACTGCAAGGTGGGGCAGGTACCAGGGAAGCATGGCTGCGTAGCTTGTCCTCTTCTCCAAATCCTCCTCAGGCATCAGCTGATGATCCTACTGCTAGAGGCAGGACAGCAGGTTGGATAGACTAGCTGTCTGGCCATGAGTGCACTGTCTCCTGGTCAAGCACTTCTCCTATTCAGTTGTTTTCCCATCATAAGCTATGGTGATGAAACTTCCTCCCCTGCTGTGCACAGGTACATGCCTATTGTCTAGATTAAGCTCCAAATTTTAGATCCCAAGATGACAAAAATATCCATGTGCAGTCTTGACTTAATTGCATAAGATGCAGAGGAAACATTGCTATGCCTGGCATTTCTGTTGGCCACATCTAGGTAGTTCTGCACACAGCATGGGAACATTAAATTGCTCTTTGGTACTGATGTGTAGTGAAGCCCCAGCAACATTGCACTTAATACATCCTTAATTTGGGGGCTTTCTAGCATCTGTGTACTGTACTTTGCAACTTCAGTGGTCTTTTTTTACAATTTCAGGGGCATATGCAATAGAATGATACTGTGTCTGACTGATTTGAGTAATAGATGTGTGATCTGATGCATCTTTTTCCTGTCTAATAGGAGATGAAGTCAAGATAATTTTTAAGTATGCTATGTTGGGATATTATTTCATGACAGTTCATCACAGAGATTATTCCACATTCCTTGCAAAAAGCCATGGAAAGGTTTGGCCCCCTGCAAATTAACTGTAAGTTACACAGAGAGAAATGGATCTTCTGTAAGTAAAATAAAAAGAAACACAGTAATGATTACTTAGAAGAAGAAGAATTAAAGATCAGGTATTTTATTCCTTCTCAGGCTCTTTCATCTTAAATGACATTCTAAGAAATGAGCAATCTGAGATCTGTGATTTATTACCTTAAAAGTTTTAGGACTTGCCTTTTTTTTCTTAAGCTTTGTCAGATTTTAAACTTCCACGAGATTCTGCCTTAAGTCCTTTGAGAATTAATAAGCAAAAGGTTCCACTTGCAGACAGAGACACATTTTTCATGCTTACCTCCCTCCCAGTGACTTGTTTTCCATGTTCAGCCTCCTCAGAATGAAAGGGGGAAATAATTGCAGCCGGCAATGTCAGTTCACGTTATTATTCTAGATATAGAAATGCTTTAGCCAGCATTTATATGAAGCTTGGTAGAATGTAATAAAAAAAGACTGAATTTCTTATGACTTCCTTATTTTACTTGGTTATTTTCCCAAGTTCAGACAAAAGGGTGAGATTCATCTGACTTACTTATGTTGAACCACATAAAACTTAAGTTTCTCACAAAGTTATTTGCTTAAGTTGTCCTCACAGTCTCATCTCCCCATAGATGGAGGTAAGTATTTCCAGATGGTGATTTGTCCCCTCCTGGGACTCTGGGGTGACTTGCACCGTGGAAGGGCCATCTCTTCACTGTGTGCAAAGGACCATCTAGCTGACCAGCCTACCTGGTGCCTACAGTTTGGATGGATAACATTTGTTCTGATTTGTTTTCCTTTATGTTCAGCTTTCCATTTAGGATACCTTGGGGGGTAGAGTACTTGAAAAAACTGCAGCCTTGATCACAAAAGCAACCTCTCCCTTCCCAGATTTCCAAGGAGGTGGCTACTGTTGTGTTTCCTGCCCTCCACCATGGTTTTTCCTAGACGTGGTGGCCACCATGGTATTTTATGTATTTATACATATATATAAATAGATACGAATATATATTTTAAATATGGTTAAGTACAGAAAACAAACAAACAAACCCAGGAACAAATGGTGAATGAAAAAAATCGTGAAAGAATTGAACCGGTCACTGGTCTATGATCCACTAAGTCAGTCTCTATAAATATTAGTTGAAATAAATTTCCTGGTATGAATAAATCCCCAAAGTCTCATTAATTTTAGTAAGAATGATTCTGAATGTCTTAAAATTCAGATGGGAAGTGAATTAATCATTCTTCCTTATTTTCTTGTTGACAATGTCTTCCTTCTCATCCAATCAAGGCGAGGACTACACAGTGGGTTACTAGCTGCGCTCAGTGAATGTTGAGTAGCACCCATCAGCTGAAAGTTTGTCAAAGAAAATGTTTGGTGGATCTTTGAGTACGCAGAATGCATTAGAATGAAATCAGAATTTATTTGCAAGTGATTCAGTGACTGCAGAAATGTCTGCATTTATAATGAGTAGTTTAACAGTCTTCACACACATTCAAGGCTTATATGGGGCACATCTGTCATTTAATTAAAAAAAGGAAAGATGAATTAAACATATAGATTTGATCAAGTCATGTGTATTTTAGTAAGGTGCTAGTACAGATGACAGCACTCTGTACACTGTTCTAGTATTGAACTTACCTGAGGAATGTGGACAAAGTCTGACATTATTACTACCTCTAATATAACCAGATTCTGCAGTCCTCATAAATGCAGTGTATATTTAAGCTGAAGAAAACTTCATGTACATTTTTGTTGCTATGAGAAAGGGTAAGAACAGAACCATACCTGTGCTTTTGTGTATGTTAATGAATAAATATGCATATTTTTCTTTATTGAATTATATAGTATATCCCAGCCCAGTATAGTACATGTATTATTTTATGATAATATGTCTTCCCTGACTGCACAGCATTTTTTTCTCTACTTGAGACTGCATTGAATGACACATACTTGCTTGAAGATAAATCTGGAATTTGCATAGCTTGAATGCATTTTGAGGAGATTTTGTCCTGCCTATGTGGTAATCTGAAATGAAATGTGGACAAATGTCTTTTTCAAAGAAAGCTAGATAGGAAAGTGTGGAAGAAATGGTTTCAGTCTCTTCCTTTATAAAAGAAATATTTACTCACCATCTGGAAGTTGTGAATTGTTGTGACTAAGCATTTTTTTACATTATACCTTTAGTTCAGTTCTTTTTCTACAGTTACTATAATGATGTTATTGATAATGATGTTATTGACAAAATTGTACAAACTAAATCTTGCTCTGATAATGCAGTACTCTCCTACCTGGTGATCCAATTCCTGATGGCCACCCTTTGTCTATGCACCTAACTATGAATGCCAGCATGTGCAAGAACCTTCTGTACTCAGGCTGGTATTTATAAGTCCAAGGGCTGACCTTTGGATAGTCTGAGAAGGCACCTGTATCTGATGGCACAATCAGGACACAGAGCATAACTGAGCTGCTGTGAGATGAGCATTAGTTCTGTGTATAATTACGTGGCTTGTTTGTGATGGAAATTACTGGCTACACCAAAGGAGGGGTTCTGCAGCCACTTGGAGTCATGTTCATGGGATTAATGTTCAGCTCAGGTTCTTTATATCTGTGTATTAGCCAGCCTCCGGAAGTCACTTTGCCAGGGTGGATTATTTGAAGGACATTACATGTCCACAGCATGTGCATGTTCCATATAATCAAACAATGAACATCCTGGAGGGAGCTGTGTGGAGGGCCAAAATCCCCGTTGGCGTGGCTCCACAGAGTCATTATTGTTACACCAGTGGGGGAGCTGACCCCAGCCCTCGCTCAGTGATTTGGCAGGCCACCTCACCATGAGGACATTCCAGTGCTTCCAGGGACATGAATTTGGAACACAGAGTTGTTTCAGCGGGACGAGGTTAACAATTGTTTGGTTTTTAAAGAGTTACCACATAATGTTAAAATAGTATCTTGCCTTAATGTGAAATCTTGATGCGGTGGTATCTTATGATCTATTAATCTGGGAAAAAATGTAAACCAAAAGATAATAAACGTAAACAGTGATTAAACCGCACGCATTCCTTGGAGTAAATGACAATATAATTAAATTTGAACTCCACAATGCAGACTCTTTCAGTACATAATTGAAATTGTGTAAGATGCTTTGGCAATATGTTTAACATTAACTTAGAGCAAGTAATTTTAGGCACAAGGGTCTGATCTTTTTCTTATTGACATCAGTTGTGCAGCTCCCGCAGGCTGTGTCTGTACTATGGCTTCTTTTTGACATGCCTCACAGACCCGTTCCCGGGGAGTGCCCTTCTGTGTCCTGGCTCCGTGCTGGAAGAAGATGGGACTGCAGACCATGCTTCTCCAGAACTGGGGTCCCATCAAACAAAATCCACGCAGTCAGGCAGCATGGGGAGCTGCAGAGTGACCTGGTGGCAAAGCCAGGGAGGAGTGCCAGGGGCTGGCCAGCACACCTTTCCACAGCTGGCATGCTCTCCTGGAGACAAGAATGTCCATACCATGTTCAACCAGACATCCATCTAGCCCTCTTTGTCTTTCTGTGATATCAGCTGAAAATGTATGCTTGGGAAGAGTATAAAAAAAGAGTAACCATGTAGTATTCTCCCTCAGAATATCCTCCTATGTGTCTGCAGCCTTCCGATTTGGACTTTATCATAGAATTATAGAATCGCTTCGGTTGGAAAAGACCTTCAAGATCATCGAGTCCAACCATCAGCCCAGGACTGCCAACTCCACCACTAAACCATGTCCCCAAGGGCCACATCCAGGCCTCTGCCCTCGATAATTTCTGAGCCCCTGTGAGGTACATGGGGCTGTCTTAGGACAAGTGTGACCACTCCTGACAAACCTGTACCTGCTGTGACTACACTGCAGGTAGTCAGGTGTTTGACTCCAGATTTAAGAGTAAAATAATTGTTCACAGCTCCTTGCTGTGCCCTGGAATAAGGCTTGTTGGGAAAGCTGTGAATTTGGGGTTTAGTAGGGGTAATAGGGTTGCCAGGCTGCGGTTCCCAGAGTATTTGACAATAGCCTGTGGAGAGCTGACTGGTCACATGCTAACAGCTCCTCTTTGTTGTTTCCAGCCACTAAACTACAACCACAAGAACCAAGAGTTATATTAAGTGCATTCTTAGCATAGTGGTTCCTTAGGCTCTTCCCATAGTGGGGAGAGACAATTTCTATAAGGACTTTGTGACTGTGAGTAGCACCCAGGAGATCCAAGTCCATCAGTCAAGCTGGGCATAAAGTTGTGGACCAAACTGTGAAAAATTCTGGAAACTTGCTTTATGCTGTTAGTAGTTCATGTGGCTGACAGTCACTGCCTTAGGTAACAGTTGTTCTCCAGAAGTAGGAGCTGGTGGACTGGTGAAGATGCTTCATTCTGAAGCCATTTAAAAATGATTTTTATGAGATAAACAAAGGATGTAGAAATATTTTTATGTGGTTTCTTCTTTCTATATAAACATGATTTAAACTACTGCTAGACTCATTACAGCACATGGGCAGGAAGAGATCACAGGTTAAAAAGCCAAGCAAGCAAAACTGAATATATATACTACTTCCTACTATCTCTCCCCTCAAGGATGATTTTATGTCTATTCAAAGTCACACAATTGGGCTTTGGGGGGACATTTAAGCTGGAGTTCAAAATCCTGGATTTGTCCATAAAAGGTTTAAACCTTTTGATAGTCGATACTCAATGTTAATGTGACTGGTCAGCTTGTATAGCAAACAGCTGGCAGTGAGTGCCAACTAGCTGGACTTGTTTCATCTCCTTGCTGTTGTCACCAGCTTGAGAAATACCTTATTTTTTAAATTACCTTACTTTTTAAAAGAATAATTGACAGTCAGCTAGGCGACAAGAACAAATCAAATTTTCTGTTAATGTTTTACAAAATGGAAGGGAAAGTCAAGTAAAACTCTCCTTATTGTTTATCTGATTTAAATTTTAAAAAAAATAATCAGTTTATATACTTTCAGGGCACAGATTTAAATCAAGTTACTGATGCCATCAATCACAGAGATACAGTTTCCGAGATCTAGTTAAACTCAAGGTAAAAAAATTGTAACAATTCCTTAAGCAATTTACACACTCCTGATTTTCAACTGGCGATAACTAGTGACCCCTGCACCTCTGACCCCATACAATGTGGTCCAGCATTTAAACAGGCTAAAATTACACTGATAGAACTTAGTGAGATGAACAGTGAATACTCAGCAAAACTTTTTATTTTGGAAAATAATAATTTATCAGATGCCTTTATCAACTGAGAGCTTCTTGCTGCAGTATTCTGTGGAACCCAGAATCGCTGTTGGTACACTCAGAGTCTGGAAATGGTTGTTTCGCAGGCTTGGCCCAGGGTCCCACACGCTGCAGAGGGCAGCGCTTTCCTCTCTTCTGGGGAGAGACTGAATTCCTGCTTTCTGCTGGCCTGCTTAGATGTTTTCTGGCTGACGTATGCATACAAAGGACTGGATCCTGTTGAGAAAATGGATCTCGAGGAAACTTTAAAGAGACATCTCTTGTTGAAGAGATGCTGAAGTAGCACAGCAGCTGCCTCGAACACTGTGGGTGATCAAGGAGCTGCCATTCGTGCAGCTGTGCTCCCCTTAGTGCTGCAGAATGGTTTGGTCTATATTTAGCTCAGAAAGGAGATGACAGGGAATGTGGCTGCTGCGTATGAAATACTGACCTCACCAGGCAAGGTAATTAGGACACTTCGTGAGGAGGCAGCAAGAAGTTTAAAGCTGAGAAGAAGTCACACTTTTTTACATGAGAGGGAATGAGTTTGTGGACACAGCTGCACCATGCTGTTAGCACTTAGATGCTAAAAGGGAGAAATGAGACTAGAAGAGTTCAATAGCAGGAAAATTTTTAGAGAGATTTAAAATGCTAGTCTTTCAGAGCAAATAGGTCTTGGTGAAACAGAAAATATTTTTACACTTTTCTCCCTCAGTTTTTTGCTGTCCCCTTCAGTGACTAGATCCCAGATTAGGAAGTGTTGCCAGTCTTTGTCAGGATGGCAAGTCTGATTTACCCATGGTGATGTCTGTTAAAATTCAGAGTAAGTCCATGTCATTTTATCCAAACAAATATGTGGGAAGAAAGGTAAAAAATGGTTCATGACTTTGATTGAATACTTACAGATACTACAAGACTGAAAAACCCCATACCAACTGTATTGCTCTATCTGTAGTTTCAGCAGTCAATGGTTTTATCTTTCTATTTATAGGAAAGAGTCGAGAAACATTTGAGCCACCTTTTCATATGCTTAGGAGACAGCTTTTCTTCTCATACTTCCCAGCCACAACATTTGTCTGGATGCCCCAGCACAGGGGCTGCTGAAGGGAAGCTCTGCCTGTCAGTCTGTCACGTCTGGACTGTTCTTTGCCTTGGAGCCCACATTTGTAACCTGGGCACGCTGCAGAGATTTTTCACTAGGCTTTCACAGGGGGAGGGAAATGGATGCAGGAAGATGGGGAACTTGTCACCCAAGTTTGGAGACAGACTGGTTTGCCTACATGGGCACTGTTGATGGATGGAAAGGGGTTGTACAAGATGCATTTTTATTTTTGGGAGTTCATAAAGAACTATCCAGAGTTTGGGATAAACTTTTCTGTTAAATGGTCTTAAAATGCATCTAGGTAAATAAAACTGTATTTCTGTCTGGCAATGTCAGTACCAGACTACTGCAAAGCAACCATGATTTCACACTGCTGCTGGATGTTTCTGGGATTTGTAATGTACATTTGCTCCATTCAGAGCAGTGTCTCTCTGTGCTGCTGCTTTATAAAAGAAGCATAAAGATGGGAGACATCCCACCGCAATCAAGTAATTGCAATGGGGGAAACTCTGACAACTATTCAAAAGAAAAGGACTGAACAGTTCAGCTGATCTCTTCCATTTGTATAAGTTTTAGCTACCAGTTGCTGTGCAGTAGAGGAAACTATTTTAAATTGCGTCCTTTTTAAATCTACAGAATTATTTTGTATTTCAGCAACATGGAGTGCATTTATAGTTAATGGCAGGTATATATTGGACATATTTTCTTTTGTATGTGAACAGTGTCCAGCTTAAGCTTTGTTTTAGACTCTCTGGAGATTTCACTGGATATTTAATTTCTAAATAATTTCTGCATTTAAAATAGTATCCTTTAAAAAGGCCAAATTTTAAAATATAAAGATAAAATATATTTTTAAAATATAAAGTATTTTAGCCATTTCCATTTTTGCTCATTCAAAATATCCATGGAATAAGATCTGCCTTTATAAAAGCTGCCAAAAATCTGAACTTTTTTAGCTACTAAAAGAATCGAAGAAATAAATTCAGCCATCTGCATTTTTAAACACAGCTTACTTCTTCAGTCCTTGCTAAAATGCTGTTCCCACAAAGTTCATTCAAGTTGTTGTAAAGATATTCTCACCTTTGGGAATTTGCAGGAATCAGTTCAGCATGTACGTTTTTAATGATTTCTTTATTATTAATATCTTACAATCTTTCACCCTTTGCTGCCTCCCCCTTTTACATAATGGTTATTAGGCTCTCACTGAGAAATGCTCTCTTAGAAACAACATGCAGAAAAGGAGAGCCAGCAACAGAAAGTTTAAAGATAATGGTGATGAGGATGCTGTAAAGAACTCAGCAAGATAGGAAACAGGGGATTCAGAGGTCAGCAGAGAAGGAGTGAGCTGGAAATGGAGGGAGGAACTAAGTGTCAGAAGCAGCTGATAGATTCATTGACTTACATTTTCTTAGGGTAATATTTCCTCCCTTGTTATCAATGGCTGAGGCTATGTCGCCTTGTGTTTTAAACCTCCAGTCTGTGTACCTGACAAATGCTGCCTGGTCCTTCTGCGCTTACTTCTGCACATCGTAAACAGGTAAAAGTCCTGGTTACTCTATAATAGGGATGTAAAACATCCAGGAACTAAAATGTCATTGATATCTAGAAAATTCAAGTATTTGCTGAAATTAGACCTGTCTATTACAAGCACTGGCCAGCTGAGGTTTAATTTTCCTTCTCTCATATATAATTGTTTCATAAAGATTATAAATCTTTATGACAAAAGGGGAATGGTGAAGGTATATCCATGGACTACTTCACTGCAAATCTTAAAGGCTTTTCATAATTTAGATAAATTTAATTTATTTTAAAACCAGACTTGAAAGACTATTTTATTAGAAAACTTACTAAAGGATTGATTGAATAAATAAAGCAAGGGAATGTTTTAGAACATATTGAGCTATTAATTTGCTAAATCTAGTCATCTGGTAGTGAGTAGAAAATGAGAAGTAAGTTTTCAATTTTGCAACATAAACACAGTTCATACACATTTCGTGCACATAGATAGTGCATGAAATAGGTGCTAATCAACATGTATTTGGGAATTTAACTGCTAAATTAATTTTTCAGAAACTGCTTGGGCTGGATCTCATTAAATAGTCTTCCTCTCTGTTCACTGTGGGATACACAAACCACAGCATGTTCTCACAGCTGGTCAAAAGGAGAGTTTATACGTTTATGCAGTATTTGTTAACCGCATGCAAAGTTCATCTGTAAAATAATACGTGTTGAACTAAATTAGTAAAAGAGCATAACTGTGATCAAACTACATTGTCACATGTTCATCACTCAAAGCACATACAGAATCCATAAAAAAAAAAGGAGCAATAAATAAACCTTAGAGAAACAGGTAACATATTTGCAAATACAGTCTTCATATTGGTTTCCCTCAATATCCTTCACAAAGCTGTATTTAAGAGTGAGCCCAGCCTGGGACGGGCTTACTAGGACCTGGTACCATGCTAGATGGACCTTTCTGATGCCACAAACTCAGATACTCTGACAGTGGCCTTCTGCTTAATTAATTGCCTTTAAATGGCCTTTGTAGGCCATTTACACATCCAGGACACATCTGACAGGGCAGGGTTTGAGAAGCTCCTTGACTCTCTGCATGCTGCTCCTGTGCCAACTGCATGCTGCTGTGCCCACCGTGTTCCCTCAGGGGAGACATCCTCGTGCTGTCTCTGTCTCCAGCGCTGATATTAAGAAATGTATAAAGAATGACCCAAACCTGTAATCCTGTGAAAATGTTACCGAGCTAATTTGGCAAAATGTGTTTTACATAAATGCATGTTGATTGGCATTTCTTTTGTTATCTTTCATAATTTGTTATGAATAGAAACCAACAGTAGCTGTTCCACTGTCTTTGATAGCAGGGTACTGGGAGTGTGATTGTTCAGGATGTCTGCTTACACTTCTAACATGTCAGAAATTCAGCTTTCTTTTAATCCTCTGCAATTACTAGATGTTCCAAAACTTACTAAGAAAGATGACGAATATTAAAGAGATCCTTGTCTGGTTCTTTTAAAAGTCATACATGAGAATTATCTGATTTTGTTGAAACTAAATCTTCATTTGGAATCTGCTGCTTAGCATCGTCTTTAGAAATGGTTATAATTGGTATGTAAAATATTTTATCGTATATATAAATCTGTCTTTTTCCCAACCACAAGGCCAGAAATATTTATTAAGTACTTATGCCCTCTTGTACTAAAACCATTGTTAAGATTTCTTTTATTTTAGTTACACTTAAATTTTGTAATTTTTTTTGCTATAGATTTTATCTTGTGTCCTGTTTCCTGCCTTATTCACTTCCCACTGTAGCACGATATTTGATGCTGTCAGCTTTCTTGCTTTTCCATTTGTTTTTATAATTTTGTGACTTTTTTTATTGCATTTTCCTTCTAAGTCATTATTTTTTAAAAAACAAAGGAAAACATTGTCTCTGTCTCTCTCAACTGCAGATTTTTGGCACCCAAGAGAGTGTTCTTAAATTCCCACTTAGCATGAGTGTTTTTTATCTCTGAAAGAAAATGTGGGCTTGATGACAGAAGTACTGTTTTAAGATTCATAGCCATGTGATCGGTCTAGAGAACCAGAAAGGGACTCTCTGGCCTTGTAAGCAGTAGAAAAATTCAGGAGTACTGCATTTGGATCATGAATATAGAATTGCATATTTGTTTCCCAAGCTTGCATTGATAACATTCCTCTGCAGCTGTTCTAGTAAAGAAAGCTGAACCCTCCCCAGAAACTTGCATGCCTGCACCACTTTGAAGTGTATCTTGTTGGTAGAGGCTTTTTGTTAAGTGTTTCAGACATAAAACCTCTTCTGTAGGCCTGTGCAGAACCCATGAGTACATTTTGCCCTTTGTTTTATTCTTTTTTCTTAGGCAAATAAATACTTATAATATTCTTAAACTGAAATCAGCAATTGTTACCTTTCAGGGATGAACACCATTGATCTTAGGAGGCTGGATGACTACTGCATAGTTTTTCTCAGCTATGCCCCAGTAATACACAGCTGAAGAGAAAGTCATGACGTCAAAGAAAACCAGCAGTTGCCAAATCCAGAACAAATGGAAGGAGTCACCTCTCCAAATCCTGCAAGGTTAATTCATTGGTCTTCATGTCACAGAATGTTGTGGACAATAACATTATAGACCTGGTCAGGAAAGGACTTGATGGGTTCATGGAATATAAGTCCATTGAGGACTATTAGGTAGAAAGACAACATCTCTGATTCACAGAGATGCTGAACACTGGGGATATTCTGAGAAAACACCACTTTCTGCTCACCCCATGTGTATACTGTTTCTTGGGCATCCACCGCGGGGCACTTTCGAAGACTCATGTTGGGGTAGATGGACTTTTGGTTCAACCCACATGGCTTCTCTCTTCAATTAATCCCATTTGAGTCAATGGAAATAGAACAACTCTGACTGGCAGCAAGGCTTGACCTGCATGGAGTTTTGTTGAAGTATTTGTAACTCTGATAAGCCAAGACTGTAATTAAAGAATAAAGGAAACACAATAACTCTTCCCCTGGTTCTTCTTATTGTGGTTTTGTTCCTTTGTTTCTTGATGTGGATTCCAGAAAATTAATTGAGCATTAAAACCTAAAGAGCAGTACTTTTGGGGCCGATTATTGCATGCCTCAGCTGCTGTAATAAGGTATGAGTTAATGACTTTAACCACCTGAAAAGTGCAAGAATTTGCCTGTAAATTCAGTACCTGGAGTTACTTATTGCCTGATCACCTAGTCTGTAGCTCAGGAAAAAAGAGGAATTGAAAAAGTAGAAACTTATTTCTAGCTTTTAAGAAGTGATAAATAAAAATAACTTTAAAAATAAATCCAGATTCTTGCACTTCCTGGACATTATTGTCCTGTGCGTGACATACCTGGCAGTGAGTCAGCACATTGCGCTCACGTCTGAAGTTTGGAAGCTGTTTCATAACTAGAGAGAAACCTGTGACCAATCTGTAAAGGCAGCCAGGCCTGAATCTGGCAGCACCACGCATTGTAATATTGGCATTAGATCAGGCTTGGCTGGTAAAGGGATTGCTATCGAGTTGAAATTTGAGCACAGTCCTGCTGAGCTGTGTGTGTGCTTCTCGCAGGCCAGTCAGTGCTATCAGCAACTTCCCTTATCAGCTCCATTTGCAGGAAATTAGAAAAAAACTAAAACCTGTCTGCTTTGTGTGATTTTCTATACAAGACAGAAAAAAAGGGTGGGCTGAAAAATCACTGCCCCTCACATTCCTGGCACCCTGTGCCCCCTTCGCAGGAGGGCTACATGGTTTTTCTCATATGGACAGCTGCATTTGTAAAATGTGGAGTGACTGACCAGTCACAACTTCAAAGTTGGACAGGATTGACCCAGCAAAGACTGAAAAGCTTTTTTTGTGATTTCAACCTCTCCAAGACAAAGACCATCCTTTCATCTGTATTTTTATAATGCTTGGAGCAATAGTCTCTGCTCCTCATTGGAAACTGTGCCTGCTGTAATACTGTCTGTGTTTATTAATAGCAATAACAACAAAAGGCGGAAGCTAATGGAGACAAAGGATGGTGAGTTGCAGTAACTTATGTTCTTTTCCCAGCTTTGTCACACACTTGCTATGTGACCTTGAAGAAGTTATTTATTCTCTTTCTGTTTTAAAGTTCCTCCTGAGACGTAGGATAACAGTGCTTAGCAAGGGTGTTGAGAGGCTTAATTCGGAAGAGCTTGTGAAGCCCATCAGTCTCTCCAGAGGGGACATGCTCTGCACACAGCACGGATGATTGTCCTGGTGGCAAAGGATCTGTGGAGAATGCAAGCAGGTCATCTAAACAAGAAGTTTCATGTTGAAAAATGTCAGACTGACCCTTTCTGTCGCCTCCATATAGTCTGAAGACAGATAAGGCGAAATGAGGGAGTTCCTGTCTGAAGCAACACTACAACAGGAAACATTCCCTTTAAGTAAGCAAGGGGAAAAAGCCACAAAACTTGCAGTACAGTGAAAGAGTGATCCTGGTCTAAGTATACAGGCTACTGCAATTGCCAAGAAACAACATCCCCTCTCCTTTACACCTGAGGGGTCTTTCTGCCATTGGCGTAGCTTTTTTGGCCTTCAGCAAAGGCTGGAGCAAGCACTGCTGTTGGCCTTGACTCAGGCATTCCCCGCCATGCCTGTCCCTTCCTGGCAGATCTCCACTGAGGCATCTCTGGCAGCAGCAACGGGGCCGGGTCGGGCGGCTGGTGAGCTCTCTGCAGCCAGTGCGACTGCCAGGCCCTCTTATCTCCCAAGGCACGCCTGTGAAGGGAGCTGCCTGGGGATGTGATTTACAGCGTGAGGCTGAATCCCAACCCTTGTTCTGCAAACAGCGCGTCCGTGGCGAGAAACACCAGCTCCTCCAGGAAGGGATGACTGGAGCCAGGGTCCTGACAGTGGGGGATTAAACCACGAACAGACTTGGATGTGATACAATCAAAACCTCCTTCTTCCCATAACAAATCTGCAGGTCCAAGGATCTTAATTTAAAGTAGCTCCGGGAGATACCGCCCTTCCTTTCTCCTGGCTTATCCTTGCTGCAGAGCCTCGCCGTGCTGTGCCTGCAGACCTGGCCTGCACTTCCTGGCATGCAGAGCTACGCCTTTCCAAATAAACTCCTAAATCATCTTGCCACTGTAAAGTTTCTTTTATTGCTTTTTAAAAATTTTATTACAGAAGCCTATCCTTTCAGTTGGAGGCTCTTGCTTGATGATATCGCACTGCAGATCCTCAGGGCATCACACTTCCTCCTCTGAAGAGCACAGACTCTAAAGTCCATGTTTCATTTATGGACAGCCCCTTCTGAACACACAGGGGAAAGAGCTGCCAGAAATGCACATACAAACTTGTACCCAGATAAGTGAAAAAAGTGTCACTTGATCAAGGGAGCAGATTTTGTAAGTGCATTTTACACCATGCAGACGGTTCATTTGCTGTCTCAGATTAGTATCAAAAGGGAGCTATTTAGATAGGGGCCATTGAACCCCTATTTTGACCAGCACATGACTAAATGCAAACTCTAACACTGGGGAGCATTTTCCTGTTTTGTGACCTTCCTTGTCAAATTCTAGTTTTTCAAATCAATGTCTGGATTACACCTATTCAGAGATCCAAGGCAGTGCCAATATATTTAGCATGTGAAGTAAGTCAGGAAAGATACAAAAGAAATCTAAGCAACAACAGTTGCCCACTTGCATACAGTAAAACACTTTCTGCATTTTGTTAAGCTTTTTCAGAGTGTCCAATGTCAAAAACACTGCTGAATAGGAATGGCTCGGCTTCATGCAACAAAACAGCTTCAGCATTTTATAACATTTGGCATGGCTTTCAGAGAAGTAACATGCATGTCACAGAAAGCTTTTTCAGCTGCGGCATATCACTGCTGGATGCACTGGCATTTCATTTCACTGACACGCATGCTATGTGCTGTTGAAATGCTACAAATTTCACTAGGGGTTTTTTTTGGAACCTAATCCCTTGGTAATAGTAAACATGGCATATGAGAGAATCCAGATCAGAAGTTATTTGTGCATCACTTTACATCACCCCAAACTTGCTGGATATGCTTTGCAAAGCGCAGGAAGAGAAAAAGTCACTATTTTTAAAGTCTACTTCTAATTGCTGCATTTTTCAGTAATGACAAACAAGGATGAAATTTCAGTTTCGTGATTCTGGGCAATGAATGTATTTAGCCACTATAGTTGCAGGAATAAATACCAGACTAAGAATGTGATGGACTAGACAAGAGAATCAAGAGAAATGCGCTGATTTATTATTTGCTGGAGTAACATTTCAGCTATTTGAGGAAAAGATAGTTCAAATGAAATTAACAAAGTCTGCAACTTCTATATGAACAAGATGGCTAGTTCAAGAAACTCATGCTCTATCCTGGATCAACTGTGCTATATTTTCTTGCTTTTACATTTGACACATTTATGCCAAAATTTATTTAATAAAGTTGCATTAAAGGGTTCTGTTTATCATTAGTAAAAAATAAATAAAATAAATTACAAGTTCAAGAGAGGGTGAAAGCTGTGTATGCACTGAAATATGTCTAAGTGACTGGATCACACAGCTAGAAGCCTTCTCTGGAAAAACTACCTGACCTGAAACTGAATAAAGCAGAAAAGTTCCAGCTTTATTGAATCTTCTTATGGAAGACTACTTAAACCATAAAAACTTTCTGCCTCTGGTATGCAACAAACCTTACTGACAGGAGAATGAAGAGTGTAAAAATGACAGCTGAGTAAAAGTTCATGGAAGTAGTTTTTTTAAAATGAAAGAAAAAATATATCCTTTTTCAGTCATACTTACACAAACCAGAATTTCAAAATTACTGTGTGAACTTTGAAATGAATGCCCTTTCCTTTTTTTTCCAAAAGCCTTGTTCAGGCTCCTCCAGTGATGGTGTTAAACAGATGTTTTCCTATATCAGCAAATAGTTTTCTGCTTCTTTGAAAAAGAATCAAGCTCCTTTGCTTGGGAACCAGACATTTCCAGCCTGTGTCAAGGTCTGAAATATATTCAAACTCCTGACTGCTTGATAGAATCTAAGTACATTCTCCTGGATCTCCTCTTGGCAAATTTAATCATTACCTGGCTGAGTTCCAGGATTAAATATGTGGGGTTATAGAAATCATTTGATACCTTGAACCTGGGGAGTTTCATTACCTGACTATCACTGTGGTAGAAAACACTGCACAAGTTTTAAAATTTAATTTCATGCTCCATTCGTTTTTGTGTCACTGCCTGTTCTGTGATACTCCAACCTGCAGGTCTGTGTCCTCCCTTCCTTCACATAAACATGTGGAAAGACAACAACGTTTGGATAGACATTTTAATCCCAACTTTCCAGCATCTGCTGAAAAACTCAGAATAAATTGTAGCATGTGGGTGCTTGCCCATCTCAATTATCAAGGAATGGGTAGGTAGCAGAGGATGCTAGTTCACTCTACCCAGGAGTGAAAGATGTCCAGATGAACAATAGGAAGGCTTTTCATCCCCATCCATAGCACCACAGAGTGCAACAAATGTAGCCATGGTTATACTAATCAATACATATTTAATTATTGAACCTTCCTGCCTGATGTTGGCCAAACAGACTAGAGAACTTTTTAAAAAAAATTACTGTCAAGAGCTAGATGGATAAGTTTCCCCCTGGATGGGTGGATTGTCCCTTAAACAAGCAGTAGTTCAGACAAAGGGACATACATCATTTTTAATTGACGAAGGCTGGTCCCCAAACACAATTGAAGCTTAGTGCCACCTAATAAATCTGTGGTGCAACACCATTGTAGCACTTTGGGTTGAAGTTAGTGCTTCTAAACTACTACTTAATTGTTTCAGTTCATATAATTTGGATTTATGAATAAACATGTATTTTCCTTGGGGCTTTTCTAACCCTTTCTTGCTGTGGTGAACAAAGTAGAACTTCTTTTCAGTTTTGGTAGTTCTGCAGTGTTTTGACTGAAACATTGCTGATTTTCTGAATTCTAATAAGAATTTCTCAGGGTAATATCACTGTCACTACAAGGACTCTGTTTGCTGAAATCTGTGATTAAAAGTGCAAATGGAAAATATGATTCAATGTGTTGTTTTTCTTAAACTCCCTGCTGCTTCTACAAGTTCATAATTTAAATCCCATTAGCCTTATTTGAAAACATTTCTGTCCAGAAATAGAGTGTACAAAGGCCTACAGTGCTCTTTGCTGGTAAAAAATCTTGATCACAAATTTAAATTAACTTTAATTAATTAACAATAATATTTTGACTGGAAATTCAAATTGCCTAATAAGTGTTTATTTCTTTTGCCACTTTTCTAGGACTTTTTTCTAGCCCTCTTTGCAGATTCAGTATGTGAAAAATAAATTATAATGCCAAATTGGTAAGACTAATATTGAGAATATAAACTGTCATGGACTGAATATGCAAATATCCTCACTGTGCCCTAAATTGTATGTTGATAAGAAAGGTACACACTAACCAGCTAAGCTTGAAATTTTCAACTTGTACATTTTAGTTTTTTCTGGATTTTGCAGATTTTGCTATAAAACGTAAATGAAGCATTGATTTAAAAAATCTTGTTGTGTAGGCAAAAGCTGGTGATGATTTGGGTCATGTTACTTCCAAGAAGATCCAAATCACGCACTGATGTTTTATAAATATCAACAGAGCCATCTGCAACCTTTGGTCCAGGTTGAGAACTCAAAAGTTGAAGGAAGTCTCCTCATAAGTGGCAGGCGAGAAACTGAGCTTCAATAAACTGGTCTTTTAAGTCGATTACTTAATATTATGAATAGAGTTTGCAAAAAAAAAAAAAAAGGTGTGTACATTTTTTGTGCACATACTGCTGAACAGACTTAAATGATGTTTGGCACATCTCTGCTTAGTTTGAAAGCTGAAACTCAGCTTGTGTATAAGCACAAAAAATATGGGTGAGTTCAATTCATTTTTCATATGACAGATGTTGGAGATAACCTGTATATATTAGTCATATTCCTTTATTGAAATGGTATGGATTTGGAATAAAAATATTTGGCAATAAGTAGAGCCATATGAATCAAAAACCTGCATATTGTTTGAGATATTTTTGAGTAAGACTGTGAGTTTGAAACCAGCTTTTTTTGTTGGGAAGTCACAAAAAAGGAAGTACAGGCACAAGAAAAGGTGTTTTTACATAGACTTGAAGATCATTTTGAGGCTCATTAAAGCAGATGTTCGGTCCTGACAGGGTAGGATATCCTAAAAGTAAAATGACTGGTTTCAATTACAAATGCATGCTGTGATTCAGTTAAAATTAGACCACAAGAAGTTGCAGCTGCTTGAAGTAGGATAGACAACTGTGCTCTAGCCCATCTGCCAACCTCCACTGTTTTCTTTCAGGGATAAAACAAAATATATGTGAGGTATGAGAAGTTATTCAAGATAAGGAATGACACAGTTTCTTTCCTAATCAGTCATGGCAAACACCACTTCACCATGGCTGTCACAGTGTGTAATATATCCCTCTTTCCATCACATCCCCAAGTCATAGGTGTGGGGCCTCTCTCACCAGGAGAGACACGGTTGGCTCCATAGGGACCAGCACTGCAAGGTATTTATTCACTACCCTGAATATGGCTGGTGAAATGGCTGCAGCTGCTGTATAATTTTGTTATCTAATATGGGTTAAAAAAAGCATCATCTGGACAGAGATTTTATTTTTTTTTTTAGTTTATATTTTGTTTGGGGCTTTTTTGATTATTTGTTTTCAATTCTGTTTAGTTTGTTGGATTTTGGTTCGTTTGTTTGGTTGGTTGGTATTTTTAGTGTGTGAAAGATATCCTAATCCTTTTACTTATAATAATTATCTTCTCAAATTGTTACTCCTACAAGGACTCCTTAGTCTTACTCTGAGGCATGGATGGCTATATATTTCAAGGACTTCACTGAAAAAATGTGTTGTGTGTAAAAGAAAAACTGCTTTTATATTTAATATTGCAAGCACAGTATTTGCACAGGAGACGTTAGTGTGATTTACCAAGCATGTGCAAACCTTGCACTCACAGAGAATGCATTGCCCAGTCTGTTCAGGAGTTGCACTGAATCAGACCTTGACTTTGCTTCTTAAGCAAATATTGTTTATGGGTATCTGGCTGCAGAAATGGTCACTACCTTTGCAATGCATGTTCAGTTTTCAAGCTCAGAGTGAGGGCGAAAGGCAATTCTTCTACTGCTTAGGATGGGCTCCCCTCAAACAGCTTCAGAAATCTTCATAATCATTACCGAGGAAGATCAGAGACCATGTTAAGAAAAAAAACAACAAACCCCAAACCTACTCACAATACAAAGTGCTCTGAAAGTGTTTGGTAAGAGGAGGAATTTTGTTACAGCTGGATATCAGAGAACAGTGCTGAAAGGGAACAGAAAACAGGAGCGACATCAGCATGGGAAGGGCTCAAATTAAAAAGTAGAGAAAAGACTGTGAGGAAAAAAATATATATGCATAACTTAAAAGTGAGAAAGTGGAGGAGTCAGTAACATATGGGAAACCATATTTTCCATAAATTAATGTGTCTTGAAGATATTTATGCCAAGAATACCATTAAACATTGTGCATTAAAGTA
The DNA here is from genome assembly GCA_013398125.1 of Aegotheles bennettii. NCBI lineage: Eukaryota > Metazoa > Chordata > Aves > Caprimulgiformes > Aegothelidae > Aegotheles > Aegotheles bennettii. The sequence continues at coordinate 162,831 of VZRW01011373.1, read as the reverse complement.
CACTTTCATGTGAACACAGGTATAAACATGGAGTGTACAAAAGAATGCAACAAGGTGTTGCTAGAAATGCCATTTGAACATTTGGAGAAGCTGCTGTTCTGCATGTGTTCCCCAGTTAAAGTTGTGCAAGAGTCCTAGGTGATCCTGCAAGTTTTCTGCCATCCCTGTGACTATACCAATGGCAATGGCAGTGTAGCCAGGGGCTGCATGCTGTCCATTTGGCAAGTCCGTCTCCAGGAGTGTGCAGCTAGCATCCTTCCACACTCCCCAGTCAAGACAGGGTGCTAGCACTCACAGCTCATCAGCAAAAAGCACCCGACCCCCAAAATGCTGAAGAACAAACCTCAAGCAGCTGTACAAACAAGGAGCTGACAACCAGTTTCTATAACGGGTGCTGAACTTGGTCGGCCTGACCACACAAGCAGGACTACTGAGTTCAATGCTGACAGTAAGGCTAGAAGGAGCTATTACTGTCACCCTGGCAAATCTGGCTGAAAATGCCAACTAGTTAGACTTACAGACAAAATTAAAATGTGCTTTTTAGACTCCTTCTTTGTTAACACCAAATACAAGGAATCCAAGAAACATTTTCAATTACTCTTTTAAGGACAAATTAACATGAAGGATCAAGGGCATGTCAGTCTTTGAGGAAAGTGAAGCTGTTTTCAAACACAGCTTTGTCTGGGATAGATAGAGCCCTTCAGTGTGCTAGAAATCAATATCAAAACAGCTGGTTATCAATAGGTTAGGGAGAAGCCAGCCACAAAGCTGGTGCAGGTAGCAGGTTCTGCACTGCTGAGGGACCTCCAGATGTGGCCTCCAGTCCTGATTCAGAGAAATTCCTGATTAACAGGCGATACTGTTTACTGTAAACAGTCATGTGGCTGTCTGGGGGAGCCACTGTCTGCAAAGCTGTCTACAAGAGCTAATGTATTCTTTATATGTTTTTGTCTCCAGGTTGTGCAACACATTTTGTGAAACTCATAAAATCTCTGGACCATACCTGGTCTATCATAAAGGTAGCCACCACAGGATGGGGAATGACAACTAAGCTGTGGGAGCAGGTTTGAGCACTCCGCATGCCTGCCAAGATTTCAAAGGGAAAACAACAGGCAGGCTTTTCAAACTTCTGCCAGCTCCTGCTCTATCAGGTCACTCTATTTATTTTTCCTTTGTAATAACTTCAGTAACTTTAATAAAGCTCTTCTTATGACTAACAGCTTGAAGGGATCAGGATATTAGAGGAAATACAAAGGGAAAGACAACACTAAGTAGGCCCCTCCCTTGTTTTAGTGCTGTGTCTCACATAAATATATGCAATCTATGATCTTTTAAATAATTACCTAGTGTTCCATTACCTACTCCCTCTTTGCAAACCTGTTTTTGTGCTCCTGCAGACCCAGATCCCACTCAAATGCTGCCAGGTTCATTCCAAGGTGTAACAATAGCTGAAATGCTGAAACAGATTGATGTTAAACTTCCATTGATTACTGTAAGGTGATATATTAAGAATTATTGATACTAATACAAATGAGAATTTAGCATAGAAGAAAGTCTTGAGGACAGAAGGAGAAGGAGGGGAAGGTGACTTTGTGGCTGTATGCATCCATGTGCAGAGTGGTGTGGTACATTAATCAATTAAGTTCAAAGCAACTGAACTGGTGTTAGTGTTTGTGCTTGTCTGCTATTTCGAACAAAGATGTCATAAACCAACACCAGAATATCTTTTGTGCTGTATCTCCATGGATACTAATGTTACACTGGAGGTATAGATTTTTCTGGTTTAAGAAAATGACATTTTTTTCTGTCTATGTTTATTCATAAAAGTGCAAATACAAGAAATCCAGTTCATCAGAGGTGCCTTTGTGGTTATGGCACATACAGCTTCTCTGCCCAGTGCTCCTGCTGTACTGTGAGAGCACAGTCCCCAAAACCAAATACTCCTGTGTTGTGAATGTCTGTCCTTGGGATGTGGATGGGAATTTAGGAATAGCCACAGATATCTGCAGAAATTGAAGACAGTGAAATTTCTGTGCAGAATTCAGTAATTGCTTACTCTAGGTCTTACCTTTAGCTTGGAACAATGTGCACGGCAGCACTAACAAGGAATAAGTTCTAATAAATGACCTCTCTCTTCTGGCATACATTTTAGCATGCTTTTCACTCCAGAGTTGTGTTTTCAGTGTGAGCAAGGCACATCTCACTGGCCGATGACCCAAATGAACCCATCTTCCCACTCCTGACCACACACATTCCAAGTCCCGGCACCGCACCATATTGCTCAAGTTAGTTCGGAGATAAAAACTGAGCTTCAACCATCTTCATATTTGTCTGGAAATGGGACGTGTGATTACCACAAGGCTCCCCAGAGCATTGTTTCCAGCCTGCCGATGGAGAGACAGAGGTCCTGAATGGCTTGCAGCCTGTTAGCAGTGGTGAAGCCAAGCTTGATGTTGCCTCTGGTCTCCAGATGCTCAACCCAGATGTCCCAGAGTACAGAGGGCAGAGTTGGAGACTGGATTCATGAGGGCCCAAACTGGTGTTCTGGGGAAACCTTGGTTGGCCCCGGGTGAGCTTTGCCCATAGAGAAGTGCCCTGAGCTCCTGCCCCATGTTCCTCCCCTTGAAGGGTGGGTGTGTGGGGCTTGCTCTGCATGATGTTCTCTAACCCCTCTTGGTTGGAGATCAGCAGGAGACATGGGCTCTCAGTGAGGCAGAATGTCATCGATTCACTGGTGGTAATTTGTGTCAGCAGCACCTGTGTGAGGGCAATGGTGCACGAGGCAGGAGAGGGAACAGCCTCAGCAGCCCTGACCAAGGTGAGATACTGTGAGTGCGCGTGTGTGCATCCATGCTGGGTGCTTGGGCTCTGCTTGTGGCCATCTCCCCACTCTGCTGAAGCCAGGGTCTGGCATCATCCAGGATCTCCCCCCTCACTTGCAAACAAGCTGTCACAGACAAGCGCAGGGGATGTATTTTTAGCGTATGGGAGGCAGTCTCCTAGCTACAGCTTGAAGAGCTGGGGCTGGCAGTCCTTAGCCTGAACAAAAGCAAACACTGCTGATGAATCCTGGTGTTCAGGCCAAATCCTGCCCCAGAGTGTGTCTTCTCTGTCTGTCCCTTAGCTTGGATTTTAGGGGCTGGTAGAAAGGTTGCCCAGGTATTTCCTGGAGCGCGGCTGGTGACTGGGATTGTTTACATCCTCTGCTGAGCTAGAAATTGTCTTTTGTTCAAGTACAGAGATGTACGACCCCCACTACCAGGATAAAAGACCAAATACTGTTTATGTTGTATATAGTAATCTATCTCACATCTGCCAGAGTCTGGCTTTATGTAAAGATGTGAAAGAGCATTCATTAATTCCTCTTTAAGGGCAAGGCTATTAAAAGGTTATTTTAATTTTGGGCACAAATTCAGAATTTCCACTCTTTCTGAAGTTGTTTGTCTTCCTTAAATTGCTAACTGTCTCAGAACTGTTTATGGATAATAAAATGTCTTTAAAGATTCTCTTTTGTTTTGGAAAAACCTTGGAGATAATTTGTCTGGCATCTCCTGGATGTTTCACAGACACTGCATGGTTGTTGTTGGGCTGTTACTAAGATGACTGGAAGTCAGGCAGGGTTACCTAAGCCTCCAACTTTCTTTGTACTACTGAAACAGGCAATGTAACTGCTGCAAAGTGCAGAGCACCCATGTAACTCAATAAAAGCTGAGCTTTATAAAGAAGGCTGGGCTTTGGGACTGGTCGGTTCTTGTTTATGAGTTAAATGCCTAACTGTGTCTTAAATTAATCAAGTTAATTTCTCTTTTCCCCCATATTGCCTTTCTTTTGCTCTTTGGAAAGCCTGCACTTGCTCTCTGAGAGCTAAATGACTTTTTCCTAGACTTTATTCTGATATGCACCGCACAGGAACAATGAAACCTCTTGTTCAACTTTCAGGAAAATTCCCCCAGGGCCTGGACTTCTTTGCTGCTGCCATTGTTTCCATTTGCCATTTTAAATTTCATTTTATGTATGCACAGATCTCATCAACATTTATTAAATAGTGGGACAAACTCTGAATTTGCACTATTGCAAAAAATGAGATGGAAGGAACATAATCTCAGACCAGTGGCTGATATACGTGTAGCTGTACCATGCAAGGTTTTTGTATGTAACAGGCACCAGTGTTGTAGTCCAAGGAGTTTTTCTGAAAAATATTTCCCTCTATGGTTTCACCAAGCAATTCTTCCTCTCCAAGCGTGTAAAGTTCTATGTCTCCAAGATAAAAAGTGCACATTTACAGTTGTGATTTAATCAATTCCCATATTACCATAAAAGAAGGAATAGAAACACTCTACAACAAAAATTGGACATGGTCATGTGCCTTATCTAGGGGCTGATGAACAAATGCGTATTGAGGCTTCTATTTTATATAGTCTAGAAAGAAACAAAGAGTCTTTTCATGTCTTTTATAAGTACAGGAGTTACTATTAACAAAAAAAGAAGAAATAATATTCCTTCCTTCAGAAAGCTTGGGTACATGCTAACAGCAAAACTCTCTTATGGGATAAATAAGGCTATGTCACCACCTCCTCTGAACTGTTTCTTTTGGTTTTGGTGGAAATTAAAATTTATAACTCCTACGCACAAAAAATGTACTTTTTCATATGTAGTGGAGCAATCCCCAAATTTGCTGGGAAACAGTGTAAAGAACACAATAAGGTCATGGTGCTCTGGCCTATCTAATACCATATCTAATACTGTAATCTCATATTCCCTTTTTCCTTGAGTAAGCCTCGTTCTAAGGTGTCTTCCATGGAGTCAGCTGAAGTAAAAAGTAATTTCCCTTGTGACTAGAGAGAATTTGAAATAAAGTTTTTTGAGATAAATGGAAGTTTCCTGTGACATTCAAATGTTTCTACCTTTCCCTATGCAGAAATGATGGATGAAGATGCTATAGCTGCCACAAACTAATTTTCATCCAGACCGGGTATTCCCAAATTGCAGCATGTGCTGTAGAGTGAAGTAGCACATTGCTGGAGTGTCCTGTCCAGCTGGGAGCTGCTGTCATCATCAGCGGTGGCATGAAACCAAGATACATTTGGGAACACTTGGAGCAATCAATGAATCATGGTCTGTCGTGTATAATTAAATGTCATTGGATAACGTAATGTTGGTGTTGGAGTACATGTGGGCTAGCAAACTTTTGCTGGAATGGATGGACTGAAACAAGACTAGAAATGCCAAGAGACCCACTTCTTCCTCTGTTGAAGTTTTCAGACTAAGCCTGGAGGTGCCCTTGGGGTGCATACGGCTCTTGCCAACAAATTAGACATTATTGAATGGAAAGAGAAGCATGATTTTTTATAGCCTGTGTTATGAAGAAAGTAAAACTAGAAGATCTAATTGTCCTTTTTGGCTTTCAAATCCATAAAAACATATGTGGTGTCATAGGACCGTCCCTGCTAAGAGCAAAGCCTTTTCCCTTTAGTTTAAATGGCAGCAATCGGTTGCTACTTGCTGACTGTAATGCATTGTTTACTTGTCTCTAGAGGTATGAAACTGATGTTTTATTGTGCTTTGTTAATTTTCTTTTCATACTGTTGCATATTTTTTTCCCGAATTGTTTCTTTTACGGCTTTACTAAGTGCTGCCTCTTCTGGGAAATAACTGTGTCTGAGGCTCAGCCCTTCAAGGTGTTGAGAGCCCTGGACTTTCTCCAAGAAATCTCTTAAGGGAATGGTCAGATTTAGGTGTACGAATAGTCTAGGCTACGAAGCATCGTGCTTTTAGATGGAACCTCCAGAGCATAATGGCCGATTTGCCAGAAATCAATTGATTTAAACACATATGTCAGTATTTTGACACTCATCTATTGAAGGTTCCCTTATAGCATCCCTGAAGTATTAGGGCAGCCATGGAGTGTTTGCTATTAACACACTATTGATTAAATATGACTGTGAAATTTTCTAGGAAAAAAAGAGAGAAAAAAAATCTTGTTAGATAATTCTGTATTCAGATTTTTTTTTCAGAAGGAAAAATTAAAAGTTCAAATTCTGGGTGTATATCTCTTTTTAGACATTCATAGAAATCCACAATCCAGCTAAGAGATAAAAAGTTATAACAAGAACAAGAAGAGGGGAATAAAGAATGTATGAAAAGAAACAGCAGAGCCTGGACTGATGTATTTGAGCAAGAGCTGATGTTAGGAATTTCCATGTAGAATAAGCAAAATAAAATATCATCTCATGGTTTAAATACTGCCAGATGATTCAATATACTTTTCACAGCATTCTTTTACCATGTGATATTCTCTTATGTTTGTTGAAGTCAGGAAATGAGAAACTGCTTGAAAGGGAAAGGTTAGACCTCGTGTCATTGTATAATATATGCCCACAAGCCTATTATATTAACAGAACTGCTTACGATAATTCAGAATGGAACATGGAGTTCATTTCTACCACAGTATATTCTCACTGTGATCTGCTGACAGAAATCAGTGTATCATACACTTGTTAAATTAAGGTTCATGAGGAATGGAGCTGATGAGGAAATTGTATTTTTTTCTTGGGAAAATTGACATTTGAAAAAAAGGCTTTAGCTTGAATCAGGATGAAAAATCAAACTCTTACACATGTTCATTGCAGTAATCTATTAAATAAGACATAAAATACTTCTTTGAGTAAATTAAAATATTGTATGTCAATATTTGTAGAATTTTCATTTAGATTCTGACTCTCATTTACAGTTTTTAGAAGAATTAGTTTGAAGTTCTGAAAGATTATTTGGACCAAAGATGAATTTCTATATTAAAAATGTTGAAAGTGGGCATTTTGATAATTTTTAAAATAGGCTTTGAGAAAATGTAATTTGAGAAAATCGACTATTTGCAACAGACTTTTTTTTCATTTCAAAGCACACGTATTTCCTAAAGGAAAAATAGTTTCCAAAAAAGTCTCAAGCACCCATAACGCTGAAGTAAGCAGTACATGTTTTAATTACCTTGCTGTTTACTTTCTCTGTAGTTTCCCAGACTTTAAGGAAACTGTTAAAGCAAGAGTAGAGAGGATTGTCCTGTTCTGCTCGCACTCATAAAACTCAAATATTTTGGTCTGGTTCAATGTCAGCCTAGTTCAGATGTTCTCCTGCTTGCCATGTTAGAGACTCTTTTCATGACCAGAGGCACATACAAGGCATTAACATATCAGTATCATGCATAGTCCACAGTGTGTGAAAGGGGCTCCAAGGGGAAGGAAGGATCATTCACTAGCTGCATTTCTTCAATTCACATGCTTGACTGTCACTTTAGATGGGAATATCCAGCGAAATTGGGTCAGTTCTCGTTCTGGTTCATATAAAAAGTTGTATATTTTTCATAAATCTTGAAATGTTTTCAGTTGTCTCTGGCTTTAGCAACAATTCTAACGCCCACCTCTGAATTAAAAAGGGTTGAGAGGTGCTGCCTCTTTCTTACTCCTTTGGCTTTAAGATGTAATTCAAGAATTAAAAGTTTAACATGCAGTTTACAGGAAGATCCTTAAATGCACATTGATGTTCCCAACCCTTAGCGAAAGTGAGGTGGAAAAGAGTGATGAATTAAAAATGAAGGGATTTTAAAACTAGCAGAGAGGTTGGCCTAACACACACAAATATTTTGAGGCAATTAATTTTTTAACAAATCCTGCCAGCATGTTCATTCATCCACCTTGCTGCTGAGTTGGCGTTGCCATAGCTGCCAAGGCAGGAGCTGTCTTCTTGTTGCTTTTCCTGCACCCAGTGATGTCCCACGCAGCCCACGAGGGCAGACACCCCTGCCCTCTCCCATCACCCTGTCCAGGGATGGGACTTCAGTCTACCCCATAGCAGGATCACAAGTCCCCCCCATCCTTCTGGAAAGCTCCCTGTGCCATCCCCAGAATCTGCAGTGGAGCTGGGCTGGGGCAGTTGCGTTGGGTTCAATCTTCAGGATTTCATGGTTCTTGGAATGCACTACAGGATGGTCTGTTGAAACCTGCTGGATGCGATCTAGTAAATAACCCTCAGAAAGATCTATAGTTCAGCATGTGCTTTACCTGGCAAAATGTCTCTCCCTGAGTATAACCCACAAGCATTGGTACATGACAAGCCAACAGATCAGAGTTGGAAATGGGGATTTTACCAGTCTGGACTCATCCACACTTATTTTTTTTGCCTCCTCTCTATTGCATTATTCACATCTATGCAAAAGTTATATTCTGTATTACTGCATTTATCACATCTTTTCTGCTATTTGGCAAGGATGTGGGATGTGCTTACACTTTCCATACAGATATGAAGAACTCTTTCTGTATGCTAACAGGATGAGCTAACTCAGCTGCTTTTCATATGAAGGCCCATCCTTAACTGAAGACTAACAGGAAGTGTTTCCAAGAGTGTTTTAGTTCAGGACGCTGAACTAAACTTTTGTGTCTCAGAGGGACCTGGAAATTTGCAGTTACAGTCCTGTAACTCTTCCTTTAAAGAATAATTTCTGCTAGTTGGGGTAGGACACATAGCTTTCTTGTTAGTCTTTGACTCTCCTACAGCACTAGGACTTCTTCAGGCTTTACACATCCTTCATACATTTAAATCTTTCAGAGAGATGAAAGCAGAGAAGAAACTGTTGTAGACTGTGGTCACGCCTGTAACCTTCATTCCAAATACCGGAACACATAACAAAGTCTTCCTAAAGTCAAAAGTTTTTCTATGCTGAGGATTGTAAATAATTCACTAAAAATCTTGGAAATAATCATGACCCATTGCATTTTTCAGAGATGACAGAAAACGAAGGGACTTTCAAAGGCATGAGGTATGAGCTCATTTCCATGATCTTTTGACCATAAAAGAATGAGTATGTGAAACTGTTGCATCCAGTCTGTCCTCTGTTGGCTGCCCATTGATTTATGCAAGCACATAAATTACTCAGCATCAGAGGACTGTATATTGCATGGCCTCAAGTCAGCATGACAAACAAGTACATGCACCATGCACCAGTACAGGCTGGGGGCTGACCTGCTGGAGAGCAGTGTAGGAGAAAGGGACCTGGGGGTCCTGGTGGACACGAGAATGACCATGAGCCAGCAATGTGCCCTTGTGACCAAGAAGGCAAATGGCATCCTGGGGTGCATTAGAAAGGGGGTGGTTAGTAGGTCAAGAGAGGTTCTCCTCCCCCTCTATTCTGCCTTGGTGAGGCCACATCTGGAGTATTGTGTCCAGTTCTGGGCCCCACAGTTCAAGAAGGACAGGGAACTGCTTGAGAGAGTCCAGCGCAGAGCCACAAAGATGATGAAGGGAGTGGAACATCTCCCTTATGAGGAAAGGCTGGGGGAGCTGGGTCTCTTTAGCTTGGAGAAAAGGAGGCTGAGGGGTGACCTCATCCATGTTTACAAATATGTAAAGGGTGAGTGTCAGGATGATGGAGCCAAGCTTTTGTCAGTAATGACCAATGATAGGACAAGGGGCAATGGTTGCAAACTGGAGCATAGGAGGTTCCATGTAAATATCAGGAGAAACTTTTTCACTGTGCGAGTGACAGAGCACTGGAACAGGCTGCCCAGAGAGGTTGTGGAGTCTCCTTTGCTGGAGACATTCAAAACCCGCCTGGATGCGTTCCTGTGTGATGTACTCTAGGTGACCCTGCTCTGTCAGGGGGGTTGGACTAGATGATCTTTCGAGGTCCCTTCCAACCCCTAGGATTCTGTGATTCTGTGTGATACATGACTAATTTTAAGCAGATGAGTTGTTCTAAGAGAAAGGGCTTTTGTGAAAATTTAGAATTAAGCACTTTCTAAAAAGAACTGAAAACATGTACATTGCTTCCAGATGATCCTCCTTACAGAATCCTGACATCTGAATATGCTGATGTACCATACTCCATCCCAACCAGACCCAATATTGTTGGCTTTTCAACAGAAATACAGAATACCTAAATTATGGCAGAACCACTGTCTTGGGATGGAAGAAGCTGTACTTGCTCACAGGCTCCTGGAGTTTCTATTCTGGAGGGCAACAAAACAGCTCTGGGAATAGAATTTATCCAGTTTTCCAAAGCAGTTGACTTCTTTAGCTTGTGTTTCAAAAAAAGGCCTTTTGACTATGCCTGTCAAGGTCTTATATTAAAATTTTATTTCTTCTGTCAAAAGCAGTAATTCATATGGTAGCAAGCCACAAACATTGTCTTACAAATGGCATTATGGAAATACGTAGACAACATCCTACTTTCCTCAAATCTGGCATGCTGAGGACAACAGCTGTTGCCTTTCTAGATTGGGAAGCAAGTGTTTGACCACCTACAAGTAGGATGTTTTCTCCTTGTATGAAAATCATGCAGGTTTATTCAGCAATGCAAATGAATCCCGGCAATGCAGTAGTCCAAAAATTTAAATGCTGACAGTCTTCTTCTTATTACATAACTTGGTCCAGCGCCATGGAAAAATACATCAAATTAATAAAAATGGAACAAAGAGTTTTGTCCTTGTATGTGATGTTGAGGCTTTATGAAGTCACCTTTCTTGTTCTGCTGTTTATTTATTTTATGGCACCCTGGAAGAGTCTATATGGTGAATAATTAACTCGGGAAATCTTAGGAGACTGGTATCCCTGAAGAAACACAAATGCCTCTGATCTTCTTCCCAGTTTAATGGATTCTAAGGAAATTGTTGGAATTGGTTCACTCACTGAACAGTATTGTTCCAAATCCTTAATTTTTATTAGCATAAAGATATTATTTGGCTAAAAAAGAGGGTTTTTAATGAAAGTGGTTAAAAACTTATGGCAACAAAATGCCTTAGTAAAACAGAAGGAATGGACAGGAAGAACTGCAGGAGAGAAGCAGAAATTGATAGTCCAACATCTGGAGCAAGGAAACATAAAGCATTTTGTAGACTAGCCTAAGGTGGGAACTGAAACTTGTTTCTCCGTAGCACAGATTGAGTGGAGCTTAGGAAGAAGAGTGATGGAGCTGCTTTCACATGTTTTCTAGCTGGGGAGGAAAGATATTCATGAAAGACCCTTCACACTTTATTTTGGGAACTGAAAGAAGATCAAAATAGACCATATACTGAGTGCAGACAGTGCTGGTGATTGATGAAATGGCTATAAACCTTTCAGAATTTGCTGAGGAAATTAGCGGGAAATGAAAAAAATCTCCTCCAGTTCTATTTTTACCTTTCATGACATTGTGTTGTATTATCCTGTTTTAGTACAAAGAAATCATGGATTAAGTTTGGAAAAAAGTGGTTCTTGTATCAAGCTTTCTTGAGAGCGGAAAACCTGAAAGAACATTTTATACAGGTGTGGGTGCTCAGAGGATCTTTTTGTTTCACATAATTAAGTCTGTAAAGATCTCAGCCCCTTTGTGTTTAAAATAACTTTTATCAACCAGCACTGAAAGCCCAAGTTCTGGATTAATGTAAGGCTGAACCAATGTTCCTAAAAAGCAAGGGGTTTCTCTTTATCATTGCTAGTAATCTCTATTTGACGTATTTTTGTCTGTATTTGTGTAAGTGCTTCAAAAGCTGTGCCTCCGTTCTAGCAATCATGCAACTGAAAATAAGAGAAAGCTGAGACTTCGTATATTCTTAGCAAAAAAGTTTAGTTGCCTAAAGAATAATCCTCACCCCGACCATGAAGGGGATCCAGTTAACTGGTCTGACATGTGGCATCTGTGACTCAACACTGGCTCTGACTGAAATAAACACAGTTCTAGAAGATGAATCAGAGGAAAATGGCAGCTGGGAAGACTTTTCTCAAGGATAAGACTTGCATCTGCTCAGTGTGACACTTTTCTCCTGACTGCTATTTTGAATGACCATCTGGTGCAAGTCTGTTCCAGCCACATACACATTCTGACTAGTATTTCCATCTACCTCCAGTACTTTGGAGGCAGAGACTCCACAGGCCAGTGTAGATATGATCTGGGAAGCAAGCCTAACCATATTGCAGTTGAACATCACTGCATTTCCAAAGCAGCCAAGAGAACTGGCTGAAGAAGCAGTTTCCAAGACACCAGGTGCTGTTGCAAACCAGTCATGCAGATCTTGTTATTTTTTTTGCTTTTTGAGAGCTTGTTTCCATCCTCCTGCTATGGGTAGGCACAGAGAGAGAGATGGCCAAAGGCAGTTGCAACTCTGCTCTATGAGAAGCGCATGTACTGTGTTTTGCTCTTCAAGAAATAGATGCCCAGTTTTCCTGACAAACATGAAATCTCTTTCCACATTTTGGTGTTTGTGTTCCCTCCTCTTCTGCAGTCATTGCAGGAAAGAGGTGCCGAAATTTGTTAATTCTTGTAATGTGACTTTCTAGCAATAAGTTTATAGCTTCAGAGCAGGAGATTCCCAGTTTCAAAGGTGCCCTAGTATCATGATTCCTCACTACTTTCCCAGTCTCTCCTCTCCTTTTCTAGTTTGTTATTTCTTTCATTGCTCTCTCTCCTCCTATAACTTTCTGTTTCTTGTATTTTCTTTACATAGTAACTTGAAGCCCTACAACACAATATACATTACACCACTATTCTTGAGGATCTTTGTGGATGTGTAACAGGATTGTATATCTTCCAAGCTATTTTTTTTAAATTAATCGTCATCAAACTAGGGAGTAGCTGCTACTGATGTATAATCTGTTCTTCATCTTCTGCCTAATACTGCACCCAAATTATTTGGCAGCTTGCAAACACTTAGTGTTTGTTTTGGAATGTCTTTGATCACTGAGTTGGGGCCAGGACATGACATTCACAGCTAATCTGTACCTTCTGCACTTGCCTTTTCTGCATCCACAGTGATGGTTTTGATGAGTCTTTAACTTTGGTTTGGTTGTGTTGCCCTGAAGCTGTTGATCAGAGAGCCTCAGTTCTCTAATATCTAGCAGTGTCCGTAGATAACAATCACTGTTTGTGGGGGACAAGTAGAGGAATAGTTCAGTTTCCATTAAATGAAAGTTTCCAAGTGCTTCTTGGTATTGCACAATAGATGCAATCCGTGATTTCAGAGCTTATACGTACAAAATCTTCTCGGAGCAATAGCCTGAGCTGTGCCCTCCTGCTTGGTCAGTTTATGTGGGATCAGAAACGGAGTAGCTCAAGCTACAGGCTGAATGGAGAATGGGCAGTTAAATATGTGTTTTGCCATTAGTGATTCCTCTGTCAGCTTCGTTGAATAGGTTTATTTCTGTATATACTCCTAAGAACTACATATGCAGAAATGAGTTTCTGTGGTCTGGGTTTTGATTCCCTGGTTTCTTAAAAATCTTCTTAATCAGATACACATTTCTCACATTATTCCAAATTTCTTTAGCCTCATTAAAATGAGGTTAAATACTACTTATTTAAAATATTATTAATGTCTAAGAAAAAAAAACTGTCTTAAAATTTTTACAATCCAGATCTGCTTCATACCAGTCTAGATGAAATAGTTAATTATGCATAAGCTATTTTTTAAGTTTTATGTTTCAGTTTTCTTTAAGTATTTTTTTCACTGCAAAATTAATACATAAATTCCCTATAACTTTATGACAATATTTTTTATTCTCCCACTAAACTATGGGAAATTTTCTTCTTCTTTTCTGCTGTAGCATGCTTTTTCCTTCTCATGTGTAGCATTTCCAAATAAATATAGCAGAGCAATTAGTGGATCTTTAGAAAATACACAAAGGACTAAAACAAACACAGCAATGAACTGTAGGCCTGTTGGTCTATTTCTTGCTCCACATGATACTTTTAGCACTCATCAAGCTTTCAAAAGTTAATTGGAAGTCCTAAGTATTTCACTAATTTTGGAGTTCATTGTCCTGGTGCAATGAAAAACTAATGACACTGAGAAACAGAAACTCCACTTGTAAATGCATGTATCTAAGTAGGTGAATCCTCATCCTCAATGTATTTAAAATCGATTTGCTTTTAATGTAAATGCAAACTAGAAACTAAACAAATACAAACACATGCAGTACAAGATGTAGCAAGTCTGCAAGTGAAAGACTATTGATTCCCTGTTTGGCTGTTGGTGGCATTCAGACCTCAAGCTGATGATATTGCATCCTTAAGCTATTAAAGGCAATCAATAGCAGCAGTATGGCTCTGTAAGGGCTGGGCATTGAAGGAAATGTATCAGATCCCTTTAGCCAGCTACAGAACACTGGAGCCTACAGAAGTTCTGTGGTCTTGAGCCTGATTTGAGGTTCAGGGGTGTTGTGCTCCTCCACTCCTATCCAAACCCCATTCTCCAGTTCCTGCTCTCTCCCTTGTTCCCTCCACCATTTAGGCATTTCTTCCAGCACTCCCCACAAGCCCTTCTGATACAAGGCAGCATCTCTGTTCTCTTTCAGAGAGCTGGAAGCCATCGGGAAAAGTAGTGGGAGTATACAGGAGAGTTTCCTTGCATGTGGTTTTTGTCACTGGGTCACACATCCTTGAGTGCCCACGGGAGTAGTTGCAGAGGAACAAATGCTCATGCTTTTCCACTCTATGATGGAGCACACTAAATAACAAAATTTGGGCCAATTTCCCAAGAAATTACTAAAAGCAAATTCTTAATGCCAGGATCTTATACATACAGCCTTGACATATTTCATATCCCAGACCTAAATCAGTGAGACATTGAAACTTCTCCCATAAATAATGTGATTTTTAACATGGGTAAAATTATTTTCTTAATGTCACTCTGAAAAAATGGGTGAACCCTTTCAATTAAAACTTTCAACTAGAATTTAGTCTGTGGCAAATGTTTTTTGGCTCTGTTTTAATAACTAAAGATGAGCAAAATTATAAGGATTTTCAACCCAGCATCTCAAAATTTTAAGAGTTGGACATTTTTATGTATTTTTATAGGTATTTTTACTTGAATTCCTTGTAGTTACATCTTCTGTTCTTGGTTTTAGAATGATAATCATCCTGGCAAAACTTCTTCATATAAAGAAGAAAAAAAGCTGCTCATACTATAAACACAATAGATACTTACCCAATGTAGTGGCATAGTTGTTTATTTTACAAAGTTTTCACTTTTTCTCCCAGCCAATCTTCCCCTGGTAGGTTGATTCAGACTACCTACTTAAAGTAGCCTTCAACTACTGAGTTACAAGTAATTCCCATGCTTCCGCTTGATGTTCTGTAGATTTGCGTTAACCCATCCCAGCCAGACCAAGTACATCTTTAAACAGGAAATGCTTGAAGAAGCTTAGAAAATTTTAAATAATAGTTTATTCAGGTTGCTGAGAGTTTAAAACTGCATAATATTGAAAGGCAGCACAGGAAAATAATAAATTAGCCATCATCTGAAGATCAAAAATTACATAGATCTGAAATATTTGCCATGATGCAAAGGTGACCCTAATTGTTGTCTAACAAAACAACAAGGTTGAAAACTAACAGCAGGAACAAGTTGTAAGCAGCATGTGAATTTACAAGAATGCTACCCAGTATGAGTCTCTCCCCAAGGTGGGAGATTTACTTCTTCATCAGAGAGCACCAATGGAGAGAAGAATGCCAAAAGCACCTCAACTTTACTATAAACCTTGTCAGAAATACTTGGACCAGACTGTTTGTACTAAAGTACTTGTGAGGTATCCATCTGTCACTACTAATAGTGCTCAGTCACACTTTTTTACACAATTTTACTTAATAGACTTCAAGAACAGCAAAGGGCTTTTTTTCCGCTTATGAGTTCCTACATTGATCATATTTTCACACTTTGTCATTTTGAACAAGTAGTGCACAGCAGCTACCACTTGCCTTAAATTTTATCAGCTGTCAGAGAGTCTTTGACAACATGAACAGAGAGATTATGTGACACATACTGGAAATTTATAGATTACTGAGCAAAACTGTATGGATTTTGAAGGATTTTTGTTAAGAAGGAAAGTGTGCCCTCTTCTATGCTATTCCCTCTGTTTTCTCCCCGCTGTCCTGATCTCTCCATCTCTACTACTGCTAGTCAGAATTGATCCTCTCACCCTGGAGTATGTAGTGGTACCATGATTTTGCTAATGATAGTCACTGCCTGAGAACTGCAAAAGGTGATTGGGGAGAAGAACTGAGAACAAGCAGGTCACACAATCTGCAAGCCAAACCCAAGAACTGCTGAAGTCCATACTCAAGTCTGCATGATCTGAGTAATGCCAGATAACCTCTTCTGATTAATTTCTTACAGGCTCCTATTATTCTGAAATCTTGTCAGTTTATCTGTAAGACTATGAATTGATTGAATGGTAAAAATGCTGGTTTTCAGATGCTTCTGTGCTGTCCAAGTCCAACATCACTGGCATCAGCGTTAAGTTTTGTGTCTTCAGTGACAGTGAGTTAAACAGTGCATTTTTAGCTATAGGAGAGCAACGTATCTATCTAATGGATGACAGACATGTTTTTGACATGAATGTGTGCTCCAGAAAATAAGAATGAAATGGTCAAAAATCTTGAAATCCTGAAGATGTGTCTGCCATTGCATGGATTGCATGCAGGCAAAGGGGCTGACCCTGGCTAGCTGGTGTTTTGATGACCCTGAAATCTACAGGAAGAGAGACCACCTATCATGCCATGATTGTATTGAAGCAGCAACTTTGAAGTTCAATAACTCCAAGGAGGCCACATAATGCTCTTAGTGATGTCTGATGTGGGTTGCATTAGCCATCAACAACAAAGAAGGTGACTATTAGTAGAACTGTAGAATCATAGAGTGGATTGGAAGGGACCTTAAAGATCATCTAGTTCCGGGGCACCTTCCACTAGACCAGGTTGCTCAAAGCCCCATCCAACCTGACCTTGAACACTGCCAGGGAGGGGGCAGACACAACTTCTTTGGGCAACCTGTTGCAGTGTCTCAACACCCCCACAGGGAAGAATTTCTTCCTATATCCAATTTAAATCTACCCTCTTTCAGTTTGAAACCATTCCTCCTCATCCTATCACTACATGCCCTCATAAAAAGTCCCTCTCCAGCTTTCCTGTAGGCCCCTTTAGGTACTGGAAGGCTGTTATGATGTCTTCCTGGAACCTTCTCTTCTCCAGGCTGAACAATCCCAACTCTTTTAGCCTGTCTTCACAGGACGGGTGCTCCAGCCCTGTGATCTTCCTTGTGGCCCTCCTCTGGACTCACTCCAGTAGCTCCCTGTCCTTCTTATGCTGGGGACTCCAGAACTGGACACAGTACCCCAGGTGGGGTCTCACGAGAGCAGAGTAGAGGGGGAGGATCACCTCCCTCAACCTGCTGGTCATGCTTCTTTTGATGCAGCCCAGGATACTGTGGGCTTTCTGGACTGCAAGCGCACATTGCTGGGTCATGTTGAACTTCTCCTCAACTGACACCCCCAAATCCTTTTTCTCAGGGCTCTTTTCAATCCATTCTTTACCCAGCCTGTATTTGTGCCTGGATCCCTCTGGATGGCATCCCTTCCCTCCAGCGCGTCAACCGCACCACACAGCTTCAGCTCGTCAGCAAACTTGCTAAGGGTGCCCCCAATTCCACCGTCAGTGTCACTGACAAAGATGTTAAAAAACTCCAGTCCCAATACCAGCCCCTGGGGAATGCTGCTCATCACTGATCTCCACTATTACAGCTTTACGGATTGAAATTACAATTTTTTCTAAATTGTGCTATATTTTGCATTGTACTTTGTCTAGAGCCTGAAAGAATATTTGCTGTTGTGTCAAGGTCAAGCTTAGTAATTCTCAATAATATGCTGATCTTGCTACTTACTCAACACAATATCTTATCATCAATACTTACTCCATTTTGACAGTAAACAACCAAAGAGAAGAATGTGATTCTTCATTAAAATATCCCACCAAATTAAGGAAGGAAAACAAGAAGAGAAACCCACCAGCTCTTACTAATGAAAATAAAGCACCTAGAAATGACATAATGAAGTTAAGAAAGTGTGTGCCCATCAGGTATTCAATAATCTAGGGCCCAAAACAAAATTTCTCTTTTCAAGAAGAGACATTGGACAGTTTTCTAAATGTGGAGTAGCATTTTCTAAATGTGCATGCATTTTTATGACTTCTAGCCTTTAGAAGAGTACAAAAAATTTTTGTTCCACATGATCACATCAGAAACTTAACCTTCAAAGATGAGGTTGAGAGTAGATCAATTACAATGTGATATACAGCACAAGTAATCAATCTGTTTTGAAAACAGAATGTTCTTTGCTTTTTTGAAAATAAAGATTTTCCATGTGATTGTTTCCCAAAGATAAAACATACAAGCATTGTTTTGAGAATATCAAGAAACAGAGATAATGATGCATATTCATTCTATTTTGCAGGTTTATCTGTATCTTCTCCAGTATAATTGCTGACTGTATTGTCATGCCAAACTATCAGAGTACACTCAACATCTCATGGCAAAAATTTTAACATGTTACATCTTATTCTTCAATTTTATATGTAAACAAATGTAGTACTTTGATTTGGCATCAAAAATCCTTATCAACAGTTTCCTCTTTTTTATTTGCTAGTGAGGATTACATTTTCCATAAACTTCCATCGTGTTTGAAGATGAGAATTACACTGCTTGACTCATATATTATGTTTTTACATTACATTGTGAGGCTGATGCACTCCAAGAAATATTGTTGCTAGATAATTGTAAATGTATCATTTTATTAGTGAATATTAGCTGGTTTTTACAGTAAAATGTGGTTAGAAAAATATGAACCTTGTGCCAAGAACAGATATGTGAACTGTATTAACTACTAAGCCAAGGGTTTAAGAACTAGCATGAAAGTTTAAACTGACTTGTAAGTAGTTTTTACATATATAATAAAAATTATTTGGTTGTTTAGATGAGAACATCAGGAAATATCCACAAATCTCAGTCTTTTATATAAAAAATTTGAAAGCTCCCTGTGGCATTTAAACAAATGTATAGCATGCAACAACTGCTAAAATGAGGAGCCTGAAAGCAAGTAGCAGTGAAAGGCAGAAGCCCTGTGTAACACAGCACATAGATTATTGAACATGAGTGATATGCAAGGGTAAAATATTTTTCTTCTGACTGCAAAGGAGGCAAAATAATACAATACATTCTTAACAAGAACAAGTGAATGAGATCAAAGTGCCTTTTGTTAACATTTCTGGCAGATTCAGTATTTGGCAGCCATTGTGTCAGTGTTAAAACTAATCTGTAAGAACAAGGAGGGATCACATTCATTTGGAGAGACCTCCCATCCTGAGAGCTGTTTGGGCTCCACCTCGCACTAACAGGACTCTGCTCTGGTGGGCCTGGCGTTCTTCCAGTTTGCTGCACGGATCTTAGTCAGTTCAAACCAGGGTTGCCTATAAAGTTAATACAGTTATTTACACTGAATGAGCAAGTATAAGCAGCACCACAAAGTAGAGTGCTGTCTTCTAAACATACCCTCAGAGAGTGGTGGAGAGCCATGGTGGGACAGCTTGGGAGATCTCCACCCACTGTCTGCTTCAGAAGGGAGGCCAAAGCAGATTTTCCTGCATACAGCATCTGTCTCTCAGCTTCTGCAGAAAGCATTGCTGAGATCAGAGATCATTTTTCCTATAGATAACAAACATATCAGCAGAAGTGTTTCTGCTTCCAGGTTTGTAAAATCAGGGTAAAGATGCCTGAGAGCTTTGTTGCTTCCATGCCTGCTTTCTGCTGTTGTCACTGCTCCCTCTCCCCACCAGCAGCGTGGTGGGAGGTTTGGTTTTACAGCACTGAATGATGGATTTAAAATACCCCTGATGTGTAAACACATATTCTGCCCAGCTATTGGCATGGTTCTTGTACTGTGCCTGCCTTGGCCGTTTCCCAGGTCTTTCCACTAGACCCCTTGGACTGTCCTTCACCTTTTAGTGCCTCAGGTTCAAGGTCTACAGATGTTGCCCCCTTTCTCTGTGAGTATCTTTTAGCCCATGCACTTTACCTTCCACCTTGAGGGTGACAGGGTGCAGATCTTGATGGGCCAGATCACTCTGGCCTCAAATCTTATATCTGTAATACAATAACACAGTGTTCCAAGAGCTTTGAGGTGGCCCTACTAAATGGCCAATAACACCTGGTGGAAGTCCCATGTATTGGCTTTGCCTTGCTCTTATTCATGGCCTGTGGTGCCTTACTGGCTTTGGCTTTTCCAGCATCCAGGCCCACTTGGCAGAACTTCCCTTGGCTTAGGTGAAGAAACACCTTTGCTTAGTTGGAACAGGATCATCTTGTCCAGCGTGAGAAAGGCAGAGCTGTCCTTAAGGGGGCAATCAGCCAGTACTCTTGCACAGTACTGGTTCCAGACTCAGCTGGGGCTTTCTGCTGAACAGAAGTCCTTCACTCGGATTTGCTCCTATGTCCTCCTCACCCTCCATAAACACCCTAGGTCCTGCAGACACAGCTTCTAGCACCATGAACACCTTCTCTTCCTCCACCATAAGTCCTTCTCTTGAATGCCAAGTAAAACTGAAGTTTCCTTTCCCTCTTCTAAGTCAGAGAGATCCCTACACCACGAGCAGGAAGGTGGAGTCATGTGGGAGAGAGGAGCCAACAAATTCCCTTAAAAGTCAGGAAGAAAAACTCCTGCCTTTCTGCAAGTGAAGGGAACAGAGACCGCTTTCATTTGACTGAGTCACAGTACCTGTGGGTGAATCCAGATTGTCCGTGACATGACTGTATGCTAGTGCCAAGAGGATGGTGAACATGATCCAGTATAAACAAGGAATTGGGAAAGGATGCTGGCAGTGTTCAAGGAGATGCTGCAAACTGCCAGCATGCAGGAGCAGGAGCAAGAGGCAGCCAAATGCAACACACAGCCAGGCACTGCTGGGTCCCTGAAGCCAGCCACCTCTGTAGCCAAGCCAGTAGGGATGTGAGATGAATATGGTGAGAATCGGTACAGGCAGCTGCAAGCAGCCAGCAGGCATTTGAAGACTTTTTGGATTATATGCTACATGTGTATCTCTGTGTCCATTTTCCATGTACCAGCCAGATGTTCTCCAGCCAGCCTCCTGGTGATCTGATGGCAGGAACCAAGGAGCACTTTATGGCCAAGAACAGACCTGCTGAGCCTAGAGACCTCACAGCAATCCTGGCTACCTCGTCTCGTTCCCATGACTGAAATATCTGTACATATCTGTACACACTTGTTCTCAGAATTTTTTTTTTCCCCTTGCAGCTTTTCTTATTCAGCAGGTTAAGTTTCCACCAGTGTTTCTGAGGGAAACATTACATTAGCTCCTTTAAGACTGGGCTGCCAGGGGAAAGGGGCCTTCATGGTACAGTGGGGGAATAAAGGAAATACTGGTCTTTGTGCAGACCTGTCAAGGACTATGGACCTTGGCTGTCAGCAGCAAGAACAAGTTGCAGAAAACAGGACTGGAACCAAGAGATAATACAGTGTAAGTTTCTTACTTTCATGGAAAGTAGTAATTTCACTGCACATCCAGTTACAAGAAGAGTTTTTGTGGAGAATATTCTGCCAGTTGTCCCTTCTGGTTTGCTCATTCCAAGTCTCAAAGGGAAGTGAGAGAACTATGAGGGGCATAGTGGCAGTTGTAGCTTCACCAAGGTTTCATTTCCTATTCTTCCTCCATTTGCTCCCTCTTGTTGTTAGAAATCTTGTGCAGGACACGTAACAGACAAGAAGGTCCTGCTGTGGAAGTCAGACTGTAGTGTGTTTGTCCAGTTCCTCCTCAAGTGTGGCTGAGCACCTGCTCCTCTGCTATTGAGCAACTGCTCAGGTCATAGTGAAGGAGAACCTCATCATGACTGAGATAGCCACTGAATGTTCCTCACCTGCAGGAGGCCAGGCCTAAGTAGCAATAGAACAATGAATTCATGATGTCTACACAATTTGCCTGCTGGACTATTTCCATGATAGTTACCAGACAAGAACTGTGGAAAGCAGAGGCAGATCAGCCTGAAATGTCAGCAGTAAAGCATTCATGGTGAACCACGGAGGCCTGCAGAATAATAGAAATAAGAAAAAAGTCCCTTCTATTTGATGAAAGATAAGCTGAGTTTAGAGACATTGATCCATAGATGACTAAAAGAAATAGCAAGGGAAAGTACTCTGACCTCTTCTGAGTCTGCTACAAATGAAAATATCATGGGGAAAGGACCTTCCAACTGGCAAATCTCAACTCTTTCTGCACGTAAGGACACTCTCGTGTCAGCCTTGGCAACCAAAATATATACAGCAGGAATATTGTTTTTCATTTCCTGCTGTTAGCCTTCATGGCTGTCACTCCCAAATCTGGAGCACCTGTTTTGTTCTTTTTATAGTTGTAACACTGAAAAGGAGCCAGTCCCTTTGGGGGGATAACTCAAAGTTATCACCAAAAAAAAAACACCTGGGGAATATGTGTCCTAGTTGCTAAGTATCATACAAACCTTTTGAGAACACCCCTGTGTGCATGTAGTCTCAAATGGTCAACTGAGATATTCTCACCAGGGTTGGCTAAGTTACATATGGACATGGTGGATAATTTGCTCTTAAACTGTCAGAGTCCCTGGTGATTAACAGATGTGATCTGTTGCAGTGCTTTGGTACCAGAGGAGTTTGGGACTGTTAGCACTTAGATTTAGTGATGATTCAGAGGCGTGGAATTGTGAAATGACATGGAGATGATTCAGCGTTTTCAAAAATGTGCTGATCTCAGTGATGGCATTTCCTTTTTCTGCTCCACAGGGAAGATGGCACATGATATGGACGGATGGCTAATGGCAAAATCGCTCTGGTGGGTTGACCTTTCCTGGATGCCAGGTGCCCACCAAGACACTCCTCATGTGGACAGGGGAGAGAAAAATAGATGGAAAAAAACCTTGTAGGTCAAGATAAAGGTAGTTTGAAATAGGTAGTTTAATAAAACGAAAGGCCACACATGGAAACAAAGGAAAACAAAGATTTATTCTCTACTTCCCATCAGCAGGTAATGTCTGGCCACTTCCCAGGAAGCAGGACTTTAGTATGCATAGTGATTGCTCCAGAGGACAAATGTCATAAATAAGGAATGTTCCTCCCACCTTCCTCCTTTCCCCCAGCTTTTATTGTTGAGCAGACGTCATATGGTATGGAATATCCCTATAATCAGTTTGGGTCAGCTGTCCTGGCTATGACCCCTCCCAAGATCTTGCTCACCCCCAGCCTACTGGGAGGAAATGTTGGAAAGACAGCCTTGATGCTGTGCTAGCACTGATCAGCAGTAACCAACACACTGGTGTGTTAGCAACACCTTCAAAGATAAGATTTTTGTCCTTCGAGGTTGGATTCTAGGTGCTTGAAAACCTGATTCAGAAGAGAACAAGTCCTCATAAACTGATCTCCTGCTGGGTTTTGTAGGATCTAAATTAGGCTACTGGTATGGTTTATTGGTCAGTTGGTGAGTTGTGTCTATTGGGCCCTGCCTGGGGCCTTACTGAGACTCGTGAACACAGCTCATAATCAGGGCTCACCTAAGAGGGTGGCACTGGGGTTTCACTTACCACACAAATGCATTCATTTAGCCCTTGAGCAGGCAGGTTGCTCATGGTGAAACATCAGCAAATAATTTCATTGAAAGGTGATGCAGGATAAAATCAGACATAACCTAAGCTCTGATTATACCCACAATCAGAGGCTGTGAGTCTGGACCAAAGCATTCTTGAGCTGAAAAACAACAACCTTGAAAACCTTAAGCAGCATGTTGGGTGTTCTTGTCATTCCCTGTGCTTCTTACTTTTGATGTGTATTGTGGGCTTAAATATTACATGGAAATCTGATAATTTTGACAGTGTTTTTTGGACATGACTGGAAATGCCAAAGTGCTTGGGTTTTGAAGGACTAGTTTCTCTAAGATTTTGCAGCTGATTTCAGTCCCAGAGGTTGTTGTGATTAAGATGAGGTACAGGCAAACCTCCATGCTTGAATCTCTTTTGCCAAATTGACTGCTAGAACCTGTGCTCACATTCCCACAGTTTCCTGCTGAAACTGATCTTTTCATATATGCTGTCTTCATCTGTCTCTGCTCTAGGACCCTATTATACCCTCACCTTAGTGCAAGTATGCTGAGTTTCTCTCTTTTTATTCAGCTGGAGAAAGAGTTTCTGGCTGTTTAAGTAAAATGATTTGTTGCTGAAAATTGCTATTGGAGGTTTCTCCTCATTGCCTCAGCTGGTATCAGAAATAATTGAACAACCAGCTTATATGGCAGACATTCTGTCTTACTCAATCCCTTGATGCATTCAATAGTTTTACAAAAAATAAGTCTCCATGAAGAAGAGTGTAAATGTTTTATATCTGGTTAACTTCTGTTTACTTATTTTCATTGCTTATTGATGGATGGAAATGTGTCACAGGAATCTGCTACTGATGAGCATCAGATCATTTCTCAGAGTAAGCTGGGGCAGTGGAAGCTGTTGGTTTGTAAGGTGATGCAGATGGTCCCGCTGTGAAGTATGAAGTGAAAACTGGGCTGGTTGAGTGGTAGGCAACTTGAGAGAAGCAGAAAGAAAATAATTTTGGTCGAGGAATATTGAAATGTGATAGGGGTAAAAGGCTTTAAAATCCACTCTGTACCTTGTAATTCTAAGCATCTCCTGCAGTCATCAGTGGTGCAACAGGTGGATTGACCTAAGCAGACAGAAACAGTGTTCAGGAGAGAATAACAAACAAGAAAATGGTCCAGCTTGTGAGTTCAAGCACAGGTTATTTTATTTATCTGCAATCAGAACTCAGAATTTTTCTGGAGAGGACAGCATAAATTTGGAAAATCCCATTAGAGACAGGAACCATTATTTAAAATGAAAAGAAATTTTGGAACTGACTGAGCTGCTAATAATCTATACCAAGTACAGTGCAAACAACAACCATAAAAGAGAGAGAATTTGCATTCTTGTATTCACCTCATTTGTAGTCCTGCCTTAAAAAAGAGAGATTACTCACAACACTGCTACCTTCTTAACAAGCCTTCATAGAACAGTTATGGTTCCCAGCTTACATAAAATAGCTTTATTTTTAGATGCATTGCATAGCTTGTTGTTGAGGAGAACTTTTGATGCTTAGTATCTCTAAAAATCAAGAAAAATTCAGCTGGTGCATGCTTAGGATTTTCAAGCCTGCAGCAAGTCTCACAACTCAGAAGAGGCAATGCAGACAACCTCTGTGATTTTAAATGTGACTCTCACAACCATTTTTATTGCTCTTCAGGCACTACTTTCTGGTACTTCTTTCAATGAGCAGAGGGTCTCAGCTTTGTTTTTCTCTATTTTTAAAGAAAATTCCTGGTGTGGTTGGAAAGAAAAATCTCAAAAATGTGACCCCTAATGTTTCAGAAACCAGGCTACGCATAAGAAGACTTAAAATGATTATTTTTCTAATCTAATTATTTCAAGGTCAGTATGATGATATGATGATCATGAAACAAATTTAGGAATTCTAGGGTTGACATTCAAACATTAACCATAATTACATGAAAACTTGCTATCCAAAACAGGACAATAAATTGTATTACTAAAATGTAAGTACATTCTTTATTTCAAGAGTATGTAACCTAAATTGGACTCTATTTACAATAAAGAAATAAACAGTGAAGCCACAGAAAATCCCATTGCTTTCTTTCTTTTTTTTTTTTTTTGTGTGTAGGGAGAGGACATAGAGTAACCAAAAAGCAGATAAATAACAATAAACAATACACAAAGAGAGCATTTGTTTAGAATCTCTTATGATTTCAGACTTCCTTACTTGTTAAATGTTTCAAAGTAAATTTGATGTAAAGTGCCCAGATCAATGAGTAAGATAGATGTGATCTTCAGTGAAATGAAAAAAGTAGACAAAAAATAATGGAAATTGGCTTGAGTAACAGCAGCTGTAAAGGCAACATGTAGAGGAGGGAGACTTTTCTTACTTTAAATATGAATTAATTGTATTCCAGAAATCTACAGCCAGCAAAGGTAAGAAACGGATTTTGACTATTTGAAGTATGAATTAATTAACTCCAGACTTGTGTCTTTACAAACGAGCATAGCATAAGTGATGGAAGGCAGAAAAAATGAGGAGTCATGTCACTTTAAATATGTTACTCCAAGTTAGGCTCAAATGTCTGGGAATTAGCGAAGGCAGCTCTTCCTTCATTTTGGATTAATAAAGTGAGAATTTATTTTAAAATATCTTAAAAAAGAAATATTTTCTCCCATTTGATGTTGAAGGAGCTGGAAATCTTGAAGCAATCCTGGATCTTTACCTACACATGGAATTAGCACACTAGATGTCAGAAATTACATCAAAACTAGCAAATGAAACATGCCCAGCAGTGCTCCCACGCATGTATGTTAGCTGGTCAGGAACAGCGGTGTCTGTGCTACAAGACTTCTCAGCCACCAAACTGGGGCTACCATACACAAGCTTCCTCCCAGGAACCAGCCTTGGAAAATTTTGTTGCCAAAACTGTGCCTGGGAATTGTGTGACAAGAAGTGAGGCAGCCAAAAATAGCTGGGGAGGAGTATTAGCAGTTTAGCTGTGTGACAGTCATGGTCCGGCTCCCAGGCATGGTTAAATTTCCTTATACGGACAGATGCAGGTTGCCCAAAGGCTATATTCAGAAGCCTCATCCAAGCACTCTGATGCCTTTAGGCATCTAAAAGAGAGCAACTCACACTGCCTTCTTTCCAGGGCATTATGTCTTCTAGCTCCACATTCAGCTAAAGGAGGGATATGTGCCCTTTATGCACCACCCCATTTCGGTGCTTCCTATACCTTGAGAGCCTGAGAGCCGCCCCTGAGAACAGGCTGCCTAAATCTCTCATCACCCTCTTAATGGGAAATATCACACCGGGTACCTAACTCCACGCACAGCAGGCTGCCTGGCGGCAACCTGCAATAACCGCAGTGCCCCCCAGCACCAATGTGGCTTGGGAGACACATTAGGTAGCAGCAATATACATTGGGTAGAAGTCCTGCTTTGGTACTTTTGTAACTTTTTTTATTTCTTTCTGAAAAAGATTACTCCCTTTCTCTTTCAGATTTTTCATGTGTTGGTCGCTGGAGCAAAAAAAAGGACTGCATGAGGCTATTCTGTAGTTAAATAATTGCTTAGATATGCATCCCATTTATTTCCAGCACACAAAAATGCAGACTGCAGGATGCTATGCTCAGCAGAAGTTATTTTCTTCCAGTGACTACTGGCTACTTTGGAGGCAAGGGGTCAGGCACTTGATTAGATGAATTACAACTTAAAGTCCCCTAGTATAAACTATGTCATGCCCCAGGCTTCTCAAAACAAGGCACTCTATTTTAACTCATAATGGGTAGCTGGATTCAGTAAATGGCCTAATCACAGCAACATAAATATTTATGGGAGAATTTTTCTAATTAAGGTATGAGCTTGTTTAGATGTTATCAGTTAGAAAGGGCTTTCCCAACAAGAAAATGGCTGTTAGGAGACATTAGGAAATGGTTAAACTCCGAGGGATTAAAAGGTCATTGAAGTGGCAACATGCAGAGTCTATTATGGTTGAAATTTATCTTGCATTCATGTCTTATATGTCTCCTACATCTGGAATTATAAGACCATCTTCCATGCAGAAAAACAATACGGTAGTTCTGTTTATTTTTGAAAATAAAAACCTTGCAGAAGATTGTCTAAGCTATGTATTTATGATCATTTTAGAAATTAAATACCTCAAAAGAAATATGCTTTTTAATTCTTGCTTCATGCTTTGTGCCACAAAAACCTGTATTTTTCTCAGTAGCAATGTTTACGAGGTAAAGATATATCAGCTGAACAGCTCAGAATTTTTCCCCAGTATCTCAGCTAGAGAGTGACTTTATATTTAGAGAAATAACATCTATCATAGTTGTCCTTAAATGCTGTTGTTGTTTGCTGATGTTGTGAGTGCTGGTGGTGTAAGCATGGATAATAAATCCAGAGTAAGTGACATTTTGGTAACCATGTTTTCTGGGTCTCCTAGTACAAGCACCAACTAACAATATATAGATCACATTCAGAGCCTTGTTATGCCAGCAGAAATCTAAAGTAACCCCTGTGCCTTCAAGAAAATTGCTCTAGGTTTACTCCAGCGTAAGTATCAGTAGAATTCATCCCTTAAAGTCAAATCTGTAGGTAGTCTTACGGGGAGAGAGCTGTATAAAATTGGCTATGTGAAGTACATGCAGAACTATTCCCTGGGCGAAGAAGTATATAGTCTCTGTGGGACTTCATTACTCTGCTAAGAAGAGTGTGTGTGTCTGCCATATGGTATTTCCCTCTGAAGGTATAACTCAAAAACTCAGAAAAAGAAAAGAGAATGTTCAACAAACCTTCTGCCTTCGAGCAAAATCTATGTATTTTAAAACATTTCAATGAGAAAGTATGAAGTATAGAAATCTAAATGGCACCAACAAGGTTAGTAATTATCTCTGTCTACCTTTTTGAAGTCAGCATCTGCAAGAAGTTTCAAAACCAGGCACAAGGAGTTAAATATCACTGCTTTCCTGAAATAATGAATCCTGGACTGCTTGGTAGTTGGTATCAGCTGCAACCAAATAGGACATAAAACTTCAGTTTCATGTGAAGGCAGCTTTGTTCATTTAGAATGCCATACTAGCCCAAACCATGAAAAATACCTCCTAAATATCACAGTTGTAACCTTGCTAAACACACCTACACAGCTGAAACCGCAGGAGTTACTTCTTCAAACCATAAAAAGGCACGTTTGGAGAGTGATGGCATTCAAATGTTGAATAAATCAGATTCTAGGCTTTGTCTCTCTCCTTTAACTCAGCTGTTACTGATGAACATGCCTCTCCTATACACAAGTGCAGTGCAGTGACTTAGAAGACTGGGGGCTGGGGGCAGCAGTTCAAATGGCACAGACCATTGCAAATGCTCCATTACACAGAAGAATATTTGGAGGAAAGGAGCATGGTATGGGATGGTGTTGATCTCCTGTTTGATTAAGATGGATCTGAAAGTGGTAGAAATTTAAGATGTAAGGAAGCCAAAAGTAGCTGGTGCGAGGGCCTGCGAATGTGCAGAGCTTGTTGAATGCTGTCCAAGGCCTGGTGGCCTCAGTCACAGGAACCTGTGTGATGCTCGTGCTCACACTACGGCTCCACAGTCATTAGTTGGAGGCCTATGTGCTGACTGATCTCCCAGAAGTACAAATTTGATCTGGCTCAAGAATGGGCACATGATCACATTTCTGTCAAATTAGCCAGAACACACCATACGGAGCTTACATGGAGTTTATGTTGGCTTTATACCAGCTGGGAGTGGATGGATGACATTCAGTACAGCTTAAGTTAGAGTGGTGTGGACCAATAATACCTGGTCTGAGCTAAGGTCTGCTTAATACAGATAATCCGTTAGCATTTCTGAATGGATTTGAATGGGTGGTATTATGTCTGAAAAACACATTTTGTCTTATGGTCGCAGGGTTTCTGATGCAGTAGTAGGAGTTTCACATGGTAGAAGTTCTTCCCTGCTGTAAAACTGTAGTTTCAGTTTTATAGCTACTCTCCTACAGATAATTATTTAGTTGTGATTTGCTTTCCTCTTTCTGAAAGATGGGTAGAGTGGTACCCAATCCTGTGTGCTAAAAAATACTATTGTGATACCAAAAGGGAACTGAGTCTGGGGCTCCTATCTCCATGACACCTCCAGTGACCCCTGATCACAAATGACTATGTTAATGGACAGCTATTACCCACAGTGCTGAAAGTCTATAGATGGGCTTACTGAGTGTCTCTTGGGCATAAGTACAGGGTCATTGTGTTTTTCTCTTCACAGAAAACAAAGCTGTCCAAGTTTTCAAAAAGGTTATCCAGGCAATAATCAGTGTGTTAAAATAATGATGTTTATTGCCCAAGTGCAGTATGAAAAAAGACAAGAGAATTACACTTGAGGGACAACTATCACAACACATGAGTAAAGTGTGACATGAGATATGTGCACTTTGTCATATGGCTGTCAGGCCAGTGTGGACAGGGTCATAATAACTGCAACTCCCACCTCTTGACTGGATGTGCAGTCAAGGAATCATATCTTTCCCCAGGTCTGATTCCCACCCTGGCCAGCAGTTTCTCACTAAAATTCATAGCAGTATTGCTGGGATGCAGGCATTTTGAAACAAAACCAAACTCTGACTAGAGACCATCTCATTTTGCAAGTCTACTTCATTTTCTAGACATATGGTTCCCATAATGTTTTAGTATTATGCAGCGTTCCTGTGAGGGGATGTGATTGGGCACATGGATGGTGGGAGGAGGAGGAGGCTGGGCAGGGAGCCAGTCCAACAGGAGTGAGATAGCTTCTACCGCACAGTGCCCACCGTATAAAGAGAGACAGTCCAACAGTAAACAATTTGCCACCAGAAAATTATCACTGGTAGCAGTCACCCCCAAAGCCTCAGACAGCACAACTTCCCTGGGTACAATGGGAGCTATCAGTCATTTTTGATTGCTTTTAAACTTTATGACAGTAATTTTTTGGGAGCTGGCAATTATATGCCATTACAATAATTTATTGTACTTCTAAAGCACCCAGAGAAGCAGCCTTCCTTCACGACACAAATGCAAGGGGCTGACCCTTTGGGAAGAGAGGGCACTCCTGCCCAGAGCCTCAGAGTCAGGCAGCTTCCTAGAAGTCTTGCTCATGCAGTGGGTGAAACCTGATGCCGTGTTTATTCTGACATCTCCTTGAGACATACCAATTCCTGCCTAAGTCTTTCCAGAAGAATATAAAATACTAGACCTAGCTCTTGAGAAGAAATGTATGGCTTTGAGTGTTTCAAGTTTTTCCCAATTCTTACTCATTTTGAGACAATTATAAAGAGTCTGGCTTCCCAATCTGTATTGCTTCCAAAAAACTAGAGGAGCCCCATGTGTAAAGTTGCCCACACTTCTTAAATATCTTGGACATTTAAATATCTTGGACTCAGTAAACAGCTGTTTTGTCTGAAATTTGCCTTCAAAAGCACAAGAGACTATTAGGAAGAGACAGCAGTAGAAACAGGTAAATGATAGTGGTGTAAAGTCCTTCCAGGGGTAAAGTGTCCTCATAGGGTTAGTTTCAATATCTGTTTAAATTTTTGGGAATGGATAACTTACCTGATAGTGATGTTGCAAGCAAAGATTTAGATTGTGCCCTGGGTTTCTTAAATATCTTGGAGCAGCTTTCTCTGCTAAACTGTATGTCAGTTGAAACCTGGTTGAGGAAACCAGCAATTGTGCACAAGGCACATTTTCCCACATTACATAGCAAAAGAAAATGGGTGAAAGCACGAAAAGCAGACTGGTCAAAGAACAGAACAGATGTCAGAGTATTAAATTAAATGCAGCATTTCTATTAGGAGAGTAAAGAGAGAAATCAGGAACAGTGACCTTTTCAAAAGTTGAGTCCTGTACACAGGTATGGTTCACCTTCACAGAGATTGTACCAGGAGCCAAGTCTTCTGCACCGATTGAGTGTGTATGTAGAAGGAAAGGTGGCAGCTCCACAGGCAGAATGGCCTCATCACAGTGTAACAGTGGAGGGTGGAGATACAGACTCTTAATCCAAGACTAAAATGAGAGGCTAACAGTGGTACCTCCTCTTAACTGTAACAGCATGAACTGCTTGCTGTAATTCATTACATCATATTTGGGGGTGAAATAATTCACACCAATAACCTTTCCACCCAGAATGCACTGTGCATTACACTGATAAAAGCAGTGGAGAGCTTTGCACTGCACAGCAATTTCTCAATGCCTTGTTAATCTCCTGAAGATAAGTAGACACCTGGGGGTGCCCTTCCTATGCTGCGAGAGCAAAAGCCCTTCACCAGCTTGCACCCACAGAGGCAGCTTCTTCACTCTTAGCAGTTTTTCCTTTACTTTGTGGAAGTGCTGGGAGTTTTCAGCAGAGTATGAAGAAACTGGCAGCTCTAGAAATTATTTACTTTTACACAGCAGATAAACCAGGTTGTCATTTACAACTTATTCTCCTGTAGGGAATAAAACAGAGGCAGAGATAGTTTAATTCAGTGTTTTTGAAGTACTTTGAGATCATAGTTGGAGGAGGTGCTACACAAATGGAAAAAAACAAGATCATTTGTGTGATATTACAGACAAATGCAAAATAGGATTTTTTTTTTGGATGGTAACAGCAATGATGACACAATCCTCTGCCTTGTGTGCTAATTGATCCATCAACAGGCTGCACCACACCTCTGCTTTTCCTCCATATGGTGTATTAGTAATTAGGCCATTTGAGTCTATTTTATGGAGGTGGCTCGGTACCTCTAAGTCAATTAAACTGTTTAAATTATTCAAAGACTTCTTATGGATTCACTTTTTATGAGACTCTTTAAAGAAAAACATCAACTATATGGAAAATAATTTTGAGGACTATAAAGCAATTGCTTATGCTTGGATTAACCTGTCAGTTGGTGAAAAGCAAAACAGCACAAGAGGATCAGAGGAAGGGTGTAAGTCTTATGCAGATGCTTTTGTTAGAGAAACTCCCAATCTTCTTAGCATGTCAGTCAACTCAAAAATTGGAATGAAAAGCCTTAGTCTCTTTTTTCTTCTCTATTTCTCTCCTGTTATCTTAAAACTGACAATTCAAGGATTGAAATATTTCTTAGCTCTAGGAAAAAAGAAGGGAAATGGGGTATGAAAAGGAGTAAAAACAGTCCTACAATTAATATGTAAATCAGGCTGATAATGTCTGGCTAAGACAACAGCTGCAGTGCATGAAGGAGCTATCACAAGTGTGGCTGCTGTAAGCAGCATGCCACTGCTGTGCCGGCCTTTGGCAGCCTCCCATCAAAGCTAGAAGACTAAAGCCTCAGCAGGGTCGAGGATGCATGGCTGTGCTTGTGTCTCTTCTGTCTGTGATGGCTTTTCCTTGGGATAAACACCTCTTTGAGGACCCGGCTGTGGTCCTGGGGTAAGCCTTGCCGCAGGAGTTGCTGCCTGACACTGATAAGCTGCAAGGAGCCAGGGACCTGGCCCCTAAGCCCAGCTGCTGGTGGCTTACAGCCGCAGCCAGCCCTACTGCAGGTGCCAGCTAATTAGCCTTATTAAAGCAACTTCATTTGCCCCTCCAGCAGTTAATATCTCAGTTTCAAACTTTCATTACTAGGGGTTAATAACTCAGGCAAAGAAATGTACTTGGGACTTCAATTTGATGTAACGTAGAGACTGTTTTTTCTTCCCGATTGAAATAGTGTCAATGTGAAATCCTACCAGACACAAACTAAAGTCATCCAAATCCTTTCCTGGGTACTCACATCCATCATGGGTCCTGTGACGGGGAGATGCTGGAATATCATTTTGGGGCTCAGACTCTTGTGCAGGGTATGTATTTTCCTGCTACTCTAAAGGCCATATTATTAGCCCTGGAGAAAGCACATTTAAACAATTCCCTTAGGGGTTGCAGGCAATTAACACCACAACATTTGGATCACATTTTTGACATTTAGAATAATGTACAGAAATTGCAGAAACCTAATTTCTCTGTACCACTCATTGAGGTTAGGGAAATGTTTTAAAATAGAAAAATGTTCACTGAAACAAATCCTCCTGCCATGCCAGCTGCGGCAGACAGGGCTCGGCTGGTCCATCCCTGCTCCCTGCCATCCCCACCAGTTGTTTGCAGCAAGGACTAGTTTTCTCGGGAAGGCACTCTAACATCTGGTCCACATCTCTCAGGACTGGGCACCCGCGGGGCTTTCACAACAACAAATTCCGATCCCTTCACAACAAGGAGTAAACCACTATTGAAACTGTGCGTTCATTAGCTATTTTCCTTCAACTGGCTCCGTTGCTGGAATCAACTCCAAAACAACAGAAATCAAAGATTTCTTTTTGTTATTTTTATTTTCTGGCACAATAATCACCACTGGTTTAGGCAGGGAACATGTTGTGGAAATTGCTCCCTGGATCCCACTTCCCTTTTGTTCACTCCCACCGAGTTGGCATGGCTCACCGGCTGCAGGCTCTGGGGGCTGCAGGGGAACGCCACACTGCCGACACTCCCCACACTCCCTCTTGGAGCCTCTGGAGATGTTTCTGGCCTTTTCAACCCTGGCTTGTTTCTGTCAGTCCAGTCAAGCTGAGGGCAGCGCTTTGATTGTGAATTTGTTTTCTGAGTTTGTCTCTGGGAATGCTTAGGGCTTGCAATGTACAACACCTCAACAAAGAATGGGGCGTGTGGCAGGTTATCCACATAATTACCATTCAAAATAGGTTGGAAAATAGCAGCTAATAAATATCATGAATGTTTCCAGAAGGATTTCATTTAGACAGTGCTTTTGGAAATGAACTCTGAATTTTGGTTTGGTGTCTCCTCTTGTAATTGATGTTTTGAACAAATCTCTTTGCAGTTTTGTGGCTTATTGGCTCCAGGCACATGAGGAATATTTGTGACATGAAGCAGCAAAATATGTCTCCAGCTGAGGTGTCAAGAACATCCAGAACTGGAGAGACTGCTCAAGGGGCTCTGTTGATTTATTTCTCCCGTTTTCTGTTGACAGCCACAGACAGATATGGGTCACAAAATGACACCAAAATCGCTACTGTTCCCAAAAGAGAAAACCCCCCTTTCTTCCCTTACCTCACCTGTGTTGTCTGTCCCCACCTAGTAGGTGACAATTCTAAGCTGAGAAACTGTCTCTCCTCCCATCTCTCCCGAATTCCAGAAAGCAGATGAGCAAGACCTCACAGTGTTACCAGGTCTCAGGTTCTGGGTGGGAAATGGTGCTTACCTGCACTGCAGAGCCTCTACCAGCAGAAGGAAGCCTCATGGTGAAGGTGTGAGCCTTTCCAGCAGCCTGTACTGAGATAGCTGGACCATCACATTTTTAACAATGGAAACGATCTGACAAAACCAGCCTGTTGTTATCAGGCATGTCTGGAGCAGGGACTTGTTGACATTATGTTGGTAAATATAATGGATGACCTGGAGGTATCTAGCCCAGCTATGCCAACTCAGACTGTACCATGAGAAGAGAGGTTTTCCATCAGTTGCCAGCAGATTCTCCAAGGACTGACTGTTTCCCAGACATCCACAAAATGAGAGGATGCAAAACAGTCTTGCAAGGCCCATATATAGCACTGATGCAAATTTATAAGGAAATTAGTGTGTCCCTTGGAGATCTGCAAATAGAGAGGTAGGAAGCTGTGGCTACTGACCAAATCTGATATCCTTTGGGTGGAGGGCCCATTCCCCTTGAAGGCAGTGGGAACTCAGTGATTTCAATGGAAGAAAACCCCTCAATCTATAGTTCTTCTAGAAGTATTTCTCATGTTTCAAAATTGGTAAAGTGTGGCAAATCCTCAAGTACCAGGGCTCTCTGCCTGGTAAATAGGTATTGGGAAGAGTGTGAGGTGAGGTGGCCCCAGTTCTCCCAGACACCATGCCAACGAGATTGGAGTCCTTTTTTCCTTTTGTGTTTCTGTTTTTCCCCAGTCTGTTTTCTTATTGCAGATTATAAACAGTTTCAGGGTAAGATTTTACTGCAACAGCTAACATGTCTGGTACAAAGAGAGGGGTGGCTTCTAAATCCAACAGCTTTATACTGTAATGCAGCTGAATACATAATCTAGGAGCCAAAAGAGCCACCAACATATTTACTTTGTCAAGAATTAGAAAGGAATAGTAGAGATAGTCAAATAGAACAAAGAATCTTTAAAAAATGGTTTCTATGCATTTATGCATACTTCTTGTGCTCCTAACAATCAAAGAAAATCCATATATATATATATTTTCCTAAGAAAGTCTCCTGGGGTTAATAAAGGTGAGAACATATTGCACTGCCTGGTACACGTAAGATAAACAATTTCAGTCTGCTCTTACTGATTTATTTTAAATCAGACCAATTAAAGTACAAAATCTCTTCTGAAAACCTCACCCTCCTCTGTGCATAGGAAAATGATATCATGGTTCATTCTTTCTTTATATTACTGCCTCCTCCATTTGTCTTTTAAGGTATAAAGGTATTTCTCAAAGTCATAGGTTTTTACAGGAAGAGAGCACCCTGTTCCCTCCAATATCTACAGCAAAATCTTCAGCATTCCCTTTGAATTTCCAGCCATACAAAGGAGTTTTCAGATATGACTGGAATAATATCAAGGTGGTTGGTAATGTAACATTAAAAACAGATTTTGATTCAGAATCCTTATAGGTTTTACTTGATTTCTGGAAAAAACCCAGTGGTATATTATGTCAATGTTTCTAGCTGAATCTTTTAATACATAAAGTAATTTGTAACCTTTCCATTGTGGGATTCAGCTACTGAAATCGTATGTGGGAGTGTTTTCACTGGACAGCAAAAAGAGCATGATGGATAATCTCCATCAAGCATATCATTGCTTCCAGGTGTTGGCTCACTTTTATTAGTTACTGGTGGGCTTACCTACCTTCTCAGAATGTTTTCCGTCTCAAAATGGCAATTCCCAAAAAATGAGCTGCCATCCAAGGCACACCTAGATCTGCTAAGGTGCTTGTTATACATTGCTTGATTCTGCTTTCCAGGAATACTCTAGATCTGATTTACAGGAAATTCTTGAGAAAAAGCAATGCAAAATTAGATTTCTAACTGTAGATCTCTTCACAAAAGCAATAACTGTATTCCTTCCCTCCCACAATTTTCCTTTAATGTGTTAATTAGAAGATAATTTGGTATTATATTGTAAATATTTTTTGTGAAACAGAATAACACTGAAAGCCATTGATTCTGAAAATCTATTTCCTGCCTGGAAAAAAATCTAGTGACTCTAGTTAAAAATAGTATCTAAAATTACCATAATTGAAAATTATGAGGATAATTTTTTTTTCCAGATTACTCACCATCTATGGATTGACAACAGTTTGTGAACAGCCTGTATACTGATTTTGGAAGTCATCTTCCTCAGTGATGGATGGACGGATATCAAAGAAATATAACCTCTTGAGCATTTTAAATATTTGTCTTTAAAAATATGTATTTCTAAATAATGCCATGTTACAAGCAGGAGCTTAAAACAAAATGGTGCTGAACAATTCAAAATAATGAGAAGGAAACTAGGAGTACAGTTTCTACTGAAGTGTTTCAAACATTTCTGGCACTGCCAAATCCATTCTGAAAAGCAACTAGAACAAGTTTGCCAGGTTGAATAAAAGCTGATGGGATTCATGTGCCATGTGTTTTTGGACAGATTACTCTTTCCAGATCCACAGAATATAGTTTCTAGATGGTGGTCTTAAATTAAAAAGATGAATATTTGGTCCTCCTTCAGAAATGTCTAGAAAAATACCTTTAATTAAAAACATGCATATTAAAAAAGTTGCAGATAAGTGTTTCAAACACCAGAGAGGGTTTTATAAACTCACTGATTTCATATCGCTATATTTTGGCTGGGGGATTACATTTTAATAATAACTCCATGCAGAAGTATGCTTTGGGCCCATGTCAGGTTATAAAGGCTGTGGACGGAGACAGCAGGATCTTTTCCTGTGATATGCTATGTTTACTTATATTCTGGCAGGATTTTATTTAGATTCCTGGGCAGAGTGGGAACTCACAGCACCTCAGCTGGGTACCAGGAGGGAAAGAGTTTGCTCTTGGTCTTCAATATCATGTGATTTTTCCTCCCTGTCTTCATAGTGATGCTATCTGTTGTGGATGTTGTAAGTGCACAGTGTTACTCATTTTCTTCTCCCTCTGGTTTGAGACAGAGATAATGGCCAGCTGCCTGGCCAACAGTTCCATTTCCCTGGATGTGACGATTCTGAACACTGGGGTCCTGGGACACTCTTGAGGTCCCAGAGAAACAGGAACATTTCTCAGGGCAGGTCTCTGTGCCTGGGGTACTAATTTGGCAGCCCATGGAGAATGGCAGATCTGTGAAGGACGTATTT
Source organism: Aegotheles bennettii (assembly GCA_013398125.1). Lineage (NCBI taxonomy): Eukaryota > Metazoa > Chordata > Aves > Caprimulgiformes > Aegothelidae > Aegotheles > Aegotheles bennettii. The sequence continues at coordinate 125,047 of VZRW01011373.1, read as the reverse complement.
CCCAGGGACTGGCCAGAGAGCCAAGAGTCTTTGGGCTGCAGCAAACAGGGAAAGATGTCCCAACCCAAAGGGAACTCCACAGCTACCATTGCTTCATCTTTCAAGCCAGGGGTGACTGCAGCCGAGAACAGCAATTTAATGTAGCTGGGAGGAGTTAGATGTCCTTTATTGCCAGATAATTAAAGCAATTATTTCTTCTTTCTCCTGCTCTTCTGGAGCCATTGGCCCTATATGTGTGTCATGACATCCTAGCAACCATTCGGGTGTATGGATTCCTGAACAAATGGGACCAGTATATGTACATGTTCCTCTCTGCTGGACACAAACTGGGGTTTGTTCCTCTGGCAGGCTCTAGTCTGGAGCCCACTCTTTTTCTTCTTCCTCTCCTCATCTCACTGAAACCCTCAACACTGGCGTGGCATGGACAGGATTTGCAGAGGCACTAGAACAGAATGTTCTGGGAACCGGATCATTTTAATCCCATGCTCAGGGATAGGTGGGCCAGAGCTGAGTTGGATTTTTTCCAAGGGTGAGGAAGAGGAATGATTTTGAGATGCTAAAGCTCACTTACAGCCCATTAGGCAAAGGTAGCCCTTGCCAGGTCCAGTGATTTTCTTTAGAAGTCTACCAGAACTCATAGCAAATTCCCAGACACTTTCTGGCACTGTAAGACATGAACTATTCTTCAAGCTTGCTTTGAATCTAATAAAGCTATGCCAGTTGTAAAAGCTGCTGCTGAAGCTAAAGTGAAGTCTTGGCTTTCACATTTTTCACATCCACAAGTACTTGAGAACAGTGTGACATTCTGTCTTTGGCAAGCAGGAAGAATTTCGGCAGAAGGGAGGCTGACCTGACAGGCATCTTCGGCAGCCTCTTCCCTGCTGCGTGCATCTCAGCAGGCTGGGAGGCAGAGAGCTGCAGTTCAGGAGGAATTCAGGTGTGGGACCCAGAAGGTTTGATGAGAGACTGCATCTTTCACTGTGGCAACAGACTGGGGTCCCAAAAATCTAAACTTCATCACACACAGGCTCTGATTATTTTAGAAACCAGAATTAATTAACAGCAGCATCAGCTGATGGTTAATGCCAGAAAAACAGTTCTTATTCCATTGATTATGGTGAGAAAGTAATTGAAGAAAGGATATAAGGGTCTGGCCCCCAGTAGATATTCGTTCCCTTGTTAGAATGACCTTAATGGTACAACCTGCATTAGGAAATTCACCTTCTCATGCATGTCAAGAAGTTTTGCTCCGACAAAAGTTGCAAGACAAGACAAGTTATTTCAAAAATAAAACATCTGGTTTGTGTATTTCTTGCAAGAATGCCCTGCTTTACTGAGAAGCCATGTAAAACACATTTTCATACAAAGATTCACCGGTTAAGTATGCAAGCCCCAAACAAAGCTTAACTGCTAGAATTCAAGAGCCTTTCTATCCCTGTGACTCCCCAAATGAATCATAGCCCTAGGATACAGTTCAATGTGTGCGTATGTTTAGAATGTAAGAAAATTAACCCTTGGGCTGCCATTGCTTTGGCAGGTGAAGGCATGATATATGTGAAGTGGGAGTCAGATCATTTTATGGTTGTTTATGATGGTAGTCAGAGTGTTAAAATGAAAACCACTAAGAGCAGAAAAATTACAGTGTTATTTCATTCTGTAAAGAATGCATTATATGACACAGGAAGTTCAGATTATAGCGCATAGGTTGTAGAAAGCAAGAGATGAGATCTATATGATCAGGATTGGATGAAAGATTAATGGGGTTCCCAACCCACAATTAACAGAACCACCCCTATTATAGACTCCCTTTTCCAAACCTTCAGGTGAACCTGTGCTGTTTCCTTTTGACTTGGCTCTGTATTTTTCTACAAACTAAAAACCTGCTGTGCCTGGCTACTGGTGCTAGTGGTCACCAGTTCAGCACAGTGCAGTGATGACTTCTGTTTCCTGTGCCCAAACCCCCTGTGACTGCTGGCCCACAGTTCACAGGTCTACAGTCCTGAATCTGATCCCAGGTGAGCCACAGGGCATCATTCCTAATGGAAAATAATAAACAAATCTATCAAATACTGCAGAGCAATTATTTTCTCTTTATCAAAGCTGTCTTTGATGGAGAGAATGCACATCGGGCAACTGCCAGCAAATCAGGATGAACTGAGACACATATATCCACAGACAGACTTCTGTCAGTGGCTTTAGTATTTTCCCTCACAGTTTGAAATTCTGTCTTTATTTTCTATGAATTACTTCTTTATATTTCCAAGGTGTCTAACCCTATGTGAACACCTTCCAGCTCCTGGGTACTGTAGGTATACTGCCACAAGAGCACGGTGAGGGTTTTGTGCTGTTGTTCTAGTCCCTCTGCTTGTGGACTGAAAGATAGTACATGCCAGATCACAGGCCCTACAAAATCCCCATGCCCAAATCACATCAGGTATGGACATGAGGAGTCCCAAAAGGTCACACTACATGCCTAGATACCGCTCTGCACTGTGAAAGCAGGTTTCTGGAGAACAAGACACCTGACATGAGCCCTCTCACTCACATGAACTTCTGGTTATCCAGGGTGGGGAGACAGAGGGCAGTGCTGTGGTGTCTCAAGGATATGGGGGCCTTGGTCAGCCTCTGCAAAGGACCATGGTCTTATCACTAAAAGCAGCAATACCAGAAAGGAGCCACAGAGCTGGCTTGAGGCCATCTTCACCAGAACTGGCAAGCACTCTTGCTTTATCTTAAAGAAAATGAAACTAGCCTGTCTCCAGAGGAGAGACAAGGACCTGCTTTTATGTGCAGTTGCTGTGAAGTGGGTGTTGGAGGGAAGATTAAGGGCCTCCATGGAGTGCATCATTCAGGGTGAGGGCTCTCTATCAGGCTGCCGGGCCCCAAGATTTGGGTCTCTGTGTTGGTGTCAGAGGTCACCAGTCAAAATCTGCTCAGTTCCTAATCCAAACTTCATTGCAGTGTGCCCTGGAGACCGCCTCTGGGGCATACCTGCAAGCAAGTTTCTGACCAGCTCTGAAAACCTGCTCTCACTCAGTTTGAAAGATGGTAGTGATGGGACCAGAAGCCAGGTGAGGAGTTGGACAGCCCATACCAGTGAACAGACCCATGATAGCCTCCCAGGAGCTCTGACAATGGAGGAGGAGAGTGAAATCGCACAGAGTTTCTGACCTCTCTAACCAGACCACCACTGTCCTCTGTCACTGTCATGGTGTGATGCCAACAGGTCACCACCTGCTAGTGACACTGACTGGAAATCTTTTGATGCTGCTTCATATAAACAGTCTTTCTTTTACTTTCTGCATTTTAGACTATTATACAGCTACTTGGCACTGTGCCTCCCCTGTAAAATCAATGGTAATGTGGAATAAAGGCAACCCTAGCCCACATCCCTTACTGAAGAGAAAAGTCTGCTTGTTGTTGGGTATTGCTTGGAGATATCTGTTCATTCACAGAGGGATGGGTATGCATACGTATGTATGGATATACACACATAAATATTGTACGTGTGTATGTGTACATGTGTGTACTTCGTTCTGACATACAAACAAAAAGTATGTATCATGGTACGGATTTATTTGCCATGAAATACAGGTTTGTATATCATATATATATATGAGTAGTTTATGTTCTTTCTCTTTTCTTTAAAAAATTAAATAATTAGCTGACATTGCATGAGTGCTGAGAGTTGTAGAGAGCTTGCCCAATTCACTGAGAGCATCAGGAACATACATCAGAAACACTCAAAGCTGCAGCACATTAACAAAATAGTCTGATTTGCAAAGCTGTCAGGTTTCCTGAGTTTTGAAACTGTTGCTTGCAGACATCTACAGCCACATCTCTAATAGAGCAGGAAGCACTGTTGTCTTACAATAACTCTGTTTTCAATTTGGTAAGTCCTTCAGGGTTTATAACTCTGAGAAAAAAATGCCCATTGTATTAGAAACAACAAGATTTCCACAATGGTTTGTGCCTTGTCCCATCTTATAGAATCATAGAATCATAGAATCATTATGGTTGGAAGGGACCTCCAGGGTCATCAAGTCCAACCTTTATCCCATCATATTCCTAACCATTAGACCATTAGACCATGGCCTCAAGTGCCTCATCAACCCGTTTTTTGAACACCCCCAGGGACAGGGACTCCACCACCTCCCTGGGCAGCCCATTCCAGTGCCTAACCACCCTCTCAGTAAAGAACTTCTTCCTAATATCCAACCTAAACTTCCCCTGACGTAACTTGAGGCCATTTCCTCTCGTCCTGTCATTAGCAATTTGGGAGAAGAGACCAACACCAGCCTCACTGCAACCTCCTTTTGGGTAGTTGTAGAGGGCAATAAGGTCGCCTCTCAGTCTCCTCTTCTCCAGGCTAAATAACCCCAGTTCCCTCAGCCGGTCTTCATAAGGCTTGTTTTCCAGACCTCTCACCAGCCTCGTTGCCCTTCTCTGGACTCGCTCCAGCACCTCAATGTCCTTCCCATCCTGCAGTGCCCAGAACTGGACGCAGTACTCAATGTGCGGTCTCACGAGTGACGAGTACAGGGGCACGATTACCTCCCTACTCCTGCTGGTCACACCGTTTCTGATACAGGCCAGGATGCTGTTGGCCTTCTTGGCCACCTGGGCACACTGCCGGCTCATGTTCAGCCAGCTGTCAACCAAAATCTTGTATTTGTAGGTGCCAGATTATAGATGTAGAAAGGGTTTTCCTTTTGAGATTGCCGCTGTGAGAAGCTGAACTGTGTCCATTTTTTCTCTTCAGAGTATCAGCTCTTTTTCCTGTCACTTAATAGTCTGTAAATGTTGCAATGATGATCAGATCTTTTTGCCCTCAGCCATCAGCCCTCTGACACATCCTGTAAGGTAAGAAGTAGGCAAAATAAAACCAAAGTTCCTGTATTTTCCTCCAACCTCCATATTTTCATGACTTTCAGACTTTTAACTCAAAGAGATAATTCTTCTAATTTTAACTATTTGCTCTTTCTTTTTCAGGTACAGCTCCAGGAAAAATAATAAAAATACAACAACAAAAAAAAATCCCAGCTTGGTAAAGTTCTGCTTAAACCCGTGTAGTTGGTTTAGATAGTGATCTAGATCTGAGATACATTAAATCCTGAGAACATAAAACTTCTATTATATAATGCCATGTTTTTTCTAGATGATATAAGGTAAAACCCAGATCACATAAATTTATGTCCCACTTAGAGGAGCTAAATATTTCCAGTATCTCCTTTCTTGGCAATGTCTGCCAGATGGGCTTTAACAGAGCCAACAGCACTTTCCAACAACTGCTGTCTGTGCCACGCTCCCATAGACAGGAGCCCAGCTAAGTCAAATATGGATGTCTAAAAATTAGATTTCTAAATCAGAATTAATGAATCTCCGTTCCTTTTATAATCAGCAGAGAGAAAAAAACATTTTCAGAGAAATGCATCTGACTTAAATGTATATTTTGGGGTGAGATTAGTGACAGGGTTTTTTTCAGGTGGCTATTTCCATCCAGCGGGGGCTGCTGGATCAGATATGTTACTCCACTGGTGTGCACAGGGGCTGTTGTAGGTCCTCTTTGCCTTCCTCTCTTCCTTTGCTTTAAAGCTAAATTAGTACTTAAACAAATATACACAAAAGCCTTCTGTGTAAGATGGAAGCTTGGTAGGGTGAATTTGATTCAGAATAATTATAATACTATCTAACCTTAAGCAGGCTTTTGGGAAATTTTTAAAATAATTTGCTAATTTGTTTTATACCATCATTGTTAAACACTACCACTACAAGGGAAGACATAGCATTATATGCAAATTATTGATATGCAGCTATCCAGGGAAGAGAAATACTCTTCTTAAATATTCATTGTTCTTTCCTATGTTTAAGATAGAGCACTAGTATAACAATATTTTGGTTTACTTTGTTGATATGTGCTGTTATCTTAATGGTATTTAAATGTGTTTGCAAAATATTCTGGGCGGATATGAGTAGACAGAGGTCCACTGGCTTCAGCATTGCATTGGCAAGCCAACATTTGTCCATTTTTACTTACCTGATTTAGCAACAACTCTTTACATTTTTAGAAAGAAAACAGAACTGTAGTATAAGGATAGGTCAAAATGAAATGTTAACGGTCTGTTGCAAAGGCAAATGGGACCACTTTGCTGTTTAACCACATTCCTCATTACAAAACATATCTCTACAGACTTTGTGCTAGTAATTAAAAACGTCTGGCTTAGCATTTGATGTGTATTAGGCAAAGTTTCAAGTCATGCAGTCTTCAGCAGAAATGAATGTCCCCCACGATTAAAAAATGCTTTGGATTCTGAGAGAGGAAAAGTGAAGAAGATTTAATTAGACATACTTTCATATTGTCTTGTGAATAAAATAATAAAAAAATCACTTATATAGGAAGATATTGCTTTACAATTTGATATGATTGATGTTGCTTATATATATTCGTGTTAGACAACTATGTAGAAACTACTAGGCGCTGAGTGCCAGGAACAGACCACGGGCACGGATTTGTCATAACACTGTATGGTCGTGCTTCTGAGACAAATGTGTTAATAATTTACAGCTCCCAGACAGTTGGAGTTTGGTTCCTGAGGTTTTTCCAAGGATGGAATCCCATCTCTGGAGAAATTTGTGTTATCTCAAGTTGCCTCTTGTCTCCCCATTTATGTGTTTTGAATTTGTTTCCTATTTATTTCTCTTTGATTTCCAAGCAGCTCTGTTTTGCACCAACAGCCACCGACATTTCCATTTTTCAAAGCCTATTTTGAAAGCATGGTTGGAACTGCCACCTCTCATGGTGAGGAGAATGATACACTTTTAGCAATCGGTATTTATACTTAAGTTGGAAACAAGGCAGAGTTTCCCAAACTATAGCCAACAGACCACAAGAGGAAAAGGATGCAATGCAGGAAACTATAACTGGTCATCCTGTGAGACTGTATGATTTAAATCTTTCCTGTAAGGTTTGAAAGAAAGCATGATGAGGATAGAGGTGCCCAATGACTGGGGAGAAATCTCAGGGCTGACGAAGTTCAAAGAAAAGGAAAAGAGAATTAGCAATGAATTAGAGTATTAATTTGCTGTGCATCACTAATACCTTTCTCAAAATTAATTCTGTGCATTCTGTGGTACTTCCTAAGTAAAAAACAGTATTTTAAGCAGTGTATGTGCATTAAACCACTGTTTACAGGAGCTTGTATCTAAGTTGATTTGTATAAAATGGATACAACTGCAAAATCATTTGAAAGAAACAGTGTCTACATGCATATTCAACTATGCAATTAAGGGCTGAATACCTTACATACACATCTTTGAACTTTTATCTTGATTTGTGGGCCTGTTACCACCTGACTCTTTCTTCAAATTAAAGTATTTCAAAGTTAGATGAAACTATGTTCCTCATGTTACCTTGCTTCCAGTATAATGACATTTTTTTATTTAAGCCACAGAAAATTATACAACTCTTCATTCAAAGAGGAAGTGCATTTCTGCCTAACTGTGTACTTTAAACATGTTAATATTCCTTGCACGTTTGATCCTGTTTGGACATAAATAAAAAGTTTAAACTGCATTGCACATGTCCTCTGGGAAAAGTCACAGCAAGTTCAGTTTACATGTAAAAGTTTAAATTTAAGATTGTACATTAACATATTTTGACTTAACCGAAATAGAAATTATAACTGCTCCATTATTGTAGGTTTGGATCACGATAGAGTCTTTTCTAATATTTAGTAATAGTGCATATCTGAGCTTTATATATCTCTATATCAAATATATTTAATCAGATTATCCATTACTGGAATGAAGTATTTTTTCCAGGGCACATTCCATTCCCATCCCTCTCCTAATTTGCACTTCTGAGATCTGATTAGCTACAGTGAAGGGATACACTTTAATTTGAAGATATCCATAAGCAGGAACACAGTGCCTCAGAAGTTCTCCTGAAAGCCATATTCTGTCTGAGAATTCCTTTCCCCTTCAGAAGCTGTTTGAGTCAAATGATAATTCAAAAAAGTGTTTTAAACACTTTTAAACATTTTGGGACATCTGCAGCTGTGACTGGAACATGCTGCTCAGGTACTCAACAGATCTCCAGAATTTGGCTTATAGCCAGCTGCAAACAGTGACATTGCATCTTTCTTTTTGCTTCCTCGGGTGTGAAACTGTAAGTGAGAACTCAGAGAGGCAGGATGGGGTTAAACTTTGGACTGTCAATCCAAAATGTCCTCTCTGAGAAAAAGGCAGGATCCTGAGACAGAAAATAATGTCTTTTTGCTCTGGAGGAGCCACATTTTGTGGGGAATTTTAATTAGACAACAAACAATCACTAGCTAAAGGAACTTCTTCTACCTCCCTACTTTTTAAATTCTTGTTCCCTGCTTGAGGTACCAAGAACTATTCAGGCTTTCAACATCTTTTGAATTGGACTCAAGTTTAACATCTGGGGATGCAGCTCAGTGAGGTGCAGGGAATCCCATAGATGTTGTCCATGGCTGCAACCGAGCCTCAAATCCTTTAGCAATTACAGTGATCTACAGGGAGGTTGTTGCTTTGTTGATCATTGTGCCCCGTTGTCTTGGTGAAGTAATGTTGGAATTTCCCTTGTTAGAACTACATCCACTAAAATGTCTCTATTTGCCTCCTGAACTAACAGAAGTGATATAAAAAATAGCATAATACAAGAGTTTTGTAGTAGATAATGAGTATTTTAATAACAATGGGAGGTAGAATGAAAGATCTTAATTATAGTATGTGCAGGAAATGCATATTTTAAAGTGCTGTAGAAAGATGTGTGGGCAGGGAGTTATTTTAGCTGAGCCTTTTCAGTGTGATGTTTCCCCAGTCAGAGGTCTCATGCTAGCTACCAAACACCTGAAATTAAACACAGGAGATAATCAGTCCAAGATATTCAGGACATTTAAAGTAGAAAAGAATACTTCGGTGACATGTGATCCCAGACTATAGCTTAGTTTCTGAACTGATTTGATGCATCTGAGACAAACAAGGTTTAAACACAGTCAAGTCTGACAGTTATGTTTGCTTGGGTTTCATAAGTGAGACAGAAGAAAGAAGAAAGTAACACAGTGGACATTTTGGGCTGAATTTATCCTTTATATATCTCATTTTCATAATGCATGATATTTCAAAGAAATCTGACAGTCCTCTTCAAAAAGAAGTCAATAAGCCGGCCAAGATACTCCAGGAACCATCCAGAGCCATTTTATGGTTGCAGAGAATTTATGCGAAAAGATAAGAGGCAAAAACTGACCAAACATGAGAATTATGTGCATGGGTAACACGTTCTGGATTCCTGGAAAAATTGGATGTGCAACTAGTGTGTCCAGACAGACCTCAATGGCATAAACAGCACTTGCTCAGAAGATGTCTACAGGTGTCACCACCCTTGGCAGCACTTCAGGGATCAGACTTCCACAGTGAAAGTGCTTTTGGTTGCTCCTTGGCAAAAGCCAATGCAACCCACCTAGTGCACAGAGATCGGCAAGGGAGCAAAAATATATGCATGGCCATTAAAAACCTCTGCAAGTGGCTTCCCACCCAGAATCTTGCTTTAGTCCTTCTGTGCGAGCACTTCTCAGGAAAAGGAGAAGTCGATTTCTTGTACTAGCAAGTGACACAGTAAACCTCTCTGAGATAGAAGCATCACATTAGAGAACTGACCTCTCTCTCATTTTAATATACACATGGGGAAAAGATGAAATGGTGCTGTGAACCTGTTTCACATCTCTTAGCTTTCTGTCCTTACAGTTATAAAATTTCACAATGATTCACAGATTCCTGAGGAGTTCATGACGCAGAAATAAAAGCCCTTTAAATTGAAGTAGACAAGAACTAAGGCAAGACAGCCATTGAAACAGAATCTTGCTTCTTAAAGTATTTGACATTCAAAAAAATATTGGAGGCTGAGTTTGATTTATGCTTTACTACTTTATGTATGTATGACTTTGTTTACGTATTCGTTTTTTTTCCCTAGAAAAATCAACATCAAAGTAATGCCTAGAGGACATTTATAAAATCTAAAACCAAGGCAGGCAAGAATAAACAGAATCCATGTGTATCTGTGCCAGTCACTTGCAGGATTCTTGGTGCTCAGGAGATACTGTCTGTAAATATTGTCTCAGAAATGGAGTGGGATTTATCCAAAAAGTGGCTAAAGAATATCAGCCTTTATAGAGCATTTAGCAAATGGGTATGTTCCAGTCCTTCCTGACGTGAGGCTTGCCATTCTTGGGAACCTCAGCCCTTACCTCTGAGGCATGCCTCTGAAAATGCTCCTGCAGGAGAAGAAACAGCAGCTACTTTGAGTCCATTTCTAGCTGGAGTCAGTGTGCTGATCCATTCTGGCACTTCTGGAGGCAGGGCAGCCTTTGGAAGCCCTTGCTGCAATGGGGCCCTGTTGCTGGCAAGGAGGAGCCCCAGTCCTGGCCCCACTCCAAGCTGGGTTGTTCAAAGTCAGTGCTGTTCCTTGTCTCCAGGTAATGGTTTCACATGAGACAGGAGGAGGGGAAACAATTTCATGCTTGTGTCTTTGGATCAAAATATCGCCTTAATATATAGTTCTGCCAAAAATTGATCCTTACCAAAATGCTGAGTGCAGGAGCCCAATAAGGCTATTTGTGCAGATCAAAATCTCTGGATCAGACCTGTAGAATTTATTCTGGATGACTGTGTGAAAAGTTTACTGACAAAAAGTCTTTTGAATCTGTACATAATGGCTTTCAATTTATATTTATTTTGCTTTTTAGTCTTGAAACATGTAACTGTCTTCAAGGATAATTATTCTTAAGTAATAAATAATCCACAACTCACTGACCAAGAAATGAGTGCAGTTTTGTAGGGAAATCCTTAAAGAGCTCCTGCAGTTACAAAGAGGAGGTTGTATTGCCCTAAAAGAGGTGTAGCATACAAATGAGCAGGTATTGCCTGTAAATTGGCCATGTGAAAGCATGCTCAGTGACTCTTCAAATATAGCTCAGAAAGTTACTGTTCTTCCATTGTCAGACTTAATTCTGCACTTCACTAGGTCAGCTTTATGACACTACAAATGCACTGAATTAAAAGCAGTACAGTGGCGGCATCTCAGCGTGACATCAGAGTACAGAAGTGGAGAGTCACAGGGATTTAAAACCAGATTACCAGATCAGACCAAAGATCCATCCATAGCAATGTCCCATCTGTGATAATTTCCAGCAGCAGACACATAAAGGTAGACAAACACAGCAAGTATATAGTGATATTTTTCCCTAGTACATTGCCATGTCCCAGCAGTCAGCTATCTGGTACTTTCCTAGGAAAACATCACAGTTTTACATAAACAGCTCCTGAGAGTTTTTACTCCCATAGATTTATTTCATAGCTTTTTGTGCCTATATAGTTTCATGTATCCAAAATCCAGACTATGAATTCTTACACCATCCACTTTGAAGCTTCACTGCTAGTGGGAAAATGTTTCCGTCTTGTGAAAATAATGTAAAGATATAATACATAAGAAAGTGATAAAATATCTCAAAACTCAACATTATATTTGATACAAACCCCCAGATTATTTCCTAAAAATACTTTCTTGAACTGGAGGTACCTCGTGTGTTTTTTTCCCAGTGAAAGAAAGGTTTGCAACTTCTAATGCTTCCAAATCTAAGTGAGATGTGACAAAGTAGATCTGGGCATACTGATGATACATATGTCATTGGGAGGTGGGGCAGTAGGTCATTGGATCCTTTCTTGCAGGCCACAGAGAAACTCCTACATCAGATTGTCAGCAATAAATGCTGTAGGACTCATTCAGTTCTGGGATGTCACATTCTTTCTTAAGGTCTCCAATAGTCCACACTTCTGAACACTTGTATCTAGAAGTCCTAGCGTATTCACATGGAAAAAGTGGAGGGCCTGGAGACATCACCTTGGAAGGTGCTAAGCCGGGTACATAAGAATCTACTAAGTGCCCCAGAGTCCTCCAATCTCATTCCCACCATCCCCCGGATGTGTCTCAAAGGCTGGTGGTTACACCACAGGACAGCAGAAGATATTCAGCTGTTTGACTTCACATGCATACTGTCCCACAAAGCTGGTTGCTGATTCCTCTGAAGCAAAACTAGCACCTGGATCCCCAGCCTAGGAGTTACCCTCAACAGAGTCATAAACTGTATTTCAGCTGCGTCTGTGGAATGTTGCAAGTTTTATAGATACTTAGGATCTATCAACTTTGTGACTTCCAGCTGAAAGTCTCATCTGGAGGATATATTTTCTCCTCAGACAGCTTCCTGTTGATTACTTGATATTAGATAATTGATAACCAAATAAGGATGGACAGGATCTTAAGAAAAGATGAAACATCAACTTACTGTAAGTATACCAAGTGCAGAAAGAAGCAACAGTAAAAGAGTGTGAGGAAAGCAGAAAATGAGAATACAATGCAGATTTTCAATGCAGATAATCATAAATCATTCAGTTTAATCAGATGTCTACAAGAAGAAACACTTGGGTAGCTGACTTGGATATGAGTGTCTGCAAAACTGCTTTGTACCATGACTAATAGCAATGCATATTAAGTACTACTTCTGCTATACAAGTGCATGCTTGCTTCCTCTGGAAAGGTAACTAAAACCACCAAACATTTTTTCCCTATGACTTAACCTGGACAAGAGAACAGGTGCTTGGATTTGGAAGAGTGATGAGTTTCTATGCAAGCTATTTCTTCCTCCCAATGCGAATGGAAGACAAACCTCATCAGATCAAGAAAGCAAACTGCTTTCCACATAGTGGATGCGATATCAAGAGAAAAAATCTTGCATCTCACACAAAGAACAGAAGCAGCTCTGTATTGGTGTTAAATCTAGTGCTAGGATAGCTTTGGTTTGTCAGAGAAATTAAGAATGAAGTCTAGAGTTTGAAGGGGCATGTATTCTACTTTCACCTGCAAAGCCCAAGAGGCAAGTAGCACTTGGCTGCATGTAAAGCAAGCGGTTGTGAAATGCAGAAATATGGAGGGAGAGGATTTTAGTGTTTTTCTTAGAGCTTGCCTTAGCTATGTGGCTAAACAGACTTCAGGGTTTAATGTCTTAATTTGCACCACTACCGAAATAATATTAAAGAGGGCAAATTAAGAAAAGAACAAACCTGGAGAAAAATACTGTGACAAAATATTAGCGATGAGGGAATGAGAAGAGTCTGTGCAGACCTCTTTCAGCAGAACACCCTTACAAAAGCAAACTCATGCTTCTCCAACCAAAAGAGGTCAGTGGAATAGGTAGAAAGAAGTATATCTAAGTTTCTTAAAAGCTGTCAGAGGTAGAGGACACCAAGAGCTCTGCCTTGTACCATGCCTGACAAAAGAGGAAAAGAAAGAAAGCACTCAAAACTGGGACAGGGTTATTATTCATGCTGCAACCAATACTATACTGACTTCTTACAGAAGTAAACTTACTTTTTTGCACAATTGTGAAAAACTAGAAGACTAAATATGTGCAGCCATTTGTATATTTAAATAACGATGCTTCTTACAGAAGACTAATGTTGGTTATAAATAAAAAAATCCTGAAGATACAATAATCCTATAATATAAATGATCAATGTAGTTGGACAATTCAACATCCTTGACAAATATAACTTAACCTATCAACATTTTTATTTTCCATTTCTGTAAGCTTCACAGAAGTCCAGATTCACAGAGTCTAAATTCCACATTTTTATACTGGCTGAGTTTCAGTCTTCAAAGCTGCTTGGATAAGTAAGAAGAAGAGCTTACGTGGGATGGTAAGCCATGTGAATTGTGAGCTCAGACTTTTTTTAGTCCAAAAAATCTGTGAACATCTTTTAATTTTTGGCCTAATATAGTGTTAAAAAATGAAAATCATGCTTCAGGCTTTGCCTGCCTTTACTTGATTGACTAGTTAGAAATTGAACTAATAAAAAATGTAGAATAAATACTTACGCAGTACAGTACAGCACAGTATTATCCCTACGGTACCTTTATACTGGTTAAGCCACTTGAAAACCTGTCACATGTCCACCAAAATCAGCTGCTGCATTGCACCTTGGTTGCTTAAATTACAGACCTTGACACATAAATATTTTTCAGAGATATCAGAAGAGTTTTAATAACTTGTGGGCTTAGCCTACACTTGCATTTGATGAGCGGACCTGACAGCAGCAATTGGGTTTTTCCAAGGGACTGGTGGGGTGCACCAACAGGACTGGGTGGTGGGAAGTCTCCACCCACGAGCCCAAGGGGCTGAGCCTGCAGCTGGAGTTCTTGCAGAGGGGAACAAGTGACAGCATCTTTGGAGAGTTGGATACTCTAGAGAACTGTCAGCCCTCTGCATGCCAGAAGGAGGTCCTACAGTCCATGCTGCTTGTTTTCAGTGTGGATAGTACAAAACAGATTATTTGGGCCTTGGCTTATTCTAACCTTGCTTTGAAGAGTCAGCTGAGTCAGGATTCTGTTTGTGCTGTCTGGCCAGCTAGGAGAAGTAGGACTTTCATGAGACAAGTCAAACCCTCTGAGATCTCTGTTTCCTGCACTGATCCAAAGCCTTGGTTTCCATGATGAGAACTCACAGGCTTCAGGATAGGTTGTATTAGTACATTTGCAGAATTGGCACTTCATAATCAGATACAGTTTTATTACTCCAAGGTGTTTAATTTTTTCATGCTTCTTAACACATAAGGTAGGTATAAGACAGCGTATAAGATATAAGTTATGATAGGTATATATATGTTAGGAAGTACCTTAGAGATCAGAATGTCTTCAAAGTGTTTTAAACAGAATGCCACGAATAGTGAGAAAATAATTTTTTTAACCTCTGTGCAATTGTTAAAGGAATTTCTTGATTTTTTTTTTAAACATGTATTTTTGTTTTAAGTAAGCACTGTATGAGGTTTTACCTGGTCTATGTGAAAATACTTCCACTTAATTTTTGGCTTCTTATCTTTAACTGTCTTTGGGATAGTTTTTCTTTTGGAGTGTAGAAATACTTTTAGACAAAAACTATGCATCATCGCTTCCTTTTGTCAATGTGTGGTTTTGATCGAACACTGGGGGAACATTTTATTCCTGGTCAGTCTCTAAAGGTGATGCATAACTGTTAAACTCCACATCCTCTTCCAGCTCCATCAGCAAGACACCGTGCTGTTTTCCCTAGCACTAACAAGCCCTGCCTCCCATTGCTAACACTGATTTGCCTGGAAGAGAAGAGAGGGCACTCCCCGTGATAACCCAGTATTCGGCCCTCTGTTCAACAGCTGTGCTAAATGAACCTATACTTGATTATGTATTTAAAAACCATCAATCTTGCACAGGGTTTCCATACCCTCCACAACCTCCTCAGCAGGCATAATGGCAATCACCGTGTTTAAAGGTCACGGTTAGGAGCTTAATTTAAAGCTCTTATAATAATGCAATTTAATTCTAGAAAATGTTGTAATATGGCTCTCTGAGGACTCCTGTCAGACAGAAGACACTCGCTGCTTGAGCACAGCTTTGATTTACTTATTCCTTTGAATAACACCTATGTTGTTATCTTTTTAACTTACCGATGTTTGCATTTACTAGGTGGTAGGCAGACTTTCATAGCAGCAGTAAATTTTGAATTAAAAACAACAGTTGCATTTTAATGTCTACTATGGAAAAATGTTGGGTTTTTCAAACAAAAGTGGATAATGCACATGCTGTGTAACGAAAAAGCAGTTTGACTACCACAAAATTTTTTCTTGCTTTATAAAAGACTTTCACATCAAATAAAGCATAAACCCATAATAAATAGATTTGCAACATGTGTTTTATTTTGATAACAGTAGCAGCAGCTAAATAAAGATGAAGATGTAGTTTAGATGTGCAAGCACCATGTTAGAAACACCTAGACTCTCTGGAACCTCTGGCTTAAATCTCAGCAGGGTTGATTCAGTCCTTCAGTTCCTTTAGGCAGACACTGAGTTTCATGTGTCTACCATGCAGAGAGGTGAGACTTTATGAACAGAGGCTCTAGCTTCCATTCACAAAACTTGCATCACTTGTTCTTTTCCTAATGCCACTGGTGTTAATTTCTTTTCTCCTTACGGGTACAAAGTTTTCTTGGTGCTGGCGGCTGCTGGGCTCTGCTCGACAGCAAACTGCAGGCTAACAAGGAGGTAGGCAGCCAGCTTCAATGGTGCTGAGTTACCTGCCAGACTGGAAACTTTGGACAACAGTAAGCAAAACTGTTCCTTGACCCAAAGTTACCCTTTATAAGACCAGCTTATTAACTAGGGTGCCGTCCTGTGCAGCCTCGGCAGGGTGGTGAGGCGTTCCCAGAGCCAGAGGAATGAGGAAGCGATGCTGCAGAGCCATCTTGGTGCCTCCCGTCCTGGGAAGGTCTCCTTCTCCCACAGCAGTCACAGACCTCAGCTGGCTATGTACATCTGAGCAGAGCTGAAAGTAGAGTATGAAAACACTGAGAAACACTGGAAGAAGAAAAGCCCAGTGCAGAGGGTTAATCAGAGTTACTAGGCTTGTCTGTGAGATGTTGGTGGATATCTGTGGCCCATGTTATCACTTATCTTAAACTGGAGGAGTTGTTCACTCCTCACTCATCACTCCAGGAGCTGATGGAAATTTCACTGTAAAACATTCAGGCACAGATTTCTTAGAGTGTTTAGAGAAAACGAGGAGAGTTTGGATCATGCCAACTGCACGTGCCATTTTGTCATATGGAGGGCTTGAATTTTTCCTCAAATAACTTACTTTTCCTATCTCTCTAATGCATGACAGGAAAAAGGGAAGGAAAAACACCAATAAATACATTCACAGCTAATTAATCACAGTGAGGAACATGGGGCGTAAAAATGTTGAGTTTCTAAAAAGATTATTCTAACTCTAATGCGACATGCCATAAAATCTATTTTCATTGCAATAATATACTTTGGAGCAAAAACCAGGCGGGTTTTCATGGGCCTTCAGAAACCTGCCCATTGCAACAGAGCAAAGTGGCAAGTTACAGCACAGCATGGGGGAGAAACAAAGTAAACAGCTCTGGTTCAGAACTGCCAGGCCACCCCCACAGCTTCAGTGCACAGAGTTATTTTATTGCATAAAATTCAGAATAACTGTATTGCTCTGGAGGGTTTCAGAGGATGGTGATGGGCCTATTTCAGTGCCCTACCATGGCTCTTTGCCATTAAATAGGAATTAGTCTTGTCCCATTGGCTTAAAACAGTGTAACTGTGCAATGAGTCAGATACCATCTCAATCTCATAAAAAAGTAAATACCTGGGGATTTCAGCACTTTGTTCACAACCTGCTAATGATACCCTTATTTTACTGTGCTAGAAACTACACAGACAGTTTAACAATTTCCTTTTTCTATATACAATATTCAGAGCGTGACCCAAAGTCCAGTGAAATCTGCATGTCTTCCCATTGGCTCAATGGACTTTGGATCACACTCCTAAAGTGCAGAGAAGCGCATGAATAATAATAGAGAACCAAGCACATCAAAAAATATCTTTCAAGTAAGTATGTGTTCCCATTTAAATCCCTGAACTCAAATTATAGGGTTTTAAAGAGCAGTTTTCTTAAAAGCCAGGAACAAGGTATTTATATTAGCTATGCTGAAATGAAAAGGGAAACTAACAGAAGAAAGCTACACTAGTCATCTGCTATTTAAAACCAAAATGACTGTTATTTTAAAAGCTAATATCTGCCTTAAATGTTCCATCTGATTTAAGTAAAAGTAAAAATACTAGATCTTCATCATTAAAAAGACATCTTTAAATAAAAGATGGAAATAATTATAACACAAAAAATAAGAAGGAAATGGAGATCTCTAGCTGTACTCAGCTGAGAAGGTGTGTGACAGAGAATGGGAAATCATTTGGTTCTTACTGATTATAGTTCTTTGTATCAAAATACTCGAGGCTGAAATTAGTGTGATCTGCAAGAGCAGGTGTTTTGAATTTTAATCTAAGATATAATTAGAGTCTGTAAAAAACACTATGTGATGCAGTAATTGAAAGGGCTAATCATGGGATGCTTTATTTTTAAAAATATTTAAAAATAGTTCTATAAGCCATAAAAAAATTCCTATTCCACAAATCTTTATTTTTACTACATATAAAGCTGCAAGCCATTATGACTTTGATTTGGAAGACTTAAACAATTCACTTGTATCTTTAAAACTGATATGTAATTATCAAGTTCTTTATCTTTCATTTCATGTAGTTTATGTAAACACTGTTAAAATCTCTAATGCTTACACAATCACTCTGTGGGAATAATTGTGAAGGCCAAATATTGGTTTAAATGCAACCTGGATTAAAGGATTATATATAGACTAAGCTAAAAGTTTTCCTTTTATTGTTGTTTGTTGTTTGCTTATGATGTTTTTTTGGACTTCAGGTATCTGATCTCTTATTCTAGTGTTAACAGTGAGAGGATGTCAAATTCAGCAGCAATCCTTGTTCATAAAGAAGAGCAGAATATAGTCCTATGGTTTTGCCTGTCACCGTTTTATAGTCAGGGTTGATAACCAAAGGAACTGATGCTGATAAAAAAGCCATTTGATGGCTCCCATCCTCTTAGCTATTACATCTGATTTTGAACTGAAATGGCAATGCAATCAAGAAAGGCAGGAATGAACCTATTAGTGATCATGGAGAAATGAGTGAGTCCTTAACTTTTTAGTGTGCAAACTGAGGCAGCCTTAAAGAATTTGCACAGAATTGATCATGCTCGTCCTCTAAGTTTCTGTGACCTAGTGCAGTGCAATTCAAATTAAGCCAGCTGAAATGAGGCATCTGAAAGGACTAGTTGCTAAAAAATGCCAGCTAATATAGCTGTAATGCACTATTCACTCTTTACCCTGGAAGCCAGGAAAATTAATAGGGAGCACAACTCTCTGTGGGCCCAGCACTGTTTTGGACTGTATGCCATAACACTCTTATCTTGTTGTTATATTGATGCTACTTTCTCCTGCTGAAGAGGCGTAAATAAGAATGATGCCCATTGTCAATAATAAGGAGCAAAATCCATATCTGATAATATATGTCTATTATTAAGGTACTGTTAGTATTATGAATATTAGCAAACCAAAATACTTCAGAAAGTCTGTCTTTTCTGTAATCATGTTAGCTAAAGTCAGATATTAGCAGTGAAGTTTGTAATACATTAAACAATTATCTCCCAGACAGTCTGAATGCCAGAGAAGTGTGTATTTCATTAGTGCAGTGAAATGTTTCCCTTTACCTGCAGTTCAGGTGACAACTTGCCTTCAGGTCTTCAGGACTGAGATAATACCAGCGTTCCTCAGATCTGTTGCCAGTACATCTTGTGGTGGAGAGGGGTCGGAGGGCTCATGGGCCCGGTAATTAATGCAAAGTCAATCCTGCTGCAGGGTCTCTGCCAGCAACCTTGCAATGGAACCACACGGCTCAGTCTCTGTGAGACTTTCCTTCCTCTGGAGCACACTGGAAGTGTTTCTTCCCTGTTCAAAGAGAAAAATCATTCATTCCAAAGGTGTTTTGAACTCATTCGAAAATGCAGATGTTGTTTATATGCTATGTTACAGGAGAAAATATTCCTTTTTTCATGTTTTCTAAACTTATTATTGAGGAAAAAAAAAAACCTGGGCAAGGTTCAAGTCTGCTGAGTGCCAAATTCTTCAAACTTTGTAATTTAAATCATCATCCCACGTACGTATCAGAAAGCCAGATGTTTTGTATCCTTTTTATCTCCTGTTCTATCTGTCAGGCACAAAGATTTCTGTGTGTCAGAGAAAGTAAGTGCTGCTTCTCAGCATGGTATTGCAGAGAGAGAGGCAAAGAGAGATGTTTTCATTAGGCTCCTATTCCCTTGTTCTCACAGCATTTTCATTTCTGAGCTTCAAGCAAAACTCGTAATAGGAATGCTTTCTATTTTTAGTCTTGAAGGCTTGTTTCTGCTATCACAGTTAGTAGTTACCCTTGAGAAATGTGTTAAATGAAATCTTGGTTACTTCAATAGACTCCTTAATCTGATTAATTGCTGAGTGAAGTAGATTTCACCCAGATACATGTACGTGTATCCTCCACAGCATTTTCTTCTGCTTTCATAGTATCCTGTCAATACTAGTCACTGACTCTGACTCAGACTCAAGGCATCTGCTGTAATTGCAAACTTGCAGACCTCCATTTTCATAACCTTAAAGCTTAACTTTGACCAAACAGGACAATACAAAAAAATGGCTATTTCAGTATTGATATAAAATTATATATAGTTGATTGGAATGGCCAGCCAAATCTTAATTTTCAAAAGATATATGCTAATAAGTGCACAATAAAAAATTAAATCTTGCTACAGTTGTTAATTACATGAAGACATACTCCCTTCTGCACAGAAGCCATGCTTCAAAGGAGCAACACAGACCAGACAGTGCTTAATGAATGAGTTTTCAGCCTTGCATTTAAGGCTCACAATTTAATGAAGAACTCTGCCCTTTTACATTATCTAAGCCCTGGTCTGAGTGGTAAATTGTTGATTTCCTCAGAGTCTTTTCTAATGCTTATAAAAAAAGATACCTCAGTGATTCGTAAGCACTGTGAGTTGTGTTGGCATTATTTGCTCCATTTTAAAGACGCAACACTTAAATGTAATATTTTCAAAAGTTCCAAATAATTTTGGGTGCTGAGCAGAAAATCTCTGCTTTCTTGTAGTGCATGTCAGTTCAAGGCAGAGCTCCTAGTGATTGCAGTGGCAGCTGCAGTCTGAGAATAATTCTGGTTAGAAGGCACCATCTGATCCACCCCCCTGCTCAAAGCAGGGCCAATTTTAAAGTTATATCCAAGTTAGAAATCAGATCAGGTCTCTCAGGGTCATATCTAGTCAAATCTGGAGTATCTCCAAGGATGGAGATTTCAAAACCATATGAGTACTTAATATTTCTGCAAATCAGGACCTGGAAACCCAAACCAGAGCGCTCAGAAAAAGGGATTCTTCAAGTTGCTGCCACAGAGGTAGTGTGGATAACACTGAAAAGACAATCTTCTGTGTCTTTCTGAGTGCTGAACGTCATAGTGGTCTTGTTGCTGCTGGCAGGTGGTGTGTGTGAAGTCCCCTTTTGGCTCATTTTCTTTTGTGCAGTCCCCCAAAATTGCAGCAGCTCAGTTTCTCATAAGCATGAGGAGACTGCACATGTCTGCACTTAGTCCAGTGCCCTGAAGGAGATGAGTCTCTTCTGACACTTAAGGGCTCTCAGCAAGTCCCAGATGCCTTTGAACACTTGTAGGCTGTATAGCCTTGTACTTATCCCCCATAATGGAGAATGTAAGCTGTCTGTGGGTGCCATGGAGAACTAAGCTGCTGTTATCTAACAGCAGGCTGCAATCCTGAACTCTTTTGAGAGCTCTCCTCCCTGCAGGAGCAATGCCATCCACGCCTGATGGACAATGCTGGAGAATATTTTAAGAGCTACCATGGCCTTGAGATAAATCATGACCTTGTACAGATAGGTACCTTACACTTTTTCATGTGTTCACGGGTTCTGGCTGGCACTGGGGAGGAAGAGAGGAGAAACCTGGGGAAGAAGGGCAGCACAGGTTGTGGTGGCTAACTCACAAGTGTCTGTGTGTTTTCAAAGTGTGCTTAATTGCAATGTATGAATGAACAGGCAATATTTTAAGTAATTTGACATTTTTTTCTGTGGTTGATACATGGAAAAGAGAATGTGCCAGTAGTGGAGTGGATGGGAAGCCACTTGATGGCTGTAAAACATGCCCTTGGACTGTTTTCTCAGGAACTGTCGTCTCTGAGAGAGGACCTGGCTGCATCCCACCACAGAGTGCTTGGGCACAAGGCTGCAAAGTGGAGCCATAGGCTCCAGCCAGGGGGCTTTGAGTGCATAGCCTTTTATGGGGACACTTCTCCAGCCACAGGAGAGTGCTGTGGCTTCTCACCCCATCTGTGATGACCCAAGTTGGGTGTTGCTGTGCTTGTTAGGGCAGGCAGGAGGCTAGGTGTGTTGCTGGAGGTCCCAGCTGAAGGAAGCTCATTAGGACCACTGTATTCAGGGAGGGAAATTTGGCAGGTCCAAGACACCAGTGGAAAGTTGACAGAGCAACCTGCATACCCTCCCCTGGAAAAAGCCTCCAGCTTTGTGGACCTCCTAGGGCGGTTTGCAAAAAGAGGGTGGTGGAGCACTGGCTGTGTTGGTCTGTTCTGTGGTGTCTCCTCAGGTTCCAGGGCAATTCCAGGGCCTCCTGTGAGTGGGTGCCAGCCAGGACGAAACTGCACTGGCAGCCATCACACCCTCAGTACTGGAGGCACCTCATGGCAGCCCTGTGTCTGTTTTTGCACTACCGTGAGGTTGGATTTCTACTCTTAAATTCAGTGGGAGCTTGGGGTACACAAGGAGTGGAAAATACCAACCTAAGGATAGCCTACACAAAGAATGTCAAAGAATGAAATAGTCAGATGCCATCAATTCACAGACAATAGTCAAGAGTGACACGTATAAAGTAACTGCTCAGCAAAAATTTTGGTTTTGTCTTATTTTTAATATAACATTTTAAAAAAATCCCAAACTTTGAGCTTTCTCTTGGAGACAAGTAGACCTAATACAGAAGGGTGTGCTACAGGCAGCGATCCAAGAGCACGCAAGAGATTTGTAAAAGTAATGCTTCAGGAAACTCGGTCCAAAAGCATGTTCCAGCAAATGGTTGTGCTGATATTAGTCATAAAGGAAAGCTACAGGAGCCAGCTAGCACTTTAACTCTAGCATAAACTGTCATTGCTTTTTTGGAATGACTAGAACTGTGCTGATTTATACCAGCTGATGATCTGGTCCACAAATGTTTTTTTCTTCCAACTTTAATTATTTCCCAGAGTGTAAGGGTGTCTATGCCTATCTCTGTTCATTTAAGATTTCCAGATGCTAGTCTGAAAGTATGCTTAAAGCAAGCATTAAATTGGTCAGTTTGGATGCAGTACAGGCTTCCTGACATCCTCATTGGATACTTTTACTTCAACATATGAATGTGCTGGTAGATTATGAGAATATCTTTTTTTGTTTTTCAGTATTGGAATTCTCAGTAAGCATAAATGAAAAGGTCCTGTTCTCACAGTCCAGAAGGGCAGGCTGTTAATGGTAGTTACATGTGTACATTGAATGCATTTGTACATGAGGGTGGCTCCTTATATTTAGATTTAGATATTTAGATGCAGTCCTAAGCAAAAAATAACTCCCTGTTTATGAGCTACAAACCCCTTTTATTTCAAACAATTTAAAGTGGCATCTCTCAGGTCCTGTCTTTATGAATACACCCTCTGAGCCTTTTTCACTGC
Source organism: Aegotheles bennettii (assembly GCA_013398125.1). Lineage (NCBI taxonomy): Eukaryota > Metazoa > Chordata > Aves > Caprimulgiformes > Aegothelidae > Aegotheles > Aegotheles bennettii. The sequence goes on along the minus strand of VZRW01011373.1, from coordinate 101,739 downwards.
ACCTGTATAAACAGCAACAAAGAGAAAACGTGAGTGTGAAAAGGGCCTTCAGCTTCTCCCGCCTACTTAATGAAACTTCCTTGCTTTTTTTGCAAGCAAATGAAAGACAATAAATTACATGAGATGCTTTTTCAATGGCAGCAGGAGTGATAGGAGTGTCCTCATTTGATGCTTTAGAGGATAAGACTTATAAATGGTGCCATAAAAAGTCTTTCTGGGATGTGAATGCTTGCAGATAATGAGGCAGTTCAGCAAGCTATGTAGCTTAAACTGAAGTGTGCTCTGTTTGTCATGTGTCTGATCTTCTGATCTGGTTTGGCCTGACAGAGTCTGTTTAAATTTGTGTAGCTCAACTAGTTTCAGTAGAGCAACACAGATTTGTAACAACTCAGATTCTGGATAGAAAGCTCTGCATTTCCACTAGAGTTAGAAATATTACCAAGAATTTTGCTACTGTTGGAGTCTTTAATATCCCAGGAGCTGACAGTCTTTTTCACAAAATAAACTTTAAACCAGATACAGATCATTGAAATTTGGATTACTACTTTGGACACTGGAGAAGAAATGGTTGTACCAGATCAAGAGATCTTGACTTGATTAATTTAAAATTAAATGTAGATATAAAAACAGGTAGTTCTAGTTGAAAGTGAAACTACCAATTTCATCTTCAAAATTATACTTGATTGAACTGGGAAACTCATGGACTTGATCGTAAAAGAGAGCTTGAGTTTCTGAATGACAAAGGTACAACATTTCTCCGGGGCCTCTATTGAAATAAAAGAAAGGGATCTAGACCTAGCTGGATGATTACCCAGTTCAAAACCAACATATTTAAAATGAGTAAACATCCTATGAAGAATGGAAAAAAAGAACAATGTTCCGCTAACGTAAGTCTTAGAGGTCAGGAAGTGTATGGATAAAATGAGAATTGCCAAAAGACAAACGAAGTTGGATTTTTCAAACACAGCTAAATCAAATAGAGATTATTTTAGCCACACAAACAAAAAGATGATTTATAGCCACTGTGCAGTGAAGATGGTGAAGTTAAGGATAATATAGATATGGCCCCAAGATGAATACTTTGATTCAGTTTTCAACAGCGATGATGATGTTAAACCAGACTGTGCTGCTAATAGGAAGATGAGAATGGAAATAGAATTAACCACATCTAAGGTGGATGCCAGACTCTAAAGAGATTAATGTGACTGAGTCAGCTTGCCGTGGAGACACATCCTAGAACTATGAAAGAATTGGCTTAAGAGATTGCAAGTCTGCTAATAAAGGTTTTGAGTGTGTTTATAAGAGATGATAGTTCTCCCTTGAAAAAGCAAGCATTGGATCTAAGTTAAGGTAAAAAAGAGGAAAAGTCTGGGCAACCACAGGTCTGGCTTCAAGAATATGTGGAATTTCAAAATACACATTGGAGAAAAAGCAGATAAGGACATGAAGATGGAAATGAAATGAAATGTCACTCACTTTAGCAAGAGTGGATCATGTCAGAATAACCTGACAAATTATTTTTATTAGTAAGAGAATGAGATGCAGTTCAGTTACCAGGGAAATTTTTGACACAGTACTGCATAGGAAATTGCTCGTTAAACAGGAGAAGATTTGGATTAGCAGAAGAATTGTGAGGTGGAAAAAAATGAAAGCTCATGTTGAAAGGAGAAATACCAAACTGAAAGGAAGTTACTAGTGGAGTTCTTCCAAGATGTGTCTAGGGACCGATCCTATTTAACATTTTTAACAACTTTGGCAGAAAGAGTAGTACTGTGCTCATGAAATTTTCTGATAATGCAATATGTAGTGTGAATGTGGAGGAGTACACTATACAGGAAGAATTGGATAAGCTTCAGGACTGGAATAATAGAAATGGGATGAATCTGAATAACCCAAAAGGTGAGGTCAGGCACTTTAGGACTTATAATATATTTCCCCAAGCAGGAAGCTTTGAAAAAAGACCCGGGAATGGACTATTTAATCACCAGATGACACAATATGTGATGTGACTGTGGAGAATATAAATGTGGTCCTCAAATGTATCAGGTGGGGAGCCTCCAGCAAAGATAAGTACCAGTGACATTTTGTGACACAGATGACTTCAACTGGAAGTGAGGAGGTTTCTAAAGAGAAGAGCCATACATTTCTGGAACAGCCATCCATCAACCCAAATATGCTGTTAAGACAGAGCCTTATCAGTCTGTGGGAACTGGTACAGCAAGACAGTTTGTGGGAGACTGGAGGAAGCAGTTTGGGAGAGCTCTTCTGGATCTGACTTTACAGCTCATGCTGAGCTTGGACACTCAGCTTGGTAGAATCACCCAAAGGCTAGCTTGAGCCTGAATTCTACTTTTGATGAAAAATTAAGCCCAAATTTGTAAGAAATACCAGTAGCTCTTAATCACTTGGCTAGCTCAATCTCCAAACACATATTTGTCTCCGCAGAGGCAAATGATCTCCATTAATAGTGTATCTCCTGTCATCACCTGTAACAAATCCTGTTAGTTAGTGACTCTTGTTTTTCAGGCAATTTCGACAGCTGCAGTTAGTAAATGTTATTATTAAATCACATTTTTTTTCTTTTTATAGGTAATTTTCACCAGATATCTCCCAAAACCTGCTGAATAGGTTCTAAGAAATCTTAATCCCTATGATTTTCATGAAGTATTATCAAACTATGAGACATAATTTCAGTAGCTGGGCTTTTCCAGATTATGAACCTTTTTGCCCTGCATAGAGGCCTCTGCAGCTTCAACTCACAGATGAGTGGGGGCCAATAGGGAAGGTCTGAGCCCTGTCACCTGCCCCATGGACTTGTTATTTCTGACGAACTGATTTTTCTGCAATTCAGAATCAAGACAAAAGAGCCCTCATTTTGTAACTACTCTCTATTTAGCTGTGATGAAGTACTCAGATAAAGGTTTCTCCTGCGCTCCGCTGAGTGTATGTAGGACTGCTCCGTGAACCTATTAACTTATTATTTAGACACTGGATGGGCACATTTCCAGTAGATGACTGGATGTTCACATTTTTTATTTGCTAAAGATTTCTTTGACCTTGGTGAAAACCAAAAGAGAGGAAATAGCATTCAAGGAGGCAGAACTTAAAATGAAAAACACATGAAACAGGAAGTCCCTGAGGAACGGAGGAATGAAGCACTGGCCGAACTTGGGAGTGTCTGCTGTTCAGCAGTCTTGCCAGGACATATGTAGAGCAATATTTGAACTTTAAATTCTCCATGTGCAAAGGAAAAGAAAAAAAACCCAAACTAAAAAGTTTAACAATGGAGATGATCCCTGAGATGCAAAACTCTTCTTCTTTTAATAACAATTTAAAAATTGTGGGTTATTTGGTGAATTCACTAATGGAAGCTGGGCCCACATATGTCTTTCATTTTAAGATACCAAATTAAATCACAATTGATTTTTACGGTCACCTTATTTTTTATGAGAGTGAGAGGCTGCATAGTGAAAGGCATGTATTTTTGACAAATTTAAAGTATAGAAGATTTGTTACAGTGGCCCACACCTGTCACAGACATTGATTTATGCATGTACTGACTTGCCATGTTTGCCTATGGGTAGCTTAAAATTACAGACCCAGTACACATAGACTACACAATTACAATACCGAAAAATATCAGAAAAAGATACAATTTTCTACATACCACAGTCCAAAAAACTTTACAGTGCAGGAATTTACAGCTTGAGCTCACATTGCATTTTTGTACAGGCAAGTGCCTGAGATTTACCTTCTCTGGAATATAAGGCTTATTTAATAAGAAAAAAAAAGAAATATTTTGCTGACTGGAATAATGAATATGGTTCTGATTTGCTGCTGACATAGACTCATCCTTCTGAGGCTCGAACCAGTTTCAAGTCAGGAAAGAAAGGTGATGAAAAATCCTTTTTAAAATCTCTGACAGAGCACCCAGAACATGGATCAGCACATTGCAGCAGTATAACGGTGACAGGTTACTCTGGATTTGTTGTCTATCACTGACTCATGCCACACAAAGGACTGTCTGTGGAAGACAGTTTGGGAACTGCTGATCTCTATTATAAATATTGCCCATCTATGGTCTTGAAATAAAAACTTTGCATTTTGTGAATAATTTTAACAGTTTAAAATATTGTAATAATTTTCTGTAAATAATTTAACTTCCTCCAGCTGAAATAGTTAAGTTTTTCTTCCACTGGCCCTAGCAGGCTCTAAAAGTGTTCAGCTTTGGCTATTTTCTATCCTGTGGGGAGGTAGACCTGTGGATCTCATACTGATGAGAACGTGTGTGGCAGAGGGCAGGGAAGGGACAGAGCCAGTGCTGGAGAGTGGAGATGGGGTGCACAACCTGACACTGCTGACAACTCCCAGTCTAACATCAGGCCCTACTAACTGGAGGACTATAGCATCATTAATGCCCACAATAAATCCTTACATGATGAACAGAAATAAATCCTACCTCATTTCTTCAGAGTAGTGGAGAAGAATACAGAAGATCCATCCCCATCTCCTGCCCCAGCCTCCCTGCTCCCTTCAGACATCCTAGAATAAATTGCTGCATTCAGTAGACAAATGGTTGCCTGCCTGGAGACCCACCACCACCAAGCAAAGACAGAAATTCGCTGTTGACACCATCTCCCTGAACAGTTGTTTTTGGAGGGGTTTAATACTACACACTGGTCATTCTGGAGAAAAAGGTAATAAAATAAAATAAAATATTGCATACAAATAAAAAAACCCAAAACAAAATAGAAAAAACAATCTTTTTCTCCTAAAAAGATGTGACTTCCTGTTGCAAACATTGCCATTTTTTTCTTATGGATATCAAATAAACTCTTTTTACCAAGCTTTCATAGAATCATAGAATGGTTTGGATCGGAAGGGTCTTTTAAAGGTCATACAGTCCAACTCCCCTACAGTGAGTTGGGACATCTTCAACTAGATCAGGTTGCTCAAAACTCTGTCCAACCTGACCTTTAATGTGGCATCTATCACCTCTCTGGGCAACCTGTTCGAGTGTTTCACCACCCTCATTGTAAATATTTCTTCCTTATATCTAGTCTAAATCCACCCTCTTAATTTATAACTATTACCCCTTGTCCTATTGCTATAGGCCCTGCTAAAAAGTTTGTCCTCATCTTTCTTATAAATATATATATATATATATGTACACACACCTCCTTCAGGTACTGGAAGACTGCTATAAGATCTCCCCATAGCCTTCTCTTCTCAGGCCTGAACAACCCCAACTCTCTTAGCCTGTCTTCACAGGAGAGGTGCTCCACTCCCTGATTATTCCTGTGGCCCTCCTCTGGACCTGCTCCCACGGGTCCATGTTTTTCCTGTGCTGAGGACTCCAGAGCTGGACACAGTATTCCAGGTGGGATCTCATCAGAGTAAAGTAAAGGGACAGAATCACCTCCACGACCTGCCGACCACACTTCTTTCTATTCAGCCCAGGATATCCATGGGCTTTCTGAGCTGCCAGTGCACATTGCCAGCTCATGTCCAGCTTTTCATCCACCAGCACCTCCAAGTCCTTCTCAAAAGGGCTGCTCTCAATCCCTTCATCTCCCAGCCTATATTGATTCTGGGGATTGCCTTGACCCAGGTGCAGGACTTTGCATTTGGACTTTATGGAACTAAAGAGACTTATGGGACTCACCTTATTGACTCGTGGGACAATTCACAGAATCACAGAATCACAGAATCCTAGGGGTTGGAAGGGACCTCGAAAGATCATCTAGTCCAACCCCCCTGCCAGAGCAGGGCCACCTACAGTACATCACACAGGAACGCATCCAGGCGGGTTTTGAAT